>JAAGEH010000017.1:352017-467445 GCA_011751065.1 Lasiurus cinereus | reverse complement strand
AGTGACCAGAGAGGGCGCCCTTGCTTCCTTAAGACACCAATCTCCGCCCCCCCGGAACCCCCCCCCGGCCCCCTCCTTTGTCCCGTGCTCATGGCTGTAGAGAGACACAGGTAGGGATGTGGTGTGAATCCCCCATCCAGGTCCCCCACCCTGAGATGATCACCATGAGGCATTAAAGGGGGGATGCACTGTGGGTGGGGGGCTACAGCCGTAGGGGGGGCTGCCACTGGAGGAGGGGCTGCCACGGGGGGTGGGGTGACTGCAGTGGGGGGCTGGCCCTGGGCAGGCCGTGATGCCCACATTCCGGGGTGAGCAGGACACATCTCATTCCTCTGGGACCTTTCTGGGTTTTCTTCCCACCCTCCTCCTCTCTTGTCCCCCCCCACCCCTGGCTCTGGCCATTGAAGGAAACGGCACGTCACCCAGGGCCACCTGCCCCACCCAGCACCGCACCCAGCTTTCAGCAGTCCCACCGGCCCCCAAACTGTGAGTGAGTGCGGTGGGCCCACAGACATGCATGGTGCGGAGAGATGACACGGCATGCTCCTAGCACCCTCTGACACCTTGATCCAGCCCCATGGGGGCACAGCCCGCAGCCCCTCGGTCAGCCCTCCGTCCTCAGAGTTCCCCTCCAGGCCTGCCCCCTCCCATCAGCTGCATCCCATTGTGGAATTCTTCTGGGTTTGGGAGGTTCCAGAAGGACAGCGGGGCAGAGAGCAAGCGCCAGCTCTGAGTCCTGTGCAGGGTCTGGGCCACAACGGCACAAAAGCATGTCTCTGTGCTGAATGGGGACACACCTTCCCCAGGACCCCCATGATCTCCTCCACGAGAGGGCTGGCATGCAGATGGTGGACACCGAGGAGCTGGGCATGGGTCGTGGGTCTCAGATGCTTTCTGTAACCGATGTGGGGAGGGGGCTGATGCCACCAGCCCGTATCCATTCCGTCCCTGCACTGGCCACAATCCAGGGAAAGGAAGGAGGTGGGGACCCACCACATCGGTCACCTTGTCACCGGCCTCTGTCACCCGGCACACTTTAGGGACTGTATGAGAGCTTCTCCCCACTCTCTGGGGCACCCAGGGCTGTTCAGTCACCCCACTGATCCGGGGGGAGGGGGGTCATCTGTCCAACGCCAGGCTGTCCGTGGCAGGTCCAGTGGGCTCCCTGTCCTCCCATCTGGCCCATCAGTAAAACAGTGGCACGTGGCCTCTGTACGCCTCCCTGTGGGAGGGTGGTTCTCTCACTGATTCCACCTGTCAGCCCCACAGCGTTGTTCTCTCAGATGACAGCCGGTGTGGCTCAGTGGTCAGAGCATCGGCCTGGGACTGAAGGGTCCCAGGTTCAATTCTGATCAAGAGCACTTACCCAGGTTGCGACTTGATCCCCAGTAAGGTGCAAGCAGGAGGCAGCTGACCAATGATTACCTCTCCTGGTTGATGTTTCTCTCTCCCTCTCCCTCTCCCTTCCACTCTGAAATCAATTTAAAAAATTATTTTTAAACGATGTCAGCTCTGCAGTTTTTCATTATTAACATGGTCAGGCTCTGATCTTAGCTCCTGAGCCGGTTTCCATGGCGGGGGGTGGGGAGGGAGGAATGAAGACACGGCTACGTGACAGTGGGCCATGCCCAGGGAATTCTGCAGGAACGCTGGTAGTATTTGGTGCCTATTTTCATGACTTGGCAAGGCTGTGGCTGGAGGTGCTTCTGTGGCAACGAAGGGCTTGTGCATGGACCCCGGTTGCTAATAGCCACCGAGGCAGCTTCTGCTACCCCGTGGCCACATCATCCTCTCACCCACCCTCAGCTCTCACCAGAGACAGCGAATGAGTGCATAACCCAGGACAAGCAGCCTTGAAAGAACAGAAAAGCATTTTTATTTCTCAGGAGAACTGAAAGCTCAAGTGGAACTCAGCTCTTTTCATGGTCAGGTCGGCTGTGAGCGGGAAAAATCAAAGCAGTCCATCCAGGCAGGGAGCTGAGGCTCAGACGCAGAAGCTGGAGACGTGGGGGTGACAGTGAGGCTGAGCTGTGGCTGGAGGGGGGTGGGGTGTCCCTTCTAAGTGTCGATGTGAACCCCATGGAACGGCTAAAACTCGCACTCTTCTGAAAGGGAAGGTGCGGGGAGAAGAGGGGTGTTAGTGAGGATACGATGTTCTTTCACTTTGCAGTCGTTCCAGGGGGGGTTTAACATGAAAGAATCAGCGGGAAGAATCCTTAGAAACATGGCCCGTCTTCATATTCTGTCATTCCTCGCCCTCCCACCCCACGCGAGCTCCGCCTCCCTCCGTGATTCTTCACAGCCTTCGGGGAAGGATGTGGAGAAAAGCCAGGAAAAAGGCAGAGTCCCCCGTCCCGCCCCCCCCCCACACACACACACATGGTCTTTCAGCCCGGCCTCTCGGTCCCAGACCCGGGTTCATCGTCACTCAGGCTGAACCTCTCCTCCCCAGGCTCCGTGGCCACGATCCGGGTGAGAACCCAGCGGGCAAAGCAGACAGAGTCCCGAGGGCCCGTGCGGGTGTGCTCCCGCATTCCACGCTGCCGGCCCCGCCGAGCTGGCCGCACCCATGGACGCACCTTCCGGAAGGTTGTTGCTGATGGTCAGAGGGTAGAAGCACCACGGGTGCCCAGGGACGGTGCTGTCAAAGCAGCAGCCCTTGGCGGCGCACTCGGCGGGCGTGACGCCGGGAAACCCGCAGTTGCTTCTCTGGCTCGGGGGCATGACGCATGTCTCTGAAAGCACAGGGGGCCGGGGGCAAAGGTCAGCGGGGGAGCTGAACTCCTGGCTGTTTCTGTCCACACTCACGTCCCGCTTCGTTCTCCGGTTCAGTCGGCAGCCAGCGGGCGTGCTGATGCAGACCCAGGGCTCAGGGTCCGAGAGGGAGACCTGTTCTCGTTTCCTGACATGTAAACACATCACCTCAGGGAATATGCCTGGTGCCTGGGATCTGTAGCCTTGCACCTACCTTGGCAACGTGCTCATTCACTCATTAATCTCAACTAATGATTATTAAGCACACTATAGGCCCGGTGCATGAAATTTGTGCATGACAGGGGAGGGGGGGAAGGAATGTCCTTCAGCCCAGCCTGCTCCCTCTCCAATCTGGGACTGCTGGCTCCCAACTGCTCACCTGCCAGCCTTCCTGATTGCCCCTAACTGCTTCTGCCTGCCAGCCTGATCACCCCTAACCACTCCCCTGACAGCCTGATGGATGACTAACTGCTCCCCTGCCAGCCTGTTTGCCCCTAACTGCCCTCCCTTGCAGGCCTGGTCCCTGCCAACTGCCCTTCCCGCTGCTGGCCATCTTGTGGTGGCCATCTTGTGTCCACATGGGGGCAGTCATCTTGTGTGTTGGAGTGATGGTCAATCTACATAATACTGTTTTATTAGATAGGATAGAGGCCTGGTGCATGGGTGGGGGCCAGCTGGTTTGCCCTGAAGGGTGTCCTGGATCAGAGTGGGGGTTTTCTTGGGGCATAGGGTGGCCTGGGTGAGGGGTCTGTGGTGGTTTGCAAGCTGGCCACACTCTCCAGTGACCCAATCAGAGGCCCTGGTATCTGGGATTTATTTCTACAATTGAAACTTTGTAGCCTGGAGTGGAGCCAAGCCTTCTGCTCACACAGCCATTGAAACTTTGTTGCCTTAAGCAGAGGCCTGGGCCAGCCAGGGTTTGCGGAAGCTTAGCTTCTTCCATCGCCAGGGGCGACCCAAGCCTCCCTCCTGCTCTCTCTGTGGCCGTAGCCATCTTGGTTGGGTTAATTTGCATACTCACTCTGATTGGCTGGTGGATGTAGTGAAGGTATGGTCAATTTGCATATTGCTCTTTTATTAGCTAGGATTTACTCGGTCAATATGTCTATTGGGCATCATTTGTGTGTGCTAGGAACAAGAGATGACACAGCAAAAACAGACAGTGCGGGTCCCTCAGGAACGAAGCTCATGCCAGGCTCCGTGCCAGGTGTCGATGACCCAGAAATTAAAAATAAAGACATGCTTGTTGGGAAACCAACCTCAAATGGGGGAGAAAGCCAAGTATGTGTACACAGCAGCACAGTGCAGCCCTCCTAGTGTGCCCAGGTCAAGCACAGAAGGAACAAGTGACAGCAAGGCTAAACAAAGCAAGGAGCGCTTCCCGTAGGAGGAGGCTGACCTCTGAGGAATGAGCAGTGGGTGTTCCACACAGAGGGAGCAGCGTGGTCAATAGCAGTGAAGTGGGAGAGCAAGGTGTGTTCGGGGAGAAGAGGTTGAAGTGGGTGGTCTGGGAGGAGCCAGGTCAAGGGCTAGGGGACACGGTTTCAGCCTGAGGGCAGCAGCTTGCACCAGGGGAGTGCTGAGAGGACCCACAGTGGGAAGCACCCAGGGCAGCCGGGTCAGCTGATAGCTCCCACGTGGTCTGGAGGCAAGATCTGTGGGATCTGCACTCGGGGTCAGAGGCTGAGGCAGGCAGCGGGAGAGGAGCCTGGGGGAGGGGCTTAAGAGGACGAGGAGCTCCTTCTGTCACCTGGGCTCAGAGGTGCACATGGCCGTGTGCCATGAGTGAGAAGACAGTCGGATGAGGAGCGAGGCCTTGGGAGCATCGGCAGTAAAGGGACAGAGAAGGAAGGAGGCTGGTCAGAGGACAGGTGGACCGAGATTCGGGGCAGAGTTGGCCTTGTCCTGGGCCATCTGACTCCCTGAAAGACAATTCCTCCAAAGACAGTTGGATGTGGGACACTCCCGCTACGTGGAGAGGGCAGGACGCCCAGCAATGCGTTCTAACATGAACACGTCATGTCCATTCAGCGCTTTGTAGCTTGCAAAGCATGTTTTGCAAACATCCCAGATCACACGCTGAAGATAAAGGCCTTGAGACAGTTCACAGGAAGCAGCTGTGCCCTCTCTCCTTGGACAACTCCCACCGACTCATATTGATGGACCACGAACCAAGGGGGCAGGTAGGTGGCTTGGGCTCTGCAGAGCACGGGGCCCAGAGAGGGTCTCGGGATGCCCACCTGTGGAGTAGGCACTGGGACATCTGTGTAGACTTTGAGTGGTCCCACCCCCTGGGGTAGGGTTTGGCTGGGGCATTTAGAAGGGCTATTCATACAACCTACATCAAAGCTGGTTCTTTCAAATACGACGTTCAAGAATAGCCTCATGCCGAAACTGATTTGGCTCAGTGGATAGAGCGTCGGCCTGTGGACTGAAAGGTCCCAGGTTCGATTCTGGTCAAGGGCATGTACCTTGGCTGCAGGCACATCTCCAGTAGGGGGCGTGCAGAAGGCAGCTGATCGATGTCTCTCTCTCATCGATGTTTCTAACTCTCTATCCCTCTTCCTTCCTCTCTGTAAAAAATCAATAAAATATATTTTTTAAAAAAGAAAAAAAGAATGGTGTCCGGACTGGAAGACCGCGCCGACCAACGAATCCCACTTGCTCGCAGCCGATCTCCAAGGTCTCCCCGGCCCTTTCTCTCGCTGCGGCCACCACTGGCTTTTGCCTTCCAACCCCTCTCAAGGGCCTAAAACCACACACGGCGCCTCAAAGACCCCCATCAGGGCCTCTCTGTGCCCGCGTGCCCCTCCAGAAGCAAGAAGAGGGCTGCTTACCGGTCTGGACCTGGGCCAGGCTGCCGCAGGCCAGCGAGAAGACCACAAGCAGGACGCAGATCACCTTGGGCTCCATGGTGGCCAGGCCTTTCTCCTCGCTGCTCCCAGGAGACTCCAAGTCAGGGGTGAGCATCTGTCTGAGCCCTCGGTTTTAAGCCGGGGCTCTGTTTGCTGAAAGAGTGTGAGGTAACATTTGCCTAAGGAGGGTCTCACGGTCCTCCCCTGATTAAAAGGTGTTCTCCAAACACAGGCCGGCCCCGCGGACGGCTTTGCTGATAGAGGGAAACCGTGTCTCCTAGTCATCTCGCTGAGGGATGGGAGTCTCCGCTGCTCACTGGTCCGTATCGGCTAATGTCAACAGTACACTCACTGGAAAGTGATTCACAGCGAGAGATGGCCCGCGGAAGGCGCAGTTGTGTGAACAGTGGCTCACGGGGTCTCTGCCCCACAACTCGGGGAGGAGAAGGAGCAGAGGAGCCCGCCCACCTGGCCTTGACCTTTCAAGGTGGGCCATTTCCAACTACAGTGGTACCTTGAGATACGAGTTTAATTCGTTCCGTAACCTTGAGGCGTGGGAAACTATGAGATGCTCGAGTCGTGGTAAACTGGTGGGTCGTGTGCAGCCGGCCAATCCGCGCGATGACTCCTATCTCAACTGTTGCTCGTATTTCAAAGCAAAAATCACTGGCTCGACGGCTCGTATCTCAAAAATCCCGTATGTTAGGGCACTCGTATCTCGAGGTACCACTGTGCCCTGTTTCCCTGAAAGTAAGACATCCCCTGAAAATAAGACCTCCCCGATAATAAGGCCTTCCCATAATATAAGGCTTCCAAAGCTACCGTCATGCGTCTGACTCCTGATGTAAAGAGACCTCGCCCTGCCTGAACAGCTCCAGCTGCGCAGCGGCCCATCAGTGAGCTGGTTTGTGATGACAACGACTGCCGTACCGTAGACAGGTAATAAATTTCCTTTTTTTGTTGTTCAACAATAAATGTGTACCGTGTCCTTCTTCGTAGAAAAATAAGATATCCCCTGAAAATAAGACCTAGTGCCTCTTTGGGAGCAAAAATTAATATAAGACACTGTCTTATTTTGGGGGAAACAGGGTATTTTGAGAATCCCAGGCCGGAGAGGGGAAAGCTGACCTGGGCGGGATGAGGAGGAGAATGACAGGCCTGGCCGCCCCTCCCTTCCCCAGGGGACTTGAACTTCAAACTCCATCTTTCCCTCCGTTAGTGCTGTCCTGTGAGACATTTCCATGGCAACTTCACATGTGAGGCGAGCACCACCAAGTCCTTCACTGAGGACCCAGGGCCTGGGCAGAGGGGCTCAGGGTCCAGGCGGCACTGCCATCCTCCTCACAGGAAGTAGGGAGCATTGTCACTTATTCATCTAAATGAATCCTTTACATTTATTTTCCTTTAACATGAAGTTCCATGTCCAAGAGCAGACTTGGAAACTGATGAAGTAGAGGTGCTCTTCCCTCGGGCAGATCCCTGTCCCCTTGTCTGTGGGTCAGTCACTTACATCCTCCCAGGGGATTCCTCAGGACCATCTCTACTCTCTTCCTCTGTCATGGCTCCTTTAATTTTTTAAATTTATTTTATCTTTGAATGCGGAGATTCCCTCACGCACCATGTTTATTGTTTACTGCCCCTCCCCCAGGAGAATGGAAGGGTCCTGATCAGGGACTTGGTCTACTCTGTGCTTTCAGGTGGCCTCAGACCTACAGTGGTGCCTTATTGAATAAATATCCATTGAGGGACGGGTGGGTGGGTGGGTGGGTAGGTGGATGGATGGATGGGTGGATGGATGGATAGATGGATGGGTGGATGGATGATGGATGGGTGAATGGGTGATGGATGGATGGATGGGTGGGTGGATGATAATAGGAATATTTTTTTCTTCAGTGAGAGATCAGACTCTGAGGAAAGTGAATCTCATCTGGGACAGAAGAAACCCATCCTGGTGGCACCTTGACTTCCAACTTCTGCCTTCCAGAATTTGAGACAATAGTTTCTGCTGTGCATTCAGTTTATGGTACTTTGTTTACAGTCGACCTAGGAAACTAATACAACCAGGGCGACTGTGCACTGGGCAAAGAAAATACTTAGGCTCCAGAGGGCCAATAGATAGTGACTCTGAGGCCATTAAAGATGAACTCTGAACTGACATTAATATTCCAAGGCCCAAGCCCCACGTGGTTCATCAAATAGAGGAATTGAATTTCAGGTGTGAGATGGCATCTCAACCCAAGTCTGCCTCCTGGATCCAGTGAGGTCACACCCATCCCTTGGGGATCCCCTCCCCCCCACCCCCCAGGCCCAGGAGAGATACACTTAGTCGCTGCATTGCTTCTCTGGTCCTTAGAACGAGGAATGTTACCATGGAAATCCCTCTCACCAAGACAGTGAACCAAAACCAGCATCTCGAGCCAGGAGGGACCTGAGAAATCAATGCCACCATCAAAGACTTGAGCTTGCAGCCGTGGTCATTGCACATGCCCGCTGACCTCACCTGTGGCCAGATGTGGGGTGGAGAAAGACCGGAGAGCAGAGCCAGCACAGGCTGGTTCACAGTAAATGTCCAGGTAGTCGTTATTTCAGGCTTGGTGGGTCGCGCCTGGTTTCTGCCACTACATCCTTATTTCATTTTCACAACCTTTGAGAAATGTACAGATCACTCTTAGTTTGCAGGTTGTACAAAAGCCGGCTGCATGCAGGATCTGGCCCACAGACTGGCATTTGTCAAGGCCCGTGTATGAAGTATCACACATTTCATCAGGAGTGATGACACCTGCAGCCGGGGAAGGGCAGGCAGCCTGGATGTGAGATCGTTCCTGGAGCAAACCCCCTGGCACCTGGTGTGCAGCTATTGACCGAGAAAATGTTTGCTTTCCCCCCGATTCCTGTCCGAAAAGATGATTAGATGTATTTTGCCTCCAATGGCAGCGGCAGCAATATACCACTACGATGTGGACTGGGGTTGTGTCAAGTCTGCACACTCAGAAGAGACGTTGAACATTTTGCCAAACATTCTTCCGGCCTGTTACATTGCAGACCCAATGTTGTGTTAACTGGATTTGGAAAACAGGAAGTAGGGTGCCTCAGGGAAGCCCACGTGTATCAGAGCTTGGAGCTGCGAAAGCCCAGGAACCTGGTCCTTTAGCAAACACATCCTCTCTGAAGGGAAAGATGAATGTCTGCACCTGTTCTGCTCACCCCACTCCATGCTCATGGGCCTCTCAGGATCTGGGAGATACTGTAGACTTCCTTTGACCAGACTGTCCTGGCTCATTCACCAGGTTGCCAATAAAGTTTGAAATTTTGAATGGAGTCAGAATAATAAACGGCTCTGCAGAAATTGGTCCAGGCCGTCACACAAAATACCCTGCCACGTGGGCCCAGAAGTCTGAATAGTTTGTGACGTATCCACGCAGACATCAACGTTGTGTGGCATCTGGGCGAAGTCCAATATGAGAAACAGCAGATTCCGTATCAGTTCTCTGTCACCAGATGGCAAACAACCCCAAAACTTAGCGATTTAAAACAAGAAACACCATCTCACAGGTACTGTGTGTCGGGGACATGGTGGCAGCTTGCTTAGTGGGATTCTCTGGCTCACAGGCTGCCGCCAAGGGGTCAGCCAGGACTCAGTTCAGATCTCGTGGATGTGAAGGCGTCACGGGGCCATGGAGAAAGTGGGGTCAGTGGCAGAGGCTCAGTGCTGTGAGTTTCTCCTCATAGTAATTAACTCCACCTCTGAGTTCCCATCCTGCCAACCGCAGGGGCTGGTGCATGATCCTGGATGTGGCATCGTGCCCAGGAGCCGTGGCTTCGCATCCTGGTGCCAGGTTGGTTCCATGAGAGCGTTTCCATCACAGAGGGCCGGGTAGGAGCCCTGGGTCTGTACATGCCCTCCCTCTGAGCCGCAGCCGCTGGCACACCAGCACTGTGAGTTTCCAGAGTGCACAGTCCCGAGCATGGGGAGCATCACAACACATTTCCGGGCCAGGAAATCTAACAACGTCCAGCAATTCACTGGCCTTCCCACATGCCCACCACCCCAGAGCCGATAGCTTGATCGAATGATGGAACTGTCTGCTCCACCGCCAGCGCTGGAGTCCCATCGGCACCTGCCTTACACCAAAGTGCAGGTCCAGAAAGCACGCCACAGACGAAGGCGTGGCGTTCCTCGCAAAAAAGGGAGTCACCGCTGGAGGAAGTTCGGCTTCCCATCCCACGACCATGGTCTTACGGATGGGAGAGCTGTTGGCCTGAGAGAGGCTGGCTTCCATGGAAACCCGATTGGCAATGGAGACGGCGCTCAAGCCAGTGAACCAACAGTCAGAGGAGGCATGTCCACTGCAGGGACTGGTCCTGGGAGCAGAGGGAAGATGAGGAGGGTGATGCCCCCAGGGGGTCGCTGGGGCTTCTGGGAGTGCTTTCTCACCAGAGGTCCTGGTCAATAGAAAATCGAGGCAACCCCATACACATAAGACCACACAAGGACCCAGATCCTATAAGTGAAGATCTGGCTCCCTCTCACCAGGCAAAGGACCACGCCCAGCTGACATGGGACATAAATGGGAAGGGGGCTGAGGCCACCAGCTCTGACCTTCTGACCTACAGCCAAAGCAGTTGCCATAGCAGCTGTTTTGCATAAACTAAAGGAAGTAGTGATAAGTACTCACCTCATTTCTGGACGATGTAGGTGTTTCTAAACCTTGAAGTCAATAAATAACAGAAATCACAGAACACCAGAAATCATCTACATGTCTATTACCTATGTCGGTAGAGAGCAAATTTAGCTAGATAAAGTACTTTAAACTTCTTTAACTGTAAAGTGTTGATCAGATATAGGATGAACGGAGGTTGAAAACCTTTGAAATATAAAGAGCCCACACAAGTTGAATTTTCAAACCCTCTATCTACCTCGAGTAGATAGAGGCAAAGAGCACGAGCATCAAATTACAAAATTGTAGGAAACATTATTAGCAATCCAAGAAATCATTTAAGGCAACAACAACGTGCGAGTCACCCAAATTGTCAGATTCTGTTCTTTCCTCGGACGAGTCCGTGCCGCTGGGCGTCAGGAAAACAGGACCTGCACCCACAGGGACAACGGGCCCCCCTTCACGGCGACCAGCCGGGGCCTAGAAGCAGGGGTCCTGGGAAGAGCACACCCTCTGACCCGGTGAATCTCCTTCGGGGGGTGCCCTCAAGAAAGAGTCCCAAACACAGACAGGTCATCCTGCATCAAGATGTCCTCAAAAGAAATCTTGGGCCAGAGCTGGTTTGGCTCAGTGGATAGAGCGTCCACCTGCGGACTGAAAGGTCCCAGGTTCGATTCCGGTCAAGGGCATGTACCTTGGTTGCAGGCACATCCCCAGTAGGGGGCGTGCAGGAGGCAGCTGATCAATGTTTCTAATTCTCTATCCCTCTCCTGTCCTCTCTGTAAAAAATCAATAAAATATATTTTTTTTTTAAAAAAAGAAAGGAAATCTTGGTCATTGCAAACCATTGTAGAGAATGTTGGTTTGAGGATGCGTGGTGAGATGCAGAGCTCTGTGGAGTCTGTAAAAGCCTGGAAACGCTCATGCTAAGTGAGAAAGAACAGGACCAGGTGTACAAACAACTCGGCAGGAAAAGGAGAAAAAAGAAGCTTCCCCAGGAGGTGGCCCCAAGGGGTGCAAGGACGTCACCCCGTCACCCCGTTTTCCTTGGTCTCTGTTCTCCTAGTAACCGAAATGTTTCCATAGTGAGCAATTGTTTTTGCAATTGAAAAATGTTGTATTTTTAAAACAAGATGTAGTGATTTTGTTGTCCCCCCAAAAAAGGAGAAGGAGGAGAGTCCCCGGCCGCCCAGCCAGTGAGTCAGGAGGCGGTCACGGAGGGGGTATTTGACCTTGGAGGGGCTGCCCTCGGGCCACGCCTCAGTGACGCGCCTGCCCCGGCCCTGCTTCCTCCTACCTTCCCTGAAGTTAAACACGGGAGCGGGCTGGGGTAAGCTGCCCCTTATCGCTTAGATTTCAGCGGCCCCGGGACTGAAGCCGCCCGCTCCCACCCCTGGTGTCCTCGTCCCACCCAGCCGATTCCAGACGCCCATTTGGAGCCTGCCGGTGAGGGGCAGACTTGCCCATCAAGGGACCGGGACACCTCTGGGTGCAGAAGTGGTAGAAACAGGGTCTCCCCAACAGCCACTCCACCCTCCTTCTGGTCTCATTCCCCATCCACCTGCCTTTTGGCTCCAAAGCCACGGACAAGTCCTACCTGTGGGTCCTGGGAATTAAACGGGAGGAAGAGAGATGGGACAAGGCTACCTAATTCCTCGCCTCCCAGCTATCCTCGCCAAACCCCTGACTCTGCCAAGCTGCAGCTACTTAAACCTCCAAGCTCAGCTCGGCACCCCCAGGCCTGAACAAAGCCTTGTCCCTCCCAGCAGGTGAGCGTGGAATTCATCTGCTCGTTCCTGGCCTGGGGTCACGGAGCCTCCGGTAAGTGTGGGCCCCATACCTCCCCACTCTTCTCTATCTCAGACCCAGAGGTGAGTAGACTGAACGGCCCCCTCCTCTCCCGTGATGCTGACCGTGACCTTCCTCCCTCCTGTGGACCTGGTGGGGTTTGCCTCTCTGGACCCCAGTGCTTCCTCTCTCCTGACTGCTCGGTCTAGCCCTGCCTCCGCTCCCATAACCCACCACGCTCCCTCCTGCATTTGCTCCCCACCCCGAAGGATCTTTTTTTAAAAATATATATATATTTTATTGATTTTTTACAGAGAGGAAGGGAGAGGGATAGAGAGTTAGAAACATCGATGAGAGAGAGACATCGATCAGCCGCCTCCTGCACGCCCCCTACTGGGGATGTGTCTGCAACCAAGATACATACACTTGACCGGAATTGAACCTGGGACCTTTCCATCCACAGGCCGACACTCTATCCACTGAGCCAAACCGGTTTTGGCACCAATGGATCTTTCTGATATAGTTCTTTGGCCCATTTCAATCCACATCTAGCCCCAACATAGGTGTGTGGGTACAGTTTTTATTTTTATTTTTTTAATATATGTTTATTGATTTCAGAGAGGAAGGGAGAGGGGAGAAATAGAAACACCAATGATGACAGAGAATCACTGATTGGCTGCCTCCTGCACAGCCCCTCTGGGGATTAAACCTGCAACCCTGCATGTACCCTTGACCGGAATCGAACCTGGGACCCTTTAGTCCGCCAGCCAACACTCTATCTGCTGAGGCAAACCGGCTAGGGCTACAGTTTTTATTTAAGGCACGAGGCGTTTCTATCTGGCCTGCACCAGGTGAGCGACCAGCTGAGAAAAGGATAAGATGAATTACAGGTAAATTACCCACAAGCAGCACCTCCCCAGGATGGCAGTCAGCAGTCCCTGCACTGCCCCAGGTTACAGGTCCCGAAGACAGGGGCCTGAGCCACCTGGGTTAGTGGACAGTCACTCCTGACCAATAGGGAGACTTGCACTCACTGAGCAAAGGCTGTGTGTAAATCAGTCATCTCTCTCTCAATGTCCTCACTGAACTCCACTTCTCCTTTGTGCCTTTCATTCACTTCTTCCTTTCTCATTGACTTTTTCTAAGCGCAGCTGCTGAGAGCTGGGCCCCAGAACTCAGGCCAACCAGATGGCCCATCCACCCGCTGGGAAAGGGTGCATAAAGGGTTATGATTCCTGGGCTAGGTCCTCTCTGGTCAGCTGTGTCCTTCCCTGGGCTGCTGTGCAGTGCCTTCCTGAGGACAGAGGCCCCGATGACAGGTGCGGCCCCGTCAGAGGGGTTGTGGACTAGGCCACCTGTCTGAGTTAGTGTCTGTCTGTGTCCCCACTTCTGTGCAAACCTCACATCTGCCGGAGACAAAACCGAAAATGTTCCTGCCACTCCCAGTACTGGAGCTGCTCCTGGGAGTTTATGCAAAGAGAAAGGACAAGGGTCCTGCTCTCTCCATAAACTCTACCCGATACAGGTCATAAAAGGGGTTCTGGGGGGGGGAGGGGCTGAGATAAGGTTAAAAAATACCCGAGCCTTGTGGTTGCACAGAGATGGAGAGGCTCCCAGCAATGAAAACTATGTATTCACCTCAAAACAGTCTTCATCCTCACGTCTCAGGTGTCAATCACAAACCCCACACGTCACCACACAAAATAAGAGCCAGCTGTGCCATTCAGCAGCCGTCCCCATGGTCGCCAGCAGCCTTAAAGGGAGTGGCTCCATTTCTTAAAATAAATCACAAGAGATCAAGGTCCTCCCTATGTTATTCTCTCTCTTGCATTCTCACACACTTCTTCCCTGGGGGCAGAAAGATGTGGCTGTGAGCCGCCCAGCTGGGAGCCGCCCAGCCTGGGGGCCACGTGAGACACCCCCATGCACGTGGCAGGGAATGGCCTCTGACCCACTCCTGGGTCTGTGACAGTCAGCTGCCAAACCCTCCTTTAGAAAGCCAACGCCAAGGTTCTTAAGTGTCGGATGGGGCGTTCAAGCTGCAGCTTTGCAGCTCTACCCCCCATCTTTCCCACTTTCCCATAGAAGGGTACCTCATGTTTAAGACAACGGCATGGCGTTCAAGAAATTGCTTTGCCTTTAAAATTTTCAAAAGTATTTGTCCTCAACAAATAGCAAAACCTCAAAGTACACAAAATAGAGACTGGTCGGGCTGAAAGGGGGCGAGGCAAGGCCACGGTTACAGTGAAGACATCGACACCTCCTCCCAGGCACTGCTGGGGCGTCTAGACAATATCAGCAGGGACCCGAGAGACTGGCACTCCCCTGCAGCCAGCAGGACCTACCTGGTGCTTACAGGGCATTTCACCCGACAGCAGACTACACCTTTGTTTCTAAGCGCCCTGTACATTTATCAACACAGACCATACCCTGGGCCGTGAAATAAATCTCAACAAATCTGAAAGAACTGAAACCACACCGAGTGTGTTCTCTGACCACAATTCCATAAAACGAGCCGTCAGGAACAGACAGCAGGAAAATCTCTAAGCATGGCGAAACTCAGTAACACACAGAGCAAAAGCAAGTTTCAGACACATACATACCGCACACACACACACACACACACACACACACAAAGAAATTTCAAAATAGGCAGACCTGGATAAAAAGGAATTACTCTCTATATCAACATTTGTGAGACTTGGCTAATGCAGTGGGGAGAGAAATATTTAATGCATTACTTATATTATTTATAACTTCCATTAGAAATGAGAAAAGGTCTCAAATAAAAAACTTAAATTTTTAATCTTGAAAAATTAGCAAAACAAACCTAAAGCATTGAGAATAAAGATAAGAGCAGAAATGAATGAAATTGAAAAATAGGAAAACGATAGAAAAAAAATAATTAAAATAGAAAGCCTACTACTTTGGAAAAATCAATAAAATTGACAAATCTATAGTAAAACTGACAAAGCTTAAAAGCAAAAAGGGACTAATGGTAATAGAAATGAAACAGGAGAGATCAGTACAGACCCTATGGACCTCAGACAATAATAAGAAAATATGATAAAGAAGTTTACACTCATAAATTTGACAACTTAGAAGAAATGGACAAATTTCTTGAAAACAACACAGACACACACAAGCACACACACACACTCAGACATACACATAAACACACAGACACACAAAGGACAGTCATAAGATAGGTGCATATTTAACTTATTAAAAACTGCCACACTGTGATCTACAATGATTATTCCCTTTTGCATACCCACCAGGAGTGTGTAAGTGGCATTTCTTCCGCATCCTTGCAAATGGTTGGCAGGCCAATCTTTTGAATTTACCCTTTTCATAAGCAACCAGTGGTTTTAATTGGGTTTCAACACATTGAGCTTTTTTGTCCGGTGTTTTTTGTCATCTGTATATCTTCTTGGCAAAAGGTCTGTGGCCTGTTTTATTTTTTTATAAATTGTGGCTATTTCCCTACTCATTAACAAATAAGCAGTTCATTTTTGTTCCTCAAAACACACACACACACACTCAAACGCATACACACAGACACACACTAAGTTGTAAACACACACACACACACTCAAACACATATACACAAAAACACACTAAGGCATAAACACAGACACACACACACAGGCACATACCCAGATACATACACACAGACACACACTAAGACATAAACACACATACACACACACCCAGATGCACACACTCAAATACATAAAACACATGCACACACTAAGGCATAAACACAGACACACATACACACAGGCACACACCCAGATACATACATACAGACACACACTAAGACATAAACACACATACACACACACAGAGATGCACACACTCAGACATATAACACACAGGCACACACTAAGACGTAAACACAGACGCACACACTCAGACACATACATGCAGGCACACACACTCACACACAAGTAAAGCCGGAGAAATCTGAGTAAGGCAGTAGACTTATCACTGCCAATATCCTGCTGTTGCACTGCGCTCGCGTTTCACAAAACGTTATCATCCGGGGAACCGGGCCAAAGTCTATGAGACCGCTCTGTGTACTGTTCCTGACGACAGCATGTGACTCCACAGCTATAAAAAGTTCAATTGAACAAGTCTGATAAGAATGTTTCCGAAATCACAGCTCTTAGGACGGCCTACACCAAGCACCACCTTAAAGATCACGGTTACTGTTTTTTTTTCTCAACAACCGTGAGCGTGGCTGGCGAAGACTCCCCTCCTGGAGGAGGGCGAGCGTGCCCGGAAGTGTTTGCACGCCCTCCCCCAGGCCTGGACTGGGAAGGGAACACCCCCATCCTCTGCATAGGCCCATGGAGGAGCTCCTGTCTGAGCCGTGCGAAGAAGCCAGGCGGTCCTCACGATTCCCAACCGGAGGCCTGACACCTCCTGGGGTGCCAGGGGGCGGTGCTGGGGGGAAGACCCTGGACTCTTGCCCTGGGGCCCTGACACCTGCCGGCAGTCTCCCTTACTTCCTGCGGCTGGCTGTGACTCGGTGGGCACCTGCAGGTGTGGCCTGGCAGCGAGCAGCCCCCTACAGTCACCCGTATTCTTCACCATGGGAAGCTCTACTGAGCCAAGAGGAGGCAGCACCAAGGTCCCAGGCCCAGGAGGCAGCACCCCCAGCCTGGGAATCTATCTGGAACTTTCCAGGGACCAGGAGGATGGAGCAGGCATGGCTGCCCTCCCCCAGAGCCCCACCTGGTGGCCAGACGTGGGAAGGCCCTAAGTTTCCTTTGGAGCAGTGGTTCTCAACCTTCCTAATGCCGCTCGACCCTTTAAGACAGCTCCTCATGGGGTGGTGACCCCAAACCATAAAATGATTTCCGTGGCTACTTCATCACTGTCATTTTGCTACTGTGATGAACTGTCATGTAAATATCTGATAGGCAGGATGCATTTTCGTTGTTACAAATTGAACATCATTAAAGCCTAGGGATGAATCACAAAAACAATATGTAATTATATATTGTGAAATATTTATTTCTAATGACAAATAAATGAAATGTTGTCTTGAATCGTGGTGTAGCATGGGTAACAGTCTTCCTATGACAACAGTAAACTACATGGCTACACTTTACTACACCGAGGAGGGGTCTGTTGGTTCCTAAGACCATGGGAAATAGGTGTTTTCTGATGGTCTTAGGCGACCCCTGTGAAAGGGTCGTTCGACCCCCAAAGGGGTCGCGACCCACAGGTTGAGAACCACTGCTTTGGAGGAAGGCTCTGAGGGTGAGTGTGAGGATCTGGGAGCCACCTGGACCCAGGGACCGGCCCTAATCCCATCTCATCCTTCCCCTGGCCTTTCCCTCTGGCGTGAGAAGATGCCCTAAATTACAGCCGCTGGAGGGTCCAAGGAGGGGAGGAGGGGGGGTAATGCATTAACACCAGCAGAGCAAAACCCCCAAACCAGCTCACATTCCTGGTGTGAGTTAACTTCCTGGAACGGGTGCTGAGCTCCACCAGCCGCGTGCAGACGCATACAGAAGCCTGTGCAGCTGACACCGGTTTGGCTCAGTGGATAGAACTCAGCCTGCAGATTGAAAGGTCCCAGGTTCAATTCCAGACAAGGGCATGTACCTTGGTTGCAGGCACATCCCCAGTGGAGGGTATGCAGGAGGCAGCTGATGGATGTTTCTAACTCTCTATTCCTCTCTGTAAAAAAAATCAATAAAATATATTTTTAAAAAAAGAAGACGTCTGTGCAGCGACTCTGATGTGGCAGGGTGCATCCAAATACCATCGCCAAATGCTGTGCCCTCCCTTACTTCCTCCATCCCTTTCTCAGTCTCAGACTTCCTGGGGGGATGGGGGAGAGGGGGTCCCCTGGCGCCGCTCCCTCCCCAAGCATCTGGGCCCAGGCTGCTGAGAGACTCGCCCATCTTCCCCACTGTTGCCTCCGGGCAAAGGAGCACGTGTACGTTCTCGTGAATGCATCCGCGAGAACGCAGCACAGCGTGTGCAATAGAGGCTGCAGGTGTGTGGGTAACAGAGGGTCTCTAATGCTGCAGGTGCCGGCTAGGCTAACGGGACGCTGCAGAGGTAGGAAAGCTTTTGGCTCTCTTAAAAAAACAAAACAGGTGTTTTTTAATGTTTTTTTAACTGATTTTAGAAAGAGGGGAAGGGAGAGGGAGAGGGGGAGAGAAAGAAAGAGAAAAGGGGAGAGAAAGAGAGAAATATTGATGTGAGAGAAATACCCATTGGCTGCCTCCTGCACGCCCCCCTAGAGGGGATCGAGCCCACAACCCGGGCATGTGCCCTGACCAGGAATTGAACTAGCGACCTCTCAGTGCACTGGATGATGCTCCACCAACTGAGCCACACAGGCCAGGGCTCCTTTGGCCTCTTTTTTTTTTTAATATATTTTATTGTTTTTTTTTACAGACAGGAAGGGAAAGAGATAGAGAGTTAGAAACATCGATGAGAGAGAGACATCGATCAGCCGCCTCCTGCACGCCCCCCCACTGGGGATGTGCCCGCAATCAGGACACGTGCCCTTGACGGGAATCAAACCTGGGACCTTTCAGTCCACAGGCCGACGCTCTCTCCACTGAGCCACACCGGCCAGGGCTCCTTTGGCCTCTTGATGACATGTGCCTGTCTGCTCTGTCTGTGCCGGTGAGGTGGCCCTGGCTTATCCCACTGCGTTGCTTCTCACTGAGTCTCTGCCGAGAACCTGTTCTAACAGAAAAACGCACAATGCCCATAGAAGAGGTCCGATGGAAGTCGCCGAGCCTCTGCAACCAATCGAGCTTGTGGGTTCAGTTTCCTGGAGCCATCAGCCCACGTTCAGACAGGCTCCCACCGGCCGCCGCCCTGGGAGAGCACGGGTCCTGGGAAGCAAGAGACAGGAACACCGCAGGCACCCGGTGTGTGAGGCAGAGCAGACATCGGCCTTCAATCATCCCTGGGAGACGCCGGTCCCCCACGCAGAAGGGACCCAGGGGTAAAACGCGTGCACGGGGACATCTACAGCGACAGTTCCCGCAGGGCTGGCCGCGTGGCTGCAGGGCCCCCGCTTTGCAGTGAGACTCGCTCACGTTGTCACTCGGGCGGAAGGGCTGCTGCAGAGAAAACCTAATCGCCGGGTGGGGAAGGGCCGGGCTTCTTAGTGAAGGTCAGGAAGGCACTTCAAGGTCATTTCAGTCCAACCCCCCAGGGTCAGAGGTCGGCAGCTCACGGCTCCCCACCCTTTTGTCAGAGGCGTTAGAAGCAAAGTGTGCCGGATAGAGCGATGGCCCTCCTCTGGGCTCGGCTGGGGGTGCCAGCAAGCCGAGTGCCGAGCGCTGGTGGCATTTGCTGGTGAGCGTTTCCAGCCAGGAGTTGGTGGAGGGACGGGGACGTCTCCATCGTGGCAGGGACTCGGCGAGGTGGCTCGTCCCCTCTCTCTTCAAGTTTTCAAGTCCCTCTAGAAACAGAAACACGTGTCAACTTCCCTGTGCTTGAGGTCACCCCGTCCCCCTTAGGATGGAGGGGGCACCGGCATTATACCCCAGGGAAGCAGCGGGGACAGCGCGGCCCCTGCTGGCCGAGGCTGCCAGCTCCCCTCGGGCCTCGGCGCAGGGGTAACTAACAGCTCCCCCCTGTGGCCCCTCCCAGCCTGCCTGCTTGTGTCTTTCATCCCTGACCCCAGATGTTTTCCTTAGTCTCCACTTGACCTTCCCGGCTCTCATCATCGCGATCCTGAGTCCCGGCCTTGACAGCAATTTGGCTGGAAGCCCCGGTGAGACAGGGAACGCAGCGGGATGAAATGTGCTCCGGCGCGCAGTCCCATCCGAGGGGACAGGCAATTCCCTTCCAGATGTGTGAGCTCCGGGAAGGCCCTCACATCCATGTCCCAAAGGGGCAACTGAAAATGCAGACAGACACCACCCCCACCCCCACCCCCACTTAAGCCCCCACTCCTGCAAAACTCTCCTGGGAAGGGGAGCCCCTCGGATCTTCCCTGGGGACACCTGAAAAGAGACTGGCAAAAGGGGGAGTCCTGCCTGGACAGCATGGCTCAGTGGTGGAGGGCAACCTAGGAAGCAGGAGGTCAGGGTTCGATTCCCGGCCAGGGCACATGCCCAGGTTTCGAGCTCCATCCCCAGTAGAGGGCGTGCAGGGGGCAGTCCATCAGTGATTCTCTCTCCTCATTGGTGTTTCTCTCTCTCCTCTCCCTGCCTCTCTGAAATCAATCAATAAAATATATTTAATTAAAAGGGGGGGCGGGCCAAAACCAGTTTGGCTGAGCATCAGCCTGCGGACTGAAGGGTCCCAGGTTCGATTCCGGTCAAGGGCATGTATCCTGGTTGCAGGCACATCCCCAGTGGGGGGCGTGCAGGAGGCAGCTGATTGATGTCTCTCTCTCTCATCAATGTTTCTACTCTCTGTCCCTCTCCCTTCCTCTCTGTAAAAAATCAATAAAATATATTAAAATAAGTAAATAAATAAATAAAATTTTAAAAAGGCGGGGAGGGTCGCACCCTGGCCCTCAGTGGGCAGGAGGCAGCTCAGATGCTGTTGGGCATCACGGGATCCACCCGTCACAGACAAAAGGGCTCTCCCAGCATCATGGAGAGCAGACGCCGTTTCTCAGCCCAGCGGGGAGCCGAGAGGCCTTAAATGTGTTCTCAAAGGGGCCCCGAGACCCCGTGTGGCATGATGACTAGGACCCCACCCACACCCTGATCACAAATGGCCTGGGAGAGTCCTGCGCACCCCCACCTTGGAGAACTGCCAGCTCTGCGAGGCCCCTGTGCTGGGCTGGGTTCCGCTGGGGGGCCTTCGGCAGGTCCCTCCCCTGTGATTTGAGGACGGTCCTAGGCTTGCCTCCCGGGACGCTGCTGAGGCCTCGGGCGGCACCCCTGCCAGCAGGCTCCCGAGGTGACTCTGGAGCCTGGCCCTGCCCAGCCTCCTCCACAGCGGAGGACTGGGAGGTGGTTTCTCCCTCTGGCACCTGTTTCAGGCTCAGCTTTCTTTCTTCCTTTCTTTCTTTCTTTCTTTCTTTCTTTCTTTCTTTTATTATATTTTATTGATTTTTTACAGAGAGGAAGAAAGAAATAGGGAGCTAGAAACATCCATGAGAGAGAGACATCGATCAGCTGCCTCTTGCACATCCTACTGGGGATGTGCCCGCCACCAAGGCACATGCCCTTGACCGGAATCGAACCTCGGACCCTTCAGTCTGCATGCCGACGCTCTATCCACTGAGCCACACCAGCTTCAGCAGGCTCAGCTTTCTTTGCCAGCAGCTTATCACGCGGAGGAGCCTCAGGCCCCTGCGTGCAGCCTCGTGGAGGGCGCTCCCCTGTGGCTTTGTGGGCGGGTTCAGACCTGCTCCTGCTTTCCTGCCCTCCACACCCCAGGCTCCCACTCCAGGCCATCGAGGCCACTGCAGGGCCGGGCTGCTCCCCAACCCCCATCTTCTCTGACACTGGGTGAGAGGCTGATGGGTTTGGCTGAATTCTGTGCTACAGAGCTTAGCGGGCAGCCTGCCAATGAACAGCCCGGTGAGCGCCAGCAGGTGCTTCCTGCCGGCCTGTCTTCCAGCATTCGCTGCCCTGCCCGCCCCCCGCCCCCCGCCCCCGTGGGCACTGAGGCAGGGACTGTGGGCACCTGTGAAGGGCAAGGCTCACAGCAGCAGGGCTGGGAGGCACAGCATGCTGAGTGCCAGGCTGGGCCCGGGCCTGGCACAAAGGAAACCACTACGGAATTTCTCACTTAAAGCAAAAACTCCCAAGAAAGCAGGAAATGAACGGCCTGGCTCACACTGAAAGTCTGAGGTCCTTCTCAGCCGGTTGTTTCAAGTCAGAAGAAGCCTTTAAGAAAGAAGGTCTGGGCCAAGACTGGTTTGGCTCAGTGGATAGAGCATCGGCCTGCGGACTGAAGGGTCCCAGGTTCGATTCTGGTCAGGGGCATGTACCTTACTTGCGGGCACAACTCCAGTGGGGGTCGTGCAGGAGGCGGCTGATCATGTCTCTCTTTCATCGATGTTTCTCACTTTCTCTCCCTCTCCCTTCCTCTCCGTAAAAAATCAATAAAAAAAAAAAAAGAAAGAAGGTCTGGGATCTGCCTGGACAGAAAGCGGGGGCCAGAGGCGGAGGAAGCAAAGGGGCTGATGCTCAGCCAGGTTTCGTGGCAGGAGGCTGAACTTCCCTGGACTATGAGGTGCGCATCGCACTGGGGATGCGCTGAGTGCCGCTGGAGGCTCATTTAAAACTGATTCGATGTCATACGAATATCGTCTCGATGAAAGAAAACACGGTCTTTGAAACTGGTCCAAAGCGTGACGTGGGGCTCAGAGTCCAAATCGAGTCAGCAAATATCTGCCGAGTGGCCACAGGTGGGGGTGCCCTGCCTCCCAGGCTCCTGTGCGGCCTGGCCTCACCCCCCTGCAGCCTCCCCCCACACACCTGCTTCCCAGGCAGGTATTGACACCTGTCCCCCTGGAGTCTCCATCCTTTCTCGGGGATGTTCCTTCTTCCTCCCCACCTTCTCCAGGGCTCCCCCTGCCCACCTGGTCCTCCAAGACAGTTTCACTGACCTCTCTTCCTCTCCCAGGTCCCCTCTGGGGGGAGAGAGATGCAAGCACAGCTACCCAGGCTCCCCCTGGGCAGAGACTCGCCATCCCATCCCTGGCCCTTGGCACAGTTCAACCCCCTCAAGGGTCATGGTTGAGTCCCCCCCCCACCTGTCTTGCCCTCACCCACCCTCTATTCCACGCACACACATGCCCACTCTGCTGGTCCCCAACCCCAAGGACTCCCTCCTCTCAGCCGCTTCTCTTCCTGTCCCGATTGGTGGAGGCACGGTCTCCCAGGTGTACCCACCCTGCCCACGTCCCTCACCCAGGAGCCACCACGTCACCGCTTGGCGAACCAACAACTGGTTGCTCACTCCCTGGCTCTCGGAGGCAGGACCGGGGCCATCGAGGGCTGACGGGGACCAGCGGGGGTGGGGCGGGCACCGCACCCACCTCCATCTGCTCGTGAATCCAGTCCAGGAAGGAGGTGATGCGGGTGTAGACCCCGGGCTTGTTCACGTCCGCGCAGCCGATGCCGAAGCTGGTCGCTCCCACCAACTTCCACTCCCGCCTCTCCTGGCACACCAGGGGGCCCCCGCTGTCCCCCTGGACAGCAGGGAAAGAGACTTAAGGGCCACAGAGCGGGCCCTGGCATGGCTGTCCCTTGTTCTGGTTCAGGCTTCCCCAGTCACCGCACCACAAAGTCCAGCGCGAAGATGGACCTGGCTCGGCCTTCCTCACAGGGGGTCCCCTGTCCCTCCGATGGAGCCCCCAGCTAGCCCCCAGCATACACTGAGCCCATGAAGGTAAAGGCAGTAGCGTGCGCCCAAGGGAGCTCTCAAAGGAAGGGTCCGCCTGGCCAGGGGCCTGGAGCTGACCTCCCGACCCAGGCAGAATCGGGGTCTCACCCCCTGTGTGGCTTTGGAGGCCCCCCTTCCCAGGTTCCCGCCTGCCTTTTGCCTCTCTGGTCCCCCTGCAAACTCTGAGAACCGGGCTGGGAAGGAAGCATCCTTGGGACCCGTCCTCCCGCCCAGCACCCGGGCAGAGCGAGAGCCGGTAAACAGGGGCCGGCCGGGAAAGGGTGTGCTGTCGCGGGCAACCTTCTTCTCCAGGCTTGTAGGTTTGCTCTACAGTCAGTCCCAGGGATACGCCGGCAGTGGCCGCTCCCATGGGCTGGGCCACCCTCGCCTTGCCCACTGCCATGGCCCCTGGAGGTCACGGCGGGCCCCTACCTGGCAGCTGTCCACTCCGCCCTTCAGGTAGCCGGCACAGACCATGGAGGGGGAGATGATGCCGCCGTACACGTCCCTGTGGTTGCAGATCTTGTTGGAGATTAAAGGCACAGCTGCGTGGTTGAGGACCGGGGAGGCGTCGCCTGTGTCAGAGGAAGAGGGGGACGTTCAGGGAGGAGCTCAAAGGGCATGGATCCGGGGTGGGGAGCAGGGCCAGGGGCCCACTACCTGCCACTGCGGCCTCTTCAATGGCAGGGCCATCCACTTCCCTGCGGGGACTAGCGTGGGAGGAGGAAGGGGCAACTGTCACCCCCGGGACTCGCCCAGGGCCCACCCTGGGTCAAGCGTTTGGTCCACACCAGGCTGCTGTGTCCTCAGAACAACCCAGGTCACCAGAAGGTCACCTGAGGCTTGTGACAGTCACACACAGCTCTTGGGGGAATTGGGGTGGTCTGCAGAAAGGTGTCCTCCCACGGGTGTCCAGGTTCCAACTCCCAGGACCTATGACCATGTCGCCTTACATGGCAAAAGGGACTTTGCAGACTGGAGATGGGGACGTGATCCGGGGCTCTCCAGGGGGACCCCAGGTGTCATCACAGGATCCTTGAAGGGTCAAAGGGGGGAGTGTGATGGTGGAAGCAGACGTCAGAGAGGAGAGAGGGAGGTGCTGAGCTGCTGGCTGTGAGGACGGAGGAAGAGGCCACACTAAGGAGCGGGGCCGCGGGGAGCTGGGAAAGGCAGAGAGCTGACTCTTCCCAGCGCCCCCGGGACCATCGCATCTTGATCTTCCTGACATCTTTTTTTTATTGATTTTTTTACAGAGAGGAAAGGAGAGGGATAGAGAGTTAGAAACCTCGATCAGCTGCTTCCTGCACATCTCCTACTGGGGATGTGCCTGCAACCAAGGTACATGCCCTTGACCAGAATCAAACCTGGACCTTTCGGTCCGCAGGCTGACACTCTATCCACTGAGCCACACCGGTTTTGGCCATCCTGACATCTTGATCCTGGCCCACCCAGACTGATGCAGGATCTCCGGGCCCACAGCCATGAGAGAATGGGGGTCATTTGTTGTAGCAGCAACAGGAAATTTGCACACCTGCATGGATCAGCCTTGCACCAACCCGACCAGACTGATGCCCGCTAGCTTAGCCTGCTGGTAAACTGGGTTATCTTTATGCTTTAAAGGCTTAATGCAGGGCACTCCCGTTCTCACTCCTATAGCACGTATCCACAGGTGTGGGTCTGCGCTCCCCAACACCTCATGTTAACTGTTCTATGCGTGTGAGTGACACAGTGTTTTCTGCACGGGCTCCCCTCATCCGCTCACATGTCCACCAGCCGCGCAGTGAGGACCGCCTGGCCATGAGCTCGGCCTGAGAGAGAACCTGTCCCTATACTCGGTACACGGGCCCCAGTGAAGACAAAAGGATCCACTCCAAGTTCATGAATAACAGCACGAATAGGGCCGGGGGTGGGGAGCACGAACACAATCCTAGACTTTCCACCACGTGGTCGTGCGAGCCCACGCAAGGTGCTCAGCCCCTGTCTCCCCCCCTCAAACTGGGCAGGAGCGCCGTGCCCGCTCAGGGCTGCTGGGAGCACGGGCAGGATCACATGGCTCCGCTCAGCCCCTGGCACCAGGGAAACAAAGCTCACAGCCTTTGTGGGAGAAGCTTCCTGTGGGCAGGAAGGCGTGGCCAGCCGTAGGGCGAGACCCTGCGCTGTGGGGAGGACTGGCCTCGGGATCTGGGTAAACCCCAAGTGCTTCGGACATTCTGGGGGGACAGATGCAGCTAATAAGTTTCAAGAGGAAATACTGGACCCCCTGTCCTGGGTTGCATGGTGCCTCCCCCATGCATGTCCACCTTCAGCCTTAGTCTATTTGGAATGGGCTCCGTGCAGGTGTGATTAGGGGAAAGACTCGAGATGGAACCATCCTGGATCAGTGTGGGTCTTCACTCCACGGCTGTTGCTCTTATTCTAAGAGGAAGGAGAGGCCGAGACCAGTTTGGCTCAGTGGATAGAGCGTCCGCCTGCGAACTGAAAGATCCCAGGTTCGATTCCAGTCAAGGGCATATACCTTGGTTTTGGGCACATCCCCAGTAGGGGGCGTGCAGGAGGCAGTGATCGATGTCTCTCTCTCATTGATGTTTCTAACTCTCTATCCCTCTCCGTTTCTCTCTGTAAAAAATCAATAAAATATATTAAAAAAAAAAAAAAAAGGAAGGAGAGGGGAGCTGAGACAGGGGCGGGGAGGCCATGTGACAGAGACTGGAGCGATGCCTCTACAGTTCAAGCAAGACTAAGAGCGGCAGGAGCCACAAGAGCGGTAGGAGCCACAAGGCTTGGAGAGAGGCCAGCGGGTTTCCCTCGGAGCCCCTGGAGGGGCCCAGCCCCGCCACACCTGGATTTCACACTCTGGCCTCCAGACCGTGAGAGAAGAAATGTCTGTGTTCCAAGCCACCCTGTGTGTGGTGCTTCGAGACAACCTCCCCGGGAAATGAGTGCTCTCCGTGCTAACAAGGGAAGCCATCGATGGGCATCCTGAGGATTGTCACCGTATGTGCGCCTCTTAGTGATGCACAGGCCACAGGCCTTGTTGGCGTGTAGTTTTTGTTTCTGTTCCTCATCATATTCTCATGAGAGCAACGGTCCTGTTTGTTTGCTTTTGCTGCTTGATCTTTGCAGGATGAAATAACACGTCCACTAAAGTCACACAAGACCAAACCTCCTCACCAGTTCCAAGTGCATCTTCTGCATAAACCTCGGAGGCATCTCTCCGGGGTGCCTACACACTTAATCAACACGGTGGGAAGATGAGGATGCTCAAGGATGAAGGAGACCCACCCAGTGTGTTGGTGAAGGCTTCTCTGTGGAAGCCTGTCCCAGTTCTTCATCATTTATTTTTCTCCCGAGAAAGTCTGTGATTTTCAAATGGAACCATGTCTCATGACCAACAACTACTCGGCTGACTGCGCATGTGTTGGAGTAGCTGACTCGCTCCCCCAGCAGGGACATGTGGGTGTCCCACGGAACACCACGTGGTGACATAGGAAGGGGACAGGTTGGTGTGGACATCGACCCCAGCCCTCTCCTTCCGGGCCCCCTGGACTCAGACTCTCGACTCCGGGCCACTGACCTCCTTCCTCGGTGGCCCCCCATCCCGACGTCCAGCACATCTTCCCATCAGGAAAGTCCTCTTCGGAGTTGGGCAGACAGATCGGTTGGGTCATCTCTGTTTAAAGAGGACACAACAACTCTCACATCTGGGCGCTCACCGTCTCCCAAAGAAAGGTCAAGCTCAAGGTCATCTGAAAGCCATTAGCTCAGAGCAGCGACCCCTCCTGACCAGAGCCCTAAAACTTCAAAATAACCCTAGACTGTGGCAGCATATGTTCTGGAAAGGGCTACATGCACCCACTCCACTCGGCCACCATAGCCTAAAAACAGTCACGAGCAGTGGTGAACAAATGTGTGTGGCTCTGTTCCAATAAAACTTTATTTACAAAATAGACAAGGGGTCACGTTTGGCCTGTGGGCCACAGCTTGCCCGCTCCTGGTCCAGACTGTGGGTGCCTGGCTTTACAGAAGATCCCTCCATGAGAATCCTGTTCCTCCTGACATACCTGGAGGCCACCGCTCACCTGTCCTTGTGGGCTGAGTCACATAAGCCGCCACCAAAGTCAGTGCCACGGCTGCCAGGGGGCTTTCACATGCACAGTCTGAGATATGCTAAGCCCTTCTGGGTACGACAATAATGGAGAGGTAGAGAAAGACTAGGGGGCCAGTTCGTTTTAATTTTATCCAAGTACCGGACATGGCACCTCATTTTTGTATAAATCAAACATCTATAATAATAAAAGCGTGATAACCTAATTAGACCGGATGTCCTTCTGGACATCCTTCCATCCTTTCAGACGAAGCCTGTGTCCCAGGTGCCTGCCAGAGGCCAGAGGGAATCCCGGGTCCCGGGTTCCAGAGGGAAGCCAGTGCTGGCAGCCAGAGGAAGGAAGGCGTACTCTTGCACAGATTTCATGCACTGGGCCTCTAGTTAATCATCATTAACAAATGAGCACCACCTCTACACTTTCTCTTCGTTTCTCCGGCAGGATTTGTGTCACGTGTTACATGTGCTCTGCGGTTAGCATGCTGCTGACTCTGTGGCCACTAGTCTGGTGCCAGCATTCAGCTCCTGTATGGGGTCTTGCTGACTGGCATCCACCCACCCGCACCTCAGGCTGCTATAACCCCGGGGGGAGGAAGGTTTTAATTGGGAGTGGGCTCATGGGGCTTCGCTTGCAGCTGCAAAAAGTGTGACAGTTCCATCGCTTGAGGGGAACCTAAGGAGGAGGGGACCTGAGGAGGAGGGGATTCCGAGGAGGAGGAGACCCGTGTAGAGAAACAGCCTGCTCAGCGAGAGGACGGTGCTGAGTATTTCAGGAGCCAAAGAGGCCCAGGATCTTCCAAACCATAAGGAAGCGGCTGCAGGAAGGACCCGCCACCACCCGCTGGCTGGCCTGGGACTCTCATCCTCTCTTCACCAGGATCAAGACCCTGGCCGGGGGGTGGCACACGGATGGGGGAACCTCACCACGACTAGCACCGGACAAGAAAGCTCTTTCTCCCCACAGGCCAGAGGGGCCCCTTCCACTCCCAGCGGCAGCCGATGGCCTGGCCGGGGCCGTCCCTTTTATGTCGAGGCGGCAGCGCAGGAAGCAAGAGGCACCAGTGGGAGCCCCAGCGGCCCCACCAAACCAAATTGATCAAAGTCGAACCACAGAGGCTCTGGCATGCAGTCAGCATCCCCGCAGCCCGCAGTGCCCTGAACCGCGTGGCCACCTGCTGACCCTGAAGACGCAGGTGGGACCCAGCACAACCGCCTGGAAGTCCTGAACGCGATCGGATGCTTCTCCTCTTACCGGGAACCAGGCCAATGCCCACCTACCCGCGAAGAGAGTCAGCTGATGCCACCCGGAAGTGAGTCAGGTGCTGGGGCCACCCCACCAGGACCGTAAAGTGGCGTCTTAAAGAGCCAAACCCCCCCCTCAGCGATCACAAATTCTCCTGAAACACGGAGAGCCACCGAGGGACGCGGGAATCCGGACGCACCGTCGAAGGTGAGGGGCTCGGCCAGCTTCATGAGCGCGATGTCGTTGCCCAGCCGCTTGGGCTTGTACTTGCTGTGGTAGATGATTCTCTCCACCAGGTGGGAGGGCGCCGGGCTGTCCAGCAGAGAGACCAGGCCCACCTGGATGGTCCACGACTTGGGGAGGTACAGGCTGCCGGAGAAGACGGGGCGGTCACGCAGGGCGAGCCCAGCCCTCGCACCCTCAGGGGATCCAGCCCCGAGGAGACGGCCTGATGCCCTCCTGCTTGTCTGTGCTCCAATCCCCCGCAGCCCCCGTGCCCTGCAGACGCACAGAGCCCCGCCCCCTGCATGCCCTGCAGTGCCCTCCCTCCTAGCCCCTCTGAGTGAGGCAAGAACAACAGGCAGCCAAAGAGCAGAGGTTTTCTCCTCTGTTCACCCCCCTGGAGGGAGACTGTAGGGGGGCCTCTGCCCCCGTGACCCTGCCCTGTCTCTCACCCTATCGACCACCCCTGGGTCCACCGGGACCAGCGCCAGGGGTCTCAGCCCTTTACGCTGGCGGTTTCCCCCTGTGAGGGAGCATCCTATCTTTTCTGTGAGAGCCGCAGCCTGAGGTCTCTGCAGCCTGAGGTCTCCACAGCCCATGGAGAGGAGGGAAGGTCCCTCCACGTGGATATGGCTGTGCTCCCCTGGCCTGCCTCCTGGACCTGCCACTGGCCACCCAAATCCACCCTGGCCCCCCACGGCCTAGACTGGATCCCCGCCCCGCAGGCGCCCGGAGCACTCACTCGTACACGCAGTGGGCAGCGGTGACGATCCACACCGGGGTGATGATGGAGCCCCCGCACAGGTGGTAGCCCTGGAACTGCAGGCTGGCCTGCCAGGGCCACTGCGCGGGCGAGGACATGTTCCCCCCGACGATGCGTGAGGTGTAGCCCAATCTCAGGCCGCAGGCTGCCCCGGGGGAGAACGGGATTGGGGGTCCATCCCACAGACCCTCCTCCCCTGACATCTGCCCCGCCACCTCACAGAGCTTACAGCCCAAAGAGTTATGGGAAGGGAGGCACATGGTGAGGGGTGGAGACCTGGGAAGAATGGGGTGTCATGGGGATACAGTGGGGAGAGTCTATCAGAGCACAGAGCCCGATGCTGGCGGTACCCCCCCGCCCCGACTCCTTGTGTGCATGCGTCTGGGGTGATGACAGCACAGAGGATCAAGGGGAGCCTCCCACAGCCCCCCTCACGAACACAGGGGCCAGCACACCAGCCTGGCTCCTCCAGACCCAACCCCTGCAGCCAGATGCTGCCCCACCACCCCCACCTGCAATAAGAACCACCCGCCGGGGTGGTCTGGGCACTGTCCCTGGAGGGGGAGGGGCAGAAGAAGGAGGAGGTGAGGCCACTGGAGCCACTGCAGTGACAGCCTCCTGCCCAGGGTCCTGCCTCTGCTGAGAAGTCACTCAGGTGAGGCTGGGCTGGCCCTCCACCAAAGTGGTCCACAGACTCCCACCGGGCACCCAGGAGGAGGGGACCCCGAGGAGGAAGGGACTCTGAGGAGGAGGGAACCCCAAGGAGGAGGGGACCCCAGGAGGAGAGGGGGTGTCAGGGAGCGAGCTCTGGCTCCCACTGGCCTCTGCGTTTGTGAAACTCTCACCTGTGCACTTCAAGGTGACCACGCGACCCGAGGCACAGCCCTCCCTAAGGTGGAGAAAGAGGGGGCTTACTGACAATTCCCCAGGCGGTGAAATGACCGTTTTTAACTTAATCTCGGGGTCAAAGAGAGAGACACTCCGTTCCCCTGCTCGGGAGCACCGAGTACAGCCGTAGCCTGGTAACGGGGTTCCCTCCGCGGCAGCGGCAGCGCGGACTGCAGGCCGCGGCGGGGAGCACTCTCAGCTCCACGGGCTGGCCATCCGGTGCACATGCGCTGTGTCATGCACATCTACCGGCCACTTCTCTGGCCACCGAGGGCTTGGAGTGCCCACTGCACGGTGGCAGGCTCTCCTGGCACCGAGTCCTTGAAACCTGGGACACACACCCAGGACAGGACTCCTGGAGCAGAGCTGTGACCCCGGGAACAGCGGGCATCCTCCTGCCTGGGGGCAGTGCCACTTGCTTTTCTCCTAATCCACCCGGACCCCTTCCTAACTCTCCTGCTGGCAGAGCCCAGGCCTGCCAGGAAACGGGCTGTCCCCCAAAAACAGATTGCATGTGCACCCCGGGGGACTGCCAGTTACAGGATGGACAGAGTGACCAACCGTTTCCCGGCGCAGAGGATACTCCTCCTGGGGTGTGGTCCGGGCACAGGGGGAGCCTGGGAACGTGGGGTCAGGACCCTGCCCCCCAAAAACGGATTGCATGTGCACCCCGGGGGACTGCCAATTACAGGATGGACAGGATGACCAACTGTTGCCCGGAGCAGAGGACACTCCTCCGGGGGTCTGGGAACGAGGGGTCAGGCGGTGACCCCTCCCAGCTGCAGGCACAAGGTGTCACTAGGACCCTCATGTACCTTCCCGTGACTTCGAGGAACATGAACCGGACATGGTCCACGTTAAAGGACTTTGTGAGCAAAAAGCATTCCTTTCTTCTTTCTCATTGCCCCTCCCTCCACGTGGGGGCCCCTGCTGTGTGGGGACAGTGCGGTGGCTACCCACACGTGCGTGTCCCTGTTCCTCTCCGCTCCCTCCCTCTGCCGGCCACGGGTGCTGGTTTGGGGTTCGGTTCGTCCAGCCACGCGGCCCGCCCCTCAGTGCCTCTGTGTCCTCACCTGCTGCGACCAGGACCCGCGGCCGCCGGGCGCTCACCTCATGTACACCGACTGGTGCAGAGCCGTCACCTTGTCGTCCGGCAGCAGGTGGTTGATGGACACGAAGTCCTCCCGGAACGGCTCCTCCAGCAAGTCCACTCGGAGCGTTTTGGAGCTGACGTAGCTACGGGCACATTGGGAACAGGTGCGGCGTGAAGCCCCACCACAGCGCCACAGGCACCTTCCTGGGGACACAGTGTGCCCCAAACTGTCATGTACCCAAGTCACAGCACCACAGGCACCTTCCTGGGGACACAGTGTGCCCCAAACCGACATGTACCCATGTCACAGAGCCACAGGCACCTTCCTGGAGACACAGTGTGCCCCAAACTGTCATGAACCCAAGTCACAGAGTCACAGGCACCTTCCTGGGGACAGTGTACCCAAGTCACAGCACCACAAAGTAAGGAATCTTCCTGGGGACATAGTGTACTCCAAACTGTCATGTACCCAAGTCACAGCACCACAGAAATCTTCCTGGGAACATAGTGTACCCCAAACTGTCAATGTACCCAAGTCCCAGCATCTCAGGTATCCTATTAGGGAACATCGCCATGTTTCCCCAAATAATCAGGGTGCCCAAATCGCACTATTACAGATATACCAGGGGGCTGTCACTGTGTCCCCGCAAACCATCAGTGGCTTCTTCTTGCCAACTTACCGAGGTATTCTATTCTAAACCTCGGGGTCCCCTCCTCCTCGGGGTCCCCTCCTCCTCAGGGTCCCCTCCTCCTCAGGGCGCTTACGCGGCTACACCTCCTCTCACATTGCACCCTGGTCGGGAGGACCACTGATGCCACTGAGTGGGACCCCCTGACACATTCCACTACAAGACCCAGAGGGAACAGAGCATAGAACTAGGTGTTTCAGGTGGGCACCAAAGTCAGGATGCCGAGCACCCCAAGATCAATAGCTTGGGGAGAATAATTTCCCAGTCTGCCCAGAGTGGGCATGGATCTCTGTCAGAGAGACAAACACGCTGGGGACACCAGGAGCAAGCTGGTGGTGAAAGTGTCAGGAAACAGGCCTCCTGGAGAACAATGGTAAAGAAGGTCCAACTTTAGGAGTGGTGGCGGGAGGTGGGAAGGGAGGCGGGGGAGGGGAGGGGGCGGGGCTTGTATCAGTGCTGGTTCACAAGGAGGAAAATCTATAGGGTTCTTGTAGGCACTTGAATGGTGGTGGTGTTTGCAATTGTCACTGAGCTGGAACTGCAGCTGGTTTCTGAGTCCCCGGGGAGATGGAGACAGACCTCGGGTATAGGCTGCAGGGCCTCGGGTTTCACAGGCTTTGGAGAAAGGAGCTAAAAAATATGGTGTATATTGCCGAGACCGGTTTGGCTCAGTGGATAGAGTGTCAGCCTGCGGACTGAAAGGTCCCAGGTTCGATTCCGGTTGGGGGCATGTACCTTGCTTGCGGGCACAACTTCAGTAGGGGGTGTGCAGGAGGCGGCTGATCGATGTCTCTCTCTCATCGATGTTTCTGACTTCCTATCCCTCTTCCTTCCTCTCTGTAAAAAATCAATAAAATATATTAATATATATATATATATATGATGTATCAAATGTGAAATTGGGGGGTCCTAGAGAATTCAGAGCAGTGAGCCTTAACCACCAGCCTGTTTCCATAGATACGAACAGGGATGTGTTTTCAAGGTCACCCCTGTCGCCACGCTCACTTCCTATGTGGCCTGTGTGACTCAGGAGCCTGCCCACTTCCAGCTCAGAATCACGAGCAAAGACAGGAGGTGACACGCAGACTCCCGTGGAAGATGGCAGTTTTAGCGTCAAAGGAAGGGACGGGAGAGAGAAAGAGGCCCCCGCAACAAGGAGAAAACGTGTCATTTTTGTGCAAAAAAAAAAAAGTCACACAGACAACAGCAAACACGGAAAAGTGAGGATTTCACTGCAACAGTTCTTTCTCCTACACGTTGCTAGGCAACTGTTATGAATACTGTGTTTTCACCAGGCTGATAACTTTTGCACTTGGTTCTCTGGGGCTGCTTGGGAGTGCGTGCAGGGAGGAGGATGTGATCCTGAGAACCAGAGGGGTGGTGCTGAAGGCTGCTCCATAGCTGAGACCGGGGGAGCTACCCTGTTTCCCCAAAGTAAGGCATCCCCCCGAAAATAAGACCTTTCCGATCATAAGGCCTCCCCCAAACATCAGGCCTCCCCGGAATATAATCCTCCCGAAGCTACTGTCAGGCGTCTGCCTCCTGATTTAAAGAGACCTCGCCCTGCCTGAACAGCTCCGGCTGCGCTGCGGCCCATCAGGGAGCTGGTTTGTGATGACAACGACTACCGGACCATAGACAGGTAATAAATTTTCTTTTTTTTTGTTCCACAATAAATGTGTACCGTCTTCTTCTTCATGGAAAAATAAGAGATCCCCTGAAAATAAGACCTAGCGCCTCTTTGGGAGTAAGCATTAATAGAAGACACTGTCTTATTTTCGGGGAAACAGGGTAGGTGGTCGGGGTGGTCTTTATCTCTGAAGCTCTTCGCCACATTATCACCTATCTGCGCCTGGGTCTCTCCTGGCCCTGAGACACTCCCCGAAATGCCATTTCCTGGGTGATCTTGCGCATCCCTTGGTGTGCCGGGGCCTGGGGGGGCACCCCTTGAAGTGAAGAAGGTGATGTCCACACGGTGGGGCTGCCACGGGGGTGCCGTGTGAGAGAGGTGTAGCCGTGTGAGCGCCCCGGTAGTGGTCTCTCCGTGACCACTGTTCACGTTTGACCCATCCCCTGGAGCTGCGCCTTACGTTACCTTGGAAACCCCAGCTGGGCACAGGCGATTCTAGCATGGTGGCTTTGCCAGTCGTCCGAGCACATGGTCCTCCAGGCCGCCTCTGTGAACACCTGCAGCACGCCATTCTGACCGCTCACGCGGACTGGCCGGCGCCCGGGCACAATCGGCCGTCAGTGGCCAGCAGAACCCTGAGGCCGCCCACAGAGACTTCTCTGCAGCCGGCCCAGACCCTCCTCCTCGCCCACAGCGCCCCACCCTCACAGGGACCGCCGGCTACCTGGACCCCCTGAACTCTCTTGGAGGTCTCTTATGGCTCATGGGGTCTCCTCAACCCGATTTAAGCTTCATGGAACACCACCCCCCTTAAGCCCCAGCCCAGGATCTCCTGGGGGCCCGTGGGGTTGCAGTTGAGAACATCATTTGACACTAGCATCAACTTGGACCCATTTCACAGGTGGGAAGGGCGAGGGCCCGGTGGTCCTGGCTTCCTCCTGGGTCTACAGTGAGGAAGGGGCGAGACCTTACCACATCGGTACTCATCCTCCCCGGCTTTGCAGTCTGAGACGCCGTCACACCGAGCTGCGAGTTCAATACACTTAAACGACGACCGGCACCTGTACTTTCCGGAACAGTCGAAGTGGACTGCGGACAGGAGAAGACGGGAACGTTAGCAGCGGGCTCCCTCAGCGGGCAGCGGAACAACTACCCACCTGCCCCGGGCCGGCCCTTGAGTAACGAAGCGCCACTGAAACTCACCTGTGTCACAGCCCAGTTTCTTTTTATTTATTTATTTTTTCATTATTGTCTAAAGTTTTATATATGTCTTCTTTTTCCCCAGTTGAACCTCCTTACCCCCAGCCATTCCCATCCCGGACAAGCCCCCACCGCCCCAGTGTCTGTGTCCGTTGGTTATGCTAATCTGCATGCATGCAAGTCCTTTGGTTGCTCTCTAACCACCACCCCCTCTACCATTTGTCTCTGGATCTATTCTTGTTCATCCAATCATGTTGATCATTATATCCCACATATGAGTGAGATCGTGTGATATTTATCTTTCTCCGACTTCAGCCCAGTTTCTGTTCCAAATTCCAGGGGGTGGGGCTGCTGTACCCCACTCTGTCTCACTAAGTGGCCTTGAGCCACAATTGGAGGTGAACTTAGATGCCAGAGGGCTCAAGGTCAGGAGAGAGCCAAAACAGGTTTGGCTCAGTGGATAGAGCGTCAACCTGCAGACTGAAGGGTTCCAGGTTCGATTCCGGTCAAGGGCATGTACCTTGGTTGCGGGCCCATCCCCAGTGGTAGGTGTGCAGGAAGCAGCTGATCGATGTTTCTGGCTCTCTATCCCTCTCCCTTCCTCTCTGTAAAAAATCAATAAAATATATTATTTTAAAAAAGGTCAGGAGAGAAAGTGTATGTCTGCAGACCGACCAGCTGGACCAGCTGAGCCAGGAGCCTTGAGAGAGGACTCCTTGCCCTCCTCCCCCCCACCCCACCCCACACACCTCCTGTTGTCTCTGACTCTGGGCAGCGAGTGCAGAAACTGCGGACCACATGGCCAGGCAGGTGGAGAGTTACACTCATCTGTATTCCAGTTATTTGAAAGAGAAACTGGGAAATTGTTCCCTCCCGGAGACCATCCGAATGACTCACTTTCCCCAAAGCCACAAGCACCTTCTTTTAAAAATAGCAGGCGTGCTTGGCCTGGCCTGAAAGGCCTCCTTTGTCTTCTCCCCCAGCCCCGCCCCCGCCTCCTGCCTGGGGATTCTATTTCATCAGGTGCCCGTGGACACTTCTCACTGGGCAGCTTCTGTGGTGACAAAGCCCCGAGCGTGGCCAACAGCCCCTGCGGGGCCCCAGGCTGGCCTTACGTTCACGCGGGCGAGTCGAACTCAAAGCCGGCAACCCCGAAAGATGTTTGCCTCCAGTAATTAAGGCTGGGTGGCTGGCGGCACCACTACGGGGGGTGCGGGACTCATGAAAGTTTCAGTGCCTGGAGAGGGAGTGGAGAGCCTACTGAATAATGCATCATACTCACCGCCCAGACCAATGGCCAGCGCCAGTATCAGTGCGATGACCCCAATGACGATGATGGGAAAGAACTTCAAGGGCAGCAGGGACAGGATCTGTGCGGCCACTGCGTCCGCATCTGAAAACCCAAACAAAGTGGGGGGACACAAATTTGAATAAAAGGAAACGTAAAATTTCACTTCTTGTTCCCTCCCTCAAAGGCAGAGAATGTCCCAGTCAAAGAAAGTTGCCTTCATTTCGAGAAGGGCCACCAGCTGGGCACATTCTCTGGAAGTCCATCCCCACACTCTCCAACCCCGACCCAATTCTGCTCATCATAGTTAGGAGGTAGTGTGATAGGTTGAACTGAGTATCCCAAAACCAGTATGTTGCGGGTCTAATCCCTAGGGTCCCAGAATGTCACCTTATTTAGAAATAGAGGTAGTGAAGTACAAATGAGGGCATTAGGACGGGCCCTAATCTGTCTGGTTTCCTTATAAAAAGGAGAAATTTGAACACAGAGTTAGACACACACACACACACACACACACACACTCACTCACACAGGAGATAATATAAAGGGACATAGGGGAGAGGCCATGTGAAGGTAAAGTCAGAAATCAGGGTGATTCATCAAGTCAAGAAAGACCAAGACTGTCAGCAAACCAAACACCAGAAGGCAGGAAGAGGAAAGGAGGAGTCCCCTGCAGGCTTTAGAGGGAGCACGGCCCATCAATGCCTTGATTTCCGACTCTGGCCTCCAGAGCAGTGAGATGTATTTGCTGTTTTGAGCCACCTACTTGGTTTTCTTGGCCTGAGGAAACCAAAATGAAGGGAAAATAGGACACCAACGTTCAAGGTCATTTGCCCACAGACGAGGGTGATGTGTAAAATCCACACAGGGTACTTTCTGGAGGGGGAGAGCTGAGAGGGCCACCAGATGACATAGCAGGACCATTCTTCACAGATTTTGCCCACAGGGGCACCGATGGCCTTGGTTCCAGAGCGACTTTCTGGGGATGTTGGCACAGCAAACAGCCTTAGAAGATAGAGACAGCGTTTCTCTGGGGCAAGGGATGGGTTTGACTGTTCGGTTTAATACATAGAATGTCTTCCTTTGAGGCAAAGTTTATGCAGATTTTCTTATGGTCCATTATAAAGATTCAGGTTCCTCTCACCGTGGGTTCCTCAGCTGTAATGCAGACCCACTGTGTGCAACTTACGCCTGGGCTGCTCCACGTCACCTCCATGGGACTTGGTGGACAAGAGCAACAACTCAAACAGGATGCAGTGCCACTTGTGCGGTGAGTCATAACGTCCTTTGTGTCTAACATAGATGTTCCTTGTCTTCTGCCAGCATCCCTGGAACTGTGACAGGCTGACTTGTTAGCTTGTACCGGACCCTACCCAGCTCTTGCCTACAGTACCAGGCAGACTGGGTGGGAAGGAGATGTGAAGAGCATTGAGATACCCAAAAGTACCAGCCTCTCTGCACAACCAGGAAAATTTCCATGGCTCCCTTTACTCTCCAAGGAAGAGGCCATTTTACACAAATTAGCTCATCAGTCCTGAAAAGCCATGCATGCCCAAGTTGTCTTCCCTTAATTCAGGAAGGTTGAAATGGAGGAAGTGAAGAAAGCCTTCTAAGAGCCATACTATCGCTCAGAGACCACTCCTGCCTCTCTTCTCCTGGTCTTGAAGATGTTGAGTCGAGAAGTCTTCGGTGAAAGAGCCAAGAAGATCTCCCCCCACCTATTTTTGGAAACACACAACTTCATCTTCTGGCAATTGTATGATTATAAAATGGGGCATGTGAAGGAGGCGACCAATCAATGATTCTCTCTCATCATTGATGTTTCTAACTCTCTCTCCCTTCCTCTCTGAAATCAATAATTCAAGGCGGCCTTAAAAAGAAGAGCATTTAAATATGGAGATGGTAAGAAAAGGGGGATTGGGAGGAAAAGGAGGAGAGAGTAAGCAAAAGAAAAGGGTAAGAGGGAAAACAGAAGAAAGCAAGGGAAATAAGAACACGTGTGCAACATGCAGTCCTACGTGATCCTGGGAACAGAGCGTGAGAAAGAAGGGGAGACAGAGATGAATCCAAGCTCTTTGCTTTATCTGGATGAGCAGGCAGTTTGTTCATAGTTGCCTTGGCTCCCAGGACAGCCTGTAGTTCTTTTTGTTTTATTTTAATTTTTATTGGTTTCAGAGAGGAAGGGAAATGGAGAGAGGGATAGAAACATCAGTGATGAGAGAGAATCATTGATCAGCTGCCTCCTGCAAGTGCCCCACTGGTGTTCAAGCCCAGAATCTGGGCATGTGCCCTGACCAGGAATCAAACCATGACCTCCTGGTTCATGCCCTATCTCTGAGCCACCCGGGCTGGGCCCAGCTAGTTACTGATAAATACTAGTAAGATGGATGGATTGATGGATGGATGGATGGATGGATGGATGGATGGATGACATCATGATCATGAAGGTTGTTTTCTCTGGGCTAGAGACCAGTTCCTTTCAAGGCAACAAGAGCATGGTCTTGAGTTAAAAGAGCAGAAGGCTCTTGGCCACCTCTCCCAACCCCCAGAGGCCTGCACCAAGTTAATGTCTGGCCCCTGCTGAGATGCCTTCAATCCACTTACAATTTAAACATCAGCGGAACCCCAAGAATGACCTTGCATTATTCCAGTTGTTCTCTGTCTAAGAGTTAATTTAGGAAATGAATCCAGATCATGGAGTCAAAGGCTGTTCAGTTAGAACATTTGTACGGCTCACATTGGCCCCTTCACTGCTCCACACAGTGCCCTGTGGGCGCTAGCCTGGTCCCACTCCCCCTTCTTGTTCTGTCTTTGAGAACATGCTCAGAAGAAAAAGCAACATGCATATCTTCTCTCCAAAGAGGCATGTAAGTGATAAACAAGCATAGAAAAAATTCAACCCCTCTGGAGATGAAAAAAACACACAAATTAGACATAACTACATATCAACTTCCCAATCCATCATCATCATCATCATCATCATCATTATTATTATTCTCACTATTGTCCAAAGTGAAAGAAAATGTACTGCCAATTATAGTCAATAGGAGTTTGCACTGTGTAAACTTTTTGACAGTCAAATTTGAAATATGTACCAAAAGTTTACAAATGGATGATGTTTTCACCTAGTAAATTCAGTCCTAGGAATTTAACCTAAGATGCCATCCTAAATATACACGAATGTCTACCTATAAGAATACTTAGAGGAGTGAAATTTGTAATACTGATGCACAGGTAACAGTCTAAATGACCATCAGAAGAAACTGGTGAAGTAACCAATGGTATAGAGACATTTAAGTGACCGATAAAGGGGATTGGCAAACTTTTTCTGTAAAAAGCCAGATAGTCAATATTTTAAACGTGTTGGCCATATGGTCTTTGTGGCACCTGCTCAGCTCTACCATGACATGAAAGCAGCCATAGACACTATGTGAATAAATGGATGTGTTACAATAAAACTTTATTTATAAAAACAGGCATTGGGCCAGATTTGTCCTGTGGGCCCTCGTTTGCTAAACCCTGAAGAATATTTAATTAGTTAATGCCATGGAAAAATAAACACAATATTGTTCAGTTAAGAAGAAAAGCTTCAAAATGGTACAAAGAGTATATGTCACTTCCGAAGGGAAATATAGAAATGTTGAAAGAAAAATGGCAAGAAATTCCACAAAGAATGCTAATAGAGTTATCCCTGAGTAATGGTAAAATTGGGGGCAACTTTTAAAAAACCTTTTTGATTAACTATATTTTGCAAATCTCTATAATGAACAATACATCGCTTTATTGAAAATGAAACACTGGTTCCTTCCCACTACTGGGAATTCATCATGAAGAAATAATCAGAGATTAGCACAGAGATATATGTATAATGCTATTCATGTTCATATTATTTATATTATAAAAACATTAGAAACAATTACATATCAAATGATGATAAAATGGCTATGTGAGTGACACCTATACTTGGTGGAAATGTTGTGGTGCTATTTTAAAAGGCTTTTATAAAAACCAAAAGCACGTGGAAAAACGCTTATCTATCAGCTCCATGAATGAACACCTACTTATAGGCAAGGACAGCAAGAGAAGGAATGAAGACGTTAAAACCAGGTAAAACTGGGGGGTCAGGTGACTGAGGGGTGCTTTTCAAAGTTACATCTCTGTTGATTTGGGAGAAGTGGCTTTAAATTGCATATCTTTTCTTTTACTTGGAATCTCCCTTCCCATCTCCCACCCTCTCCACTAACCCCCAACATCAATAATGGTTTAAAAGGAATCACTAGGGTCGCCCCTACTCATGCTTTCTGGAATCTCAGCCAGAGCCCCCAGGTTTTCCCCCTCAGAGCCCCCCGAGGCCAGACCTCCTGACTGCGTCCAAGACCGGTGAGCCCAGCTCACTGCGACCTACCCCATAGACCCTGACCACAAAGAGCCTCTTGGACGGCACTAACTTGTTTGCGACTCCAACTCCCCTCCCTCTGTTGCTAGGAGCGACTCCCTCGCCTGCGGCTGGAATTTAATCTCATACTTTCCGAGATGCCCATCTTCTTTTTAAGTTTTCTGGACGGGTTGGCGAGCGCAGGTTCTCAGGACTCCCTGGAGGGCTCAGAGTCTGGCCAGGATCCGACCCCTAAATCCCAAAGGCAGCTGGAGCCTCCGTTCCTGAAACTCCCCATCAGAGAATACCAACACCCCCGTGTGCAGGGAGTCCAGTCCGCAAGGGCCTGAACCAAACAGCCCCTCTGATACCCCATCTGTAAACTAAACTGGAAATCACATGAGTTTGGCGTAAGGACTCCTGGCGAGATATTTCCCCAGAGGGACACTCAGCCCTCAGCTCCATTTGGGGGGGCGGGGAGGAGGAGGGGGGCAGGGTTGTGCAGAAATCACACCCGCTTCCACCTACCTGGTGTAACGGGGCTTATTTTGAGGTCGTCGAGGCCGAACAGGGATCTGAAGGAGAAGGGGGCTTCGGCGGCCGGCGGGTCGTTCTCCCCCATGGTGACTATCTCAGGGCCTCGGAGGTTCGGCTCCACCTCCACCTCCACCTCCTTCGGCGGGAAGAACAGAAAGCGTTTGCTTCCCTGTTTACAGTTTCGGCCTCGAATGCATCTTGGCTGTGTTCAGTCTTTGAAATCTGACAATCCACCTTAAGCAAATGCAGTACCGGTGGATCAAAAAACCATTACTCAGGTGAGAACGCACTGTTTTCAAAGCGACAACGGAGAACAGAGAAACCTCGGGAGGTAGCGAACAACAATGAACTGAATGCTGCTAAAATAACGACTTTCCCGATGCTTGTGCCACCAATCTTAAAACCAATCTTAAAACCAACCGAGTCCCCGGCTTTAGAGAGATGGCCTTTCGCCATTTAGAGGCTAGCGAACCAGGATTTCACAGAAGATAAATTACTTTCAAAGCACACCTCCCTCCCCTTTTTTTTTTATCATTGCTGTTTGTCTCACATAAACTCGACAGGTGATACGCCTACCATAAACATAAGAAGGTCTGATACTCACATCACGTCCGAGCCCCTCAAATGCCAACGGCCCCGGGGAGGGGACACCGGCCCACAGTATTTGTAGCTTTCCTGGCTCCCACAGCCATGACCCAGTTAAGGATGAAAGTATCCGGGCCCTTGGGGTGCGGGTCCCCGCCCACACTCATAGCACAGGGAGGAGTGGCTGGCACCAGAGCTACACTGGGGCTCTGTTTCCGCCAGGAGAATTCCTCCTATCCCCGGGCCCCAGAGGCCAGAGCCTTGGAATTCATTCCCAGAGACTCCGCCAGGGGTGGAGGGAGCAAGGGAAGGGCCGAATGTCCCCACCACATCCCAGTTCCCGGGCCCCGGCAGCGGGCGTGACCGCTCAGCGCACTGAAATCCAGCGGTCCCCACCGGCCTAGAGTGTAGACTTATTTCCCTTCATGCACCTGTTGTCATGTGTGCAATTCAGAAAGGAACGATTAAGCCACTTAAAGCACTTAAAGCAGACTTTGTCTTCGTGCTGTGTCACATGCTCATAGGCAAACCTAAGTGAGAGTAGAGTAGAGTAGAGTAGAGTAGAGTATGCTCTTAAAAACGTTTATTTCAGAGTAGCTTTGAAGAGCATCTTAGAAAAGCAATGCATTCACACTCAGCATCCTTGACTTGGATTCTGGCTGATGCTCGCTGGGTAGCTGTTAGCAGGTAGCAAACCGCAGAGCCTAACTTTATAACAAGAATAAGAACAAATGCTCAGATGCTTCCTGAAACCGGGAGCCCAGATGAGGAAATCCCTCCCCAAACACGCCATTGCTGGCAGGTGTCACCGCCTGGAGAGAGGCAGAGGCGCCATCCGTCCGTAATGTCCTTTCCAAGCCACCCCCTTAACTCACCGTTTCTGGAGCCTCCATCTTTACAAGCAAAGCTAATGTCCCTTTTCATTCTAAAAGCCAGAGGAATGGAGAGCCTGCTGCCAACGGGTTAGTCCAACCGGGAAATATTTCCAAGTCACTCAGCCTTGGCGACTCAGTCGTCACAGAGGATGGCATGATCATGGGCGACGGTGTAACCCAAGCTGCGTGTGGCGATCAGGTAGCCATCGGTGGTATGACCACGGGGACCGGGGAGGAGGGGGGGACGTGGCTGCCCTTTAATTAGTAAGTAAGGTAAGCAAACCTTTGCACAACCTCCACGTCAGAGGGCCTTCGGCACGCAGGCTCTCCTTTTACTCAAATGAGCGGGGCGGTCCTCCCAGTGCTTAGCCAGTACCCCAAGAGGCAGGGGAAAGGCATGGTGGGGGTTTCCGTCCCACCCCTCACCCCTCACCCCCACCCTCATGTGACTGAGCCCAAGTGTAGACTTGAAGCTGCTTTGAAGACAAAAGGCAGGGAAGCGGACCGGTCTCACAGCCAACTCTCTGCAGAGACACTGCGCCTGCTGGGGAGGCCTCTGTGTCCCCAGGGGCTTCCGCACACAATGCGGCTTAAAGGTGTTTTATCGGGAGAGAAAGGGCCCGGTGGATGGGAAAGGTGCACTCACTTATTCACAAATACTCATGGCCATCTGCCATGAGGCCCGGCCTCTAGACTCAGAGCAGGTGGCAGAGGGAGCGGAGCATCCACCTGTGGTCTCAGGTGGTGACAGACGCTAGGAAGGGGTGAGGCTGGGAGGGGCTCAGTGAGGGACTAGACAGAGTGATGTTTCAGGCAAGACCTCCACAATGTAACAGGGGAGGTTGTTCCAAGCGTGGGACCATCAACGCCAGAGACGGAGAACAGATGAGCTGGGGGTGTCTAAGAAACCCCAAGAAAGCCTGTGTGCTTGGAGAGCCCGGCGGGCAAATCACGGGGGCCCAGGCCATTGAAAGGAAGGATTCTGATTGATTTCTTGTGGTGGAAAACTGGGAGGAGCTAAGCAGGGCAAGGTCAGGGTCTGAGCATGTGCACTGAGTGCAGAATCTTTGACCACATGGGGACAGTCACCTTCTGTGTTCGAGTGATGGTCAATCTGCATATTACTCTTTTATTAGATAGGATAGAGGCCTGGTGCATGGGTGGGGGCCAGCTGGTTTGCCCTGAAGGGTGTCCCGGATCAGAGTGGAGGGTTCTCTTGGGGCTTGGGGCAGCCTGGGTGAGGGGCCTGTGGTGGTTTGCAGGCTGGCCACGCCCTCCAGTGACCCAATCGGAGACCCTGGTATCTGGGATTTATTTATCTTCTACAATTGAAACTTTGTAGCCTGGAGTGGAGGCCTGGGTTGGCCAGGGTGTGTGGAAAGCTTGGCTTCCTCCATTTCTGAGGCAACCCAAGCCTCCCTCCTGCTCTCTCTGTGGCCGTATCCATCTTGGTTGGATTGATTTGCATACTCATTTCTGATTGGCTGGTAGGTGTGGCTTGTGGGTATAGCAGAGGTACAGTCAATTTGCATATTACTATTTTATTAGATAGAATGCTCAAAGTCACTAATTATCTGAGAGATGCAAATCAAAACAACAATGCGGTACCATCTCACACCTGTTAGAATGGCTATCATCAACAAATCAACAAACAACAAGTGCTGATGAGGATTCGGGGGGTGGGGGTGGGGGGAAGGAACCCTCATGCACTGCTGGTGGGAATGCAGACTGGTGCAGCCACTGTGGAGAAGAGTATAGAGTTTCCTCAAAAAACTAAAAATGGAACTCTCATTTGACCCAGTAGTTCCACTTCTAGGAATATATCCCAAGAAACTAGAAACACCAATCAGAAGGGATATGTGCACCCCTATGTTCATAGCAGTACAATTCACCATAGCTAAGATTTGGAAACAGCCTAAATTCCCATCAGCAGATGAGTGACCCTGGGGACCCAGACTCATATGGGTCCCTAGAGCACATGGAAAGTCAGGGGAGCCGGAAAGGCAGAGGTTTAAAGACACTTGCGCATGCGCATACAAAGGGCTTTAGCGATTACCCAGAGGCACTGAGACCCAGGGACTGCCATGTAGGGCAGGGCTGACAGGAAGCCAAGGCTGTCTGCTTAGCCCTGAACCTCCACCACATCCAAGCCCAGCACAGAGGCTTTTGTAATCTTGCAAGTCTTAAGGCTGAGTCTAGCACAGAAGTTCTCTGGGAGCAGACACAGCTGACCCTCACAACCAATTGGCTTAGCAGTCAATTCCCCTAGTGATACCAACAACAATCAAGGCTTAACTACAACAAGACTGTATACACAGTCCACAAAGGGGTGCACCAATAGTGTCCACCTCAGGTAACTGGGGAGGCAGAGCTACTGAGCCATATAAGACACCTAGCACACAAAGCTACTCTACCAATTCAGGGAAGCAGCGAAAATGTGGAGACAAAGGAACAGATCACAAACGAAAGAAATAGAGGAAAACAAACCAAGATTACTCTACCCAGCAAAGCTATCTTTCAGAAATGAAGGGCAAATAAAGAGCTTCACAGATAAGAAAAAAACTAAAGAAGTTCATCAGCATCAAACCAGTATTATATGAAAAGGTACTCTTTAAGAAGAAGAAAATGGTAAAGGTAAAAATTATGAACAACAAATACATATCAACCAACAAGTGAATCTAAAAATCAAGTGAATTAAAAAATCTGATGAACAGAATAAACTGGTGAATATAATAGAATCAGGAGCACAGAAAGGGAGTGGACTGATAATTCTCTGGGAGAAAGAGGTGAGGGGGATGCAGGGAGAGACTGGACAAAAATCATACACCTGTGGATGAGGTCAATGGAGGGAGGTAAGGATAGAGAGAGGGGTGGGAGCCGGGTGGAGGGGAGCTATGGGAGGGAAAAAGAGGAACAATTGTAATAATCTGAACAATAAAGATTTATTTTAAAAAAAGAAGAAGAAAGAAATCATGGCACATTCATCTCATAGAATGCTACCCGGCGGTGCAGTGCACTAATGATGGCTACAAACAATACTGTGGATTCATTTCACACACACAGTTTGGGACAAAAGAGTGCATGCTGGGTGGTGGTATTTATATCAAGTTCAGAAACTGATGTACAAGCCAGCAGAGTGGCTGTCTTTTTAGAGATGGAAGAGATAACTCGGAGGCTGGGCGGGGATTGGACGGGGACGGGGGTGCAGGGGGTGGTGTAGGGGAGCTCCTGAGATCCTGGTAAGTTCCAGAGCAGAATTGCTCAGCCCTGCCGAAACTGGTTTGGCTCAGTGTATAAAGCATCGGCCTGCGGACTGAGGGGTCCCAGGTTTGATTCCGGTCAAGGGCATGTATCTTGGTTGCAGGCACATCCCCAGTGGGGGGCGTGCAGAAGGTGGCTGATCGATGTCTCTCTCTCATTGATGTTTTTAGCTCTCTGTCCCTCTCCCTTTCTCTCTGTAAAAAAAAAAAAAATCAATAAAATATATATTTAAAAAAAAAACAGAATTGCTCAGCCTTGGTGCGATTGGGATGTTGGCCTGGACCCTTCTTTGCCCTATAGCATCCCTGGCCTCAACCGCTAGATGCCAGTAACAAACACCCCCCTACCCCCCTCACTTTGGCATCAAAAATGTCTCCAGACGTTTCCATGGAGGAGCCAGAACGCCCCCGGCTGACAACCCCAGTTTTATTGCGGTTCTGGGGGAGTGAGGGGTGTGTGCTCACTTGGTGAAAGTTCATTGAGCTGCACGCACACAATTCAGCAACGTTGCTGCAGGCATAAAAACCTCTTTAAACGTAAAGCTTTACAAAGAAGTCAATGAGTAACTAAATGGGCCCCCCCAAAAAAATTTTGGAGTGAGCATGGAAGATAGGCACAGTGCAATGTCTTGTCTGCACATGAGAGACTATGACCCGGGTCACGCAGGTTCTGTGGCTTCCGACCCCAGTGGAGAACCCTCGGCCCTGGCTCCCTCCCCCGCCCCCCTCTCTTGCAGCCCAGTCAGAGCAAAGCCTGGCTCTGCACAGGGACCTCTGGGACCCGAACCCACGGTGGGAACAGGCTGGATGGGCACTGTACCCCAGCACCCCAACCGAGAGAATTCTGAAAACCAGTATCACATGCAAACAGGATATCAGGTTTTGTCAGAAACATCAAAAAAGGCTTGAGGTTTTTCTTCACAGCCTCAGCCTCTCCTGCTGCTCCCTCTCTGGCTTTATCTGCTCATTTCAGTCGGAGGCAGGAAGAGATGGCAGCGGGGGAGACCCAGGTCTACGCCAAGGTCAACAGCAAGCTCAAGGCCCGCAGCGCCGCCTCCCTCCTGGACCCCCTTCTGGGCATGGGCTTCCCAGCACACACTGCGTGAGTACTCCCCCCAACTTTCCCCTCCACCTCCGGGCACCTGCCCCTGACACCCAGCCTGACCCTTCTGAGGTCCTGGCTGCAAAACTGCAGGCCGCTCCGAGCACCTACTTCCTGTGGAAGGCGTGCGTGCGAGGGACTGTTGCTAAATTAGGCCCTTTGCCGCCGTCTTTATGTGACACGATCGGGACCAACTCTGCCGGCCGGTTGGTGGGGGCCCTGAATTTGTGAAAATGGGAAACCACGTGGCACTATGGAGCCCCCATTTCTCAGGGCTGGGAAGGGCTTGGGGCCTGTTGTACCGCCTTTTGGGCTGCTCAGTGCTTCCAGGAGGACTTTTCAAACTCTCATCTGCAAGGCCCCACCACCCAGTCAGCCTCTGATCCTGGGACCAGTGAGGGGAGAATGTTCTAAACGGTGAGGGAGACCATCCGTCTTTAGGAAACATCCCGAGTGCCCGATTATGAAACAAAATGGCTCCGAATCCGCTGGGCTAGCCCGATCCTGCGTGTCCAAGGAAAGAGCCCACGTGCAGGAAACTTGAGCCGCAGGGGGCACCCCTCTCAGCGAGGGAAGAATCCCCAAAGCGACGAGCTGGGATGCTGACCCCGGTGACAGCTTCCCTAGAAACCCGGTTTCTTAGAGCCGGCCCCTTCCAACGGGATCCACATGGGAAATACACGAGAATCCCCTGACGTCACCCTGGGTCTGGGAGGGGGCAGACTTCCCTTGAACATTATAACAAAATCCCCTCAACCGGATGGAATGATGTTGAAGCTGGATTTGTCCTCACGCTGTGTTCACAATAGCCCGGGGCCTGTGAGACGGAGCGGAAGGCAGTGTGAGCCGGGTGCCTGCCGTGGGCGCCCCCATCCCAGCACCTAACATCGGGGGGGCAGAAGGGGGACACTGAGGCAGGGAGGGCAGGTGGCTTCCGACCGTGGGCAGGACCCAGACCCCGCTCTCTGAAGCACCGAGAAAGCCGCACTCTGTCACACTGCGCTCACCCTGGAGCACGGACACACGCTCAAATCCCTTCCCGTTTCAACAGCCGCATGTCGGGGGAAGGAGCCTATTTTATTCATTCATTCATTCATTCATTCATTCATTGTGTAAATACATTTTTTATTGATTTCAGAGAGGAAGGGAGAGAGAAAGAGAGAGCTAGAAACATCCATGATGATAGAGAATCACTGATGGGCTGCCTCCTGCACGCCCCACACTGGGGATTGAGCCCGCAACCTCGGCATGTGCCCCTGACCAGAATCGAACCAGGGACCCTTCAGTCCGCAGGCCGAAGCTCTATCCACTGAGCCACACCAGCCAGGGCGAGGAGACCTGTCTTAAAGCCCTCGTTAGACTGAAGCACCCAGTAAGGCTCCGAGCCAAGGCCTCTCTGGTGGAACCGCTCCGGGAGGTGCCTCTCCTGGGTACTGACCCCCTCGCAGCCCTGAGCCACACCCCCGGCCCCCCCGCATCACCCTCCGCCACCTCACCACAGCAGGGAGACCCAGGTCCCCCAAGGGCCGACTTCCCGGACCAACGCCTTTAGCTGGACTCACATCTCTTCCGTGCGCTCCGGTCCCGTGACACGGCACTCAGTGCAGGCACCTCCCGGTGATAATGGTGGGAAGACACAGTCAGGCCGCGGGGACCGCCGTCTGGTAGGGGAGGCAGCGGACATGAGCTCACGGAGGCGAGAAGCGATAAGCGAGGTGCCAGGGGCATGGCTGGGACCCCAAGGGGCTACAGGCCCCCCAGGAGGCGGTTGGGAGCGGGCCTTGGAGGCGGACCTCTGAGCCGAGCCGGGAAGGGCATGGGTGTGTGGACTCGGGCTGCCTTTTGCGGGGAGACAGGTGTGCCAGGCAGGGCTGTGACCCTCCGGCCGCCTGGAGGACCGAGAGTGTGCCACCTGGCCCAGTGCAGGGTCCCCAGGGGTTTTGGGGGAGAGACAGACTGCAGGCATGGGTGGACCTCAGGCATGTGCCCTTGGCCTCCCTGCCACGGACTGAAAGGGAAACGGGCAGAGGCCGGTGGGCAGGTCTGCATGTCCACAGAGCATCCAGCTGTGAAGCATGCAGTCCAGCCCTTGGGGGACGAGGGGTCCGCTCTGTGGCAGGGCTGCCCTGCCTCGCACCCCTCCACACCACCTGGAAGGCGGGTTCTGAATGCCCTTGCTTCCGCTTCCCTGCAGGCTGAAGGCCTTGGCCGCCACGGGGAGGAAGACAGCGGAGGAGGCCGCGGACTGGTGAGTGCGGCCAGGAGCCCATCGGAGGGCCTGTGGCTTGAGGACGAGCAGGGTGGGCCCCAGTACAGTCTGTTGGGGCGGGGCCACCTCCGTGCCAGCCTGCCCAGCGCTGAGGGAAGGGATGAAGGAATCCACATTTAAAACAGAAAATGAGAGAGAGCTTGAAACAAGGCTTTTTTCACTTAAAATCGGGTTTAATCCGATGCGGCTGTCAAGGAAGAAACAATCCACGTGATGGGTAGCACACCCAGTGACATAAACTAGAGGTTGCCACTCTCTCGGCTGCCTCTGATGGGAGAGAATTTCCAGGGTGCGGGGGGTGGGGGGGGTAGGAATGTCCCCCGAGGCATCCGCAAGGTGATCTTCAGGGGTGCCAGGTGGCTGGGAACCAGTGAGGCACCCTGGTTCCAGGCAGATCACACCCACCAGCTGTGACGACTGCACACCGCCCACAGGCCTCGGTTGTCTGCTCTGGGGACCTGGAGAGGGCACCCCATTCTCTAGAACCTGGTCCTGCCTGAATGTGCCAGGATGCCACCAATTTGCCCCAAGCGGGCAGTCCCCTCACTCTGTCCCAGAACAGCCACAGTGGAACTCAAACAACCCTGGGCGTCCAGGGTTGGGACCCAGAGGGGCTGCACCCAGAGGGGCTGGCATCGTGGCACATTCAAGCAGGACAGGGTTCTAGAGAATGGGGTGCCCTCTCCAGGTTCTCTTACTTTCCCGGTTGCAGTGTGGGGTGTCTATCAACACTGAAAGTGTGTGTAACAGCCCAAACCAGCAGTTTCAAGTCTAAGGACATTCTCACTCTCTCAGCTGCCAGACTTCCGTTAGAAACCACGCCCACCGCTGGGAAGGCCCGGTTGGCCCCTCACCATGAGACTAGAAGTCCTACCAACGACCTGGGAGACAGTAGGACACCCTCCCCCCCCCCCCCGTCTCAATCTAGAGCGAGACCGACCTCACCAATAACCAGGGAGGTGCAACTTCAGATGCCCCTAAAAACAACAGCGCCTTCCAGGGTTGGTGAGGGAGAGGGGTGTCTCTTACTCTCCCTGTTGCAGTGTGAGGTGTCTAGCGACACTGACAGTGTGTGTAACAGCCCAAAGCAGCAGCTCCAGGTCTAGGGACATCCTCTGGGGAAACACAAAGGGGCTAAAAGGGCAGGAACCGAACCCTGGATTACAGTGTTAGAAAGAAAACGGTGTGAAGGCACACCGAAGGGATGGATGGAGGGAAGATGGCACAGGCGCGCACGTGGTGGGGTGTTAGACAGTCCTGAGAAGGTTCCTGCTAACCAGGAGTGTAAGCATTGGCCTGGGGAAGTTGGAAAAACATTGTTGAGTAAAATAATGCAAGTGAGGACTAATTTCAACAATGGCTTATGATTTATATAAAAGACATACGCAAGTGCTATCTATGAATTGATTACTTGTGTGTTCAGAAAAAAACAAAGCCAATTAACTACTGAGGTTGCCTCTAGAAGGGGGAGGGGAGCCAACTTGAAGGGGAGGAGCCAGAATGAAGGGGAGGAGCCAGGGTGAAGGGGAGGAGCCAGGATGAAGGGGAGGAGCCAGGGTGAAAGGGGAGGAGCCAGGGTGAAAGGGGAGGAGCCAGATAAAGGGAGATGGCTGTTTTTTTTTCTTATATTAGGGAGATGTATTTGCATGTAATTAATGTTTTCCCGAGTGGTTGCCTACTGCTTTCTAAACTTAATATCATCTCACAAGCACTTCCCTGAGTCATTAGAAATTCCTCAAAACCATAATTTCTCATGAACAGATACATAAATTTACTCTGATTTATCTAGTCTGTCCTTCTTTTCTATTGTAAATAACCCTACATTCAATATTCCATACATTAGTTTTTCCAGACATTTTGTTTTTCCTTCTGGCTAACTTTCTGGAAGTAGAATTATTAGTTCAAATGGTCTGGGTATTTTAAGGCTCTTGCCACATACCAGCAAGTTGCCATATATAAAGAAGGCACAGATTCACCCTTAAAGCTCACTGCACCTTTACACCATTGAACATAACTTTCATCCTTTGAAAAAGAATTTCGTTCATTTGATAAGTGAGCTCTTGAGTTTGGATTGTATATTCTTTCCCCTTGAATCAAAAATAACTTTCTTCTGAGTTGAAAGAAAAGCTCACAGCCACCTAAATTGTCTAGTTCTTTGTGGTTTTGATTCTTACATTTAATTGGATGTGTAAGATAAAATTAAAATGTGGGTCTTTTCCACAACATTTTTCAACACTAAGGGTGTGGCTGGACCACAAAAGTCATCTGAAGACCAGGTTTCCTTTCACTGTCACCTTTCTCTCAATTCCTTGACCTGGGACCAGGGACTCTGACTAAGCCGGGCCCGAACCCTGAGTGAACGCTGGCCCCTTTGTGGCCACGAGAAGCTAATATCTGGGCCTATCACCATGAGGTGGCCGAGGACCTGTGTGTGTGGCCTTAGGTGCTCAGCTCGGCCTGGGACTCTGTCCTCCCCGGGGAGAGACGCCTTCGTCAGGACACCGGGTGACAGCGGCCGCTCTCTGTTGCAGGCTGCGCTGTCACTGCAACGACCCTTCGCTAGATGACCCCATCCCGCAGGAGTACGCCCTCTTCCTCTGCCCCACGGGGCCGCTGCTGGAGAAGCTCCAAGAGTTCTGGAGAGAGAGCAGGCGCCAGTGCACCAAGAACAGGGCTCACGAGGTCTTCCCGCACATCACGCTCTGCGACTTCTTCACGGTGAGTCGCCCGGCTGCCTTTCCGGCTCATTACCCTGGCAGCTAAAGTCATGTGCGGTGATAACTCGGCCATGATGGGGCCACCCTGAGGGCCGCCACATGATTTATTCTTCTGGGGCGTCCACAGCTGTAGTGTTAGCTGATCTCCGTGTGAGATGTCCTTTACTTTCCTCCTCACCTGTATCTGGTCAACTCCTAGGCATCCTGCAGAACCCAATTCATTTATCCCGTCCCTTTCCTAAGTCTTTCCCCACTTCTCCGGCAGAAGGGGTGGCTGCCCTTGGTGCTCCCACCTTCCTTTTGCTTATATCTCGATTGGCACGTTCCTGTTGTGTGACGTGTGTCTGGGCACCTCTGCATCCCTCATCAGACGGAACCCCTAGGGTAAAAGTGGATGCTTCCCACATCTTAGTACCCCCAGAGATTAGCATGGTGCCGGAAACAGGGGAGGTGCTTCAGAAAGGTGCGATGGATCAACCGAGGATTGGGTGAGCTTGGCCAATCATCTGCCTAGGGGACCAGCCCTGGCTTAGGAAAGGTCCAATGGGCAGCTCCATAGAGTTCCATGGCTGCTCCAAAGAGAAGGAGGGGGTGTGAGAAGGAGGGAGGGGCATACACCACTTCCTCTGTGGCTCCCAACAGCACAACCTGCAGAGGGTACACCCTGGCCCGGCCCCGATGCCAGCAAACTCTGTGGTTTCCACCCAGCAGTCAGGCAGGGCAGTTCAGGAAGATTCTCAGGTGACTGTGAGCTTTGGGGTGAGGAGTGGCATTTGGCACTAGGGAAAGTACTGAGACAGAACTGGGTGCCTTGAACTGGGGGGCAGCCCCCAGAATTAGAAGGGCAGGAGATTTCTGTGAGCGGGATAAAGGAGAAGGAAGGATAGGCAGGGCAAGCCTTGCAGAGCTGACACCTGTGGTTGGGGTGCAGGAGACGGCACCAGAGCTCACCTGCACCTGTTGCTCCCAGAAAGACAGGGGGGAACTGAGAACTGAGACCCCACTAGGGGCCATGACTGACCCAGTCACTATGGGAGAGTGACCTGTGGCTGGGTCCCAGGTCAGCTCCAGGCACACAGGTACTGCCCTCCTCACTGTAGGCTCTGAGCCGAGCACCATGGCTGCATAGGGCTCTACAGAAACCTCCAGAACCAAAGGATGCCAGGCGCAGCATAGCCCTGGACCACAGAACGGAAAGGGAGCTGGCTCAGGATGTGATGCGGAGGCTGAGTCAGCATGACAGGGCGTGAGGGGCTGGGTTAAGTGGCAAGGGATTTCCAGCCTTGAAGGAATATTCCATTCCACAAAGGATCTTAACCCGAAACCTCTAAGAAACTGAGGACCAGATATAGAACAAATCCCCAAACACATAACCAGATCAATCACGCTGCAGCGCTGTGACCGGGAAAGAGGCTCGCTAGGTGGCCTCATTTCTATTAAATTACCTTAACCGGAGTTAAAAATAACCAATGGCCTGGAGACTCATGCTTTAGTGAAACAAGCCAATCTTGAGAAGGACAAATGTCACAGGATCTCACTTATTTGTGGAATCTAATGAACAAAACTAATTGACCAACAAACTAAGACCTGAAGCATGGAGACATGGAACAGACTGACATACCTTGATGTGGGGGTGGGCAGACCAGGAGAGAGAAACCAAAGGACCTATATACTTCTATGTATAGCCCATGGACCCCGACAAGAGGGTGGTGGAAACCTCAGTGGGGGGAGGGAGGGAGTAGGGGCTGGGCAGAAGGGGGTACAGGGGAGGAATGGGAGACATCTGTAATACTGTCAACAATAAAAATATATATTTAGCCAAAACTGGTTTGGCTCAGTGGATAGAGTATCGGCCTACGGACTGAAATGTCCAAGGTTCGATTCCGGTCAAGGGCATGTACCTTGGTGCAGGTGCATCCCCAGTGGGGGGTGTGCAGGAGACAGCTGGTCGATGACTCTCTCATTGATGTTTCTAACTCTCTATCCCTCTCCCTTCCTCTCTGTAAAAAACAATAAAATACATTTTTTTAAAAAGAAATATATATATATATGTACATATATATATTTTTTAAATATAAACATTTAAAAATAATAATCGACAGTCACTTTAAAATGGGGCCAGAGCTGCCATGCCAGAAATGCCCTGCACATCTTGTGCCTCAAACCTCGGAATGTTAGGCCAGGCAGAAACAACCTGGGCCTGGGCCTGAGCAACCTTGTCTCCCAAGGACTTGGAGCCACAAGGATAACCAGAAAGCAGCGATGGTGGCCCCTGGGCAGGAAGCTAAAAACATCCTTTCGCATTAGCGTCACTCTATTAGCTAATCCGCACCAAGAGCAATGCCTGCCCTCTATGGATGCCATTGCCCCCCTGCCCTTTCCCATCAGTAGACCCCTGGTCTTCGTCTTCTGCCTGAATCCGCTCTTCCCACTCAGCTGCTCTTTTCTTGGGTCCCAAGTCCATGCGGTTGCCTCTCGCTCTGAAAGGCCTCTGCTCCCGCGGAGCACGGTGGCCTGGCACAGGCGCTGAGGGAGCACCCACCGTCTCTCCCCCCCCCACCCCCTCCACCCCCACCCCTACAGTGTGAAGACCAGAAGGTGGAGTGTCTGTACGAGGCTCTGAAGAGAGCCGGCGACAAGATGCTGGGCTCCTTCCCCGCGGCCGTCCCGCTGGTGCTCCACTCTTCCGTCAGCTACCTCGGCTTCTTCGTGAACGACGGCCCGGCCGACGTCATCCGGGAATTCGCCATGGCATTCGCCACCGAAGCAGCTATCTTGGCAGGTAGGCAGCCCCGGCCAGTCGAACACACTGGGCTGGGTCAAGCAAGAGAAAGTGGCCCCTTGGTGTAGGGGGCTGTGCTCTCCACACCTGGACACCCTAGGTGGGTGCCAGGGCAGGAATCATGATCCTTGGCACAGCGATGGTCAGACGGCTGGCTGGGCCAGGATCAGGGGTGCCCCCACTCTTGCCCTGGCCCTACCCACTCCCCCTCTCCCTTGCCCAGCGACTTCTCTGATATGGCCCTAAGCCCAGGCTGCGAGATTTCACTCGGTCCTCCCCAGGGAGAGGCCATACAAGGGAAGCGAAGATTCTGAGAACCAGCAGCATCCTGTCTCAGAGTGGGAATAGCCTCGCTAGCATCGATTTCAAATGGTTTTCTAACCGCTTGCCATCTTCTAGCCCCTGAGGAAACTGTCCCAGGTGGACGAGTGCGGCTCTGTAAAGACAGGATCATTGGCTGGTGGGCACACAGGGGGGCAGGGGTACCCCCCATCCCTGGGCCCACCTTGAGCAGCGAACCTCCCCAAGTCAGTGCTGGGTATAAAACACAAGTCCCAGCCGGTTGACTTTAATTTGTAGGCGTGAGCTGAGTCCTCTCTCCTGGGCCGCTTGGGGAAAGATTCTTTGAGAATCAACAAAATCCCTTTTTCTCCCAACGCCAGTCTTCACACCTCCCCCAAAAGTGGGTCTCCTTGCCCGTTTCCCAAATGGAGGCACTGAGGCTCTGAAGGGTAATATGTCTGCCCGAGGTCACTGTCGTGGGTTGAATAGTGTCCCCTAAAATCCCGGTCTACCCACAACCTCAGGGAAGGACCCTGTTTGGAAATGGTATTTGCAGACATAAAAGGTTAACATGAGGTCACACAGGAGTAGGGTGGGCCCCAATCCCATCACTGGTGTCTATGTCCTGGTGAGAAGAGGGGAGACCCAAGAGGAGGCCACGGGGAGATGAGGCAGAGATGGAGTGATGCAGCCACAGCCAAGGAGGACTGGAGGCCCCAGGCGCTGGGAGAGGCCGGAAGGACCCTCCCTCCCCTAGAGGCCCAGCGCAGTGCTTATCAACCTTTCTAATGCCGCTACCCTTTAATACAGCTCCTCATGTTGTGGTGACCCCCAACCATACTTCATAACTGTAATTTTGCTTTTGTTATGAATTATAATGTAAACACCTGTGTTTTCCGATGGTCTTAGGCGACCCCTGTGAAAGTGTCATTCGACCCCCAAAGGGGTCTCGACCCACAGGTTGAGAACCACTGGCCCAGCGGGAGCCAGCCCTGCCCATGCCTTGATTGGAGACTTCTAGTCTTCACAACTCTTCGGGAACACATTTCTGTTGCAAGCCACCAGTTTGTGGCAATTTGTGAGAACAGTGCTGGGGAACCAACAGTCTCCTAGCCAGTGGACTGGACCTCTCTCGAGTCCAGCTCTGAGTTTCAGGCTGAGCAGCCACGGTCCTGAGAGATTGGCCTTGACCTCAGGTCCATCCTTGACCCCGAGCAGCCTCTGCCCTGCCCTTCCACTGCCTGTGCCCTGCATCTGACCTGAGGGCGTGGGAGGGGCCGGCTCCGGCGTCTCTTGGGTCCCTCCCCAATGACACGTCTCCATGGGCACCTGGCACAGACAGAAGCAAAGACAAGGGCCCATTCAGAAGTCGGGGTGACTCACTGATGGCCCCGATGCGGAGAGCAGCGGATCTTTCTCAGGCCGCACTGACTCATGTGGCGAGACCCTGCCCCCACTGCTAAGACGCCCGAGAGGAGGAATTTCCCCGACACCCACTCACTGCCGTGCTTCAGTGTCTCGTTGGCCACAAAAGGCAGTTAATCATGGGTGCAGCTGCCACGTCTGGGCTCCAAGAAGTGCTCGCAGCACCCCAAACAGTTTTCAGGGGAGACAGGTCCTGTGTGCCGGTGTGTGCTGCCCAGGGGAGGGGAGAGGAGGGGGGTGGTGACTGATATTTACTGAGACTCGAAGAGCCCGGTTCCCACGGCAGCCCCGGCAGGCAGCTCACTAACCTGGCGCTGCTGCTGGCCAGGCTAAGGTGGCCCCCCGAAAGGGGCAGAAGCGTCTAACACCGGGGCCACCGGACACTAAACTCCCCAGAACATAAAGCGCTCTCGGAGTCGCTGAAATCAGACCCTGGCTGGCCCGACAGCCCTGAGTGAGGCCCCAAGAGCTGGCCCCCGAGGCCAGAGACCCCGAGGAGGCCTGGGCCAGTGAGCGGTGTGGAGGGGACTGTCCTGTTAACAGAGTCCCGTGGCCTCTGGTGTTCTCTCCCTGAGACTCTGAACTGAACAAAGTCATTGGCCCTGAGAGTGAGCCCGCAAGTCCAGGCCACTGGTGACACGCACACCCAGGGAGGGAAGCTTTCTATGTGTCAATCAATGGCTTGGGCAACTTGATTACAAACGGATGGGCCTCAAACACCCACTAAAAGCCACATCTCTACTCCCAGGCCTCCTCCACTTTCTTATAAAATCTGCAGGTACCCAGCCAGCTCCTTTAGAAGGTGAACTCTGTGAGATGGCAGGAGCTGGCTGCGGGGGCTCCAGGGTGCAGGCAGGGCTGCGGAGCCGGGGCATGTAGCCACCCTGGCCATGTAGCCACCCGGGCCGCGCCGTGCTGACGGTGGGCATCCCCGGTGCACCCCGTTTTGCAGACTGCACCGTGAAGCCTTGCACCAAGCAGCTGCACCTGACACTGGCCCACAAGTTCTACCCCCACCACCAGAGGACGCTGGAGCAGCTGGCCAGAGCCGTGCACCCGGCCCACAGCTGCCAGTGGACCGCCGCGCTGTACTCGCGGGACATGCGCTTTGTGCACTACCAGGTGAGCAGCCCGCGGGCGGGCGGCAGGCAGGTGGGGTCCTCCCGCAGGAACTAATGCATGAATGGCCCCCCAACCAAGCACTTACCCAGCAGCCCTCCCCTGGAGGTATTGTGGTAGAAGGAAAAGCTTCTATTCTCTCTCTAAAACTATTTCTCTTTTTTGTGCAATTTGCAACTAGCATTCTTTTATCAATACAGGATGGGACAAAAGTAGGTTTACAGTTATGAGTACAGTTACACGCTGATAGGCCTCACACATCCCCTAAAATCCACATCTCTACTCCCAGATTATTTATTTTATTCATTATTGTGTTATTTTTAAATTTTATGTATTAATTATTGTATTATTTTTCCATCCCAACAACTGTAAAACTACTTTGGCCCCGCCCTGTCTAAGTTACAGACACACACCTTTGAAAAAACTAAAATAAAACAGAAGCATTTCTGGCCATTAAAAATGGAGCATTGCAAAGATTTATCAATATATTGTGTTGCTCATTAATTTATTTAGACAATGATTTGGGCAAAGACTTTCTCTCGCTAAGTTGATTCGTTCAAGTAGAAACCATGCAGTGCTCCTTACGGACCCACAAGGTATGTATGAATGAATCCACCACGTTTCATGCTGGGAGGGAAGCCATACAAAATTCACAGCAAGGAAGGTGGATGTAAAAATCTGATTGTGATCTTTCACATAAAAAATAAGTAGAGCCGAAACTGGTTTGGCTCAGTGGATAGAGCGTCGGTCTGCGGACTGAAAGGTCCCAGGTTCGATTCCGGTTAAGGGTATGTACCTTGCTTGCGGGCCCATCCCCAGTGGGAGGCGTGCAGGAGGCGGCTGGTTGATGTCTCTCTCTCATCAATGTTTCTGGCTCTCTATCCCTCTCCCTTCCTCTCTGTAAAAAAATCAATAAAATATATTTAAAAAATAAAAATAAGTAGAAAGAGATAGATGGGTAGGTAAGCAGGTAGGTAGGTAGATGAATAGATGATAGATGAATGATGGAAAGATAGAGAGATGACCAACATGATGATAGATGACAGATGGATGATAGATACATGCATAGACAGATGATAGACACCAACATTCATTTCTAAATCCATCCAAAGAACCCCATGCTGCATTTTGTCATATTCTGCACTGTCATCCGACAAAGGCTTGGGGAGCGTCTTGGAGACCCAGCCCCCCAGCCAGCCTGAGAGCCAGAGCAGCGAGCCTCCTGCGGGCATCTTTCCAGCTCACGTGCTGGCAGGAGGCGTGATCACCTGCGCCTCTCTTCCAGACCCTGAGGGCCCTGTTTCAGTACAAGCCCCAGAATGTGGACGAGCTGACACTCAGCCCCGGCGAGTACGTCTTTGTGGACCCCACGCAGCAGGAGGAAGCCAGCGAGGGCTGGGCCATTGGGATCTCCCAGCGGACCGGCTGCCGCGGCTTCCTGCCCGAGAACTACACGGAGCGAGCCAGCGAGTGTGACACCTGGGTGAAGCACAGGTGAGTGTCGTCTCTGGCAGTAGTGTCTGAGAGTGTCCCCCTGAGAACTGTGGGCACAGTGCGTGCATGCTTCCTGACCATCCCATCGTTGGTAAAAAAAAAATCGCCTACTCCGTGCCAGCAACATTCTCCCTGCAGGGATAAGGTAAGTGTCCTGGCTGACTCGTGGTTTTCTGCTGATACCTTTCAGAAAACGTGGAGCGCTCTAATGGCTGCTAAGATCGTAATCCCAAAAGACTGCAAAATACCACTTCCTTCGTATGGACATAAATTACCATCAGAGGTCTATGCGTGGTTTTACCTATTCTTCCACCCAATGCAGTGGTTCTCAACCTTCCTAATGCCGCAACCCTTTAATACAGTTCTTCATGTGGTGGTGATCCCCAACCATAAAATTATTTTTGTCGCTACTTCATAACTGTAATTTGCTACTGTTATGAATCTTAATGTAAATCTCTGTGTTTTCTGATGGTCTTAGGAGACCCTGCTAGCTGTTCTCGACCCACAGGTTGAGAACTGCTGACCCAATGTCTAAGCTGTAGAGTCCTACGGTACATTCTTAGCGTCCTGTTGCTGTATAATCATGTCCTTAACAGCTAAACCACACCCCACAGTTTACCATCCCCCCGTTTCCATGGGTCAGGAGTCTGGCTTAGCTCAGGGGCTCCCAAGGCTGCAGTTGGGTTGGGTGGGGGCAAGGGGCTTATCTGAGGCTGGGGGGGGGGTCCTCCAGCTCACATGGTTGTTGACAGAATTCATTTCCTTAGAGCAGTTATCTCACAAGTAATGTCAGTCTCTCCTCGTGACTTCGTGTTCAGCTGGAATTTATATTCGAAGTTTTTATTGATTTCAGAGAGAGGAAGGGAGAGAGAGATAGAAGCATCCATGATGAGAGAGAATCATGGATCAGCTGCCTTCTACATGCCCCCTACTGGGGCAAGTGCCCTGAACAGAAATCAAACCGTGACTTCCTGGTTCATGGGTTTACACTCAACCCTGAGCCCCACTAGGGGGTGGGGGGTGGGGGGCGCTGGAGTTACTTAATTTTAGCTTCTTTAACATCACCTGAAGACGGTGAGGATTTTCATAATCATGAGGATTTTCACCATCATCAAGTACTGGTTCCTCTTATTTAACAAGTCTTCCCTCAATTTCTCTCTCTCCTCACACCTTTAACAGGCTGCATAGACGTGTCCTTAGCTACATAACCTATTTCCTCACTTACAAGTTCTGCTTTCCACAGACAACTCCACTAAACATTTTTCCACTACATAATAAGGACACCCCTTCCTTCAGGTTCCTATAATGTGGGTTTCACTCCCCCTGAGTCTTCACCAACAGCACCTTTAACATCCATACTTCTATTAAGGTTGAACCAGTAATTTTCATATTACATAAGGTGGGATCAAAGTAGATTTACAGTTGTGAGTATGCAAAACAAGAGTTTATTCTTGGATTATTATTTATTTACTAGTGGCCCGGTGCACAAAATTCATGCACATTAAAGGGGAGTTAATTAAAGGAAATATTTTAATATTGCTATTTGCCCTTTCTCTATAATAGAAGTGTTGAAGATGAAAGAAAATTAGAAAAATGTATATGGAGCATGCTGAGGGACCCACAGTCAAGTCCCCGGCCACCCGCATGCACCTCGAAATCACCCGAGACCCAGACCCAGCCGGCCCCACCCCCATTGGGCAAGATCCAGACCCAGCCGACCCCACCCCCATCAAGCCCCACCAGGCAGGGGGTGCAGCCTCAGGTCCCCCACCCTGGCCTGGCGCCATGCAACCTCAGGTCCCTGCTGATTGCTCGTTACAGTAACCCCGCCTCTGCTGTGGTTGCAGCCATTTTGTGTTATGGGAACCCTGCCTTCACTATGGGCACAGCCATCTTGTGACAGTGTGACGGAGTGAGGGTCAATTTGCATATTACCTCTTTATTATATAGGATTATGGTATTATTTGCCATAGTAGTAAACCTACTTTTTTAAAATATGTATTTTATTGATTTTTTACAAAAAGGAAGGGAGAGGGAGAGAGATAGAGAGTTAGAAACATCGATGAGAGAGAAACATCAATTCAGCTGCCTCCTGCACACTCCCTACTGGTACATGCCCTTGACTGGAATGGAATCTGGGATCCTTCAGTCTGAAGGCCAATGCTCTATTCACTGAGCCAAACTGGTTAGGGCTGTAAATCTACTTTTGCTCCAGCCTGTGTGTGTGTGTGTGTGTGTGTGTGTGTGTGTATTAGTCTATAGGCAATTTATAATTTATATTTTGTTATATTACTTATATTATTTGTATTATATACATACATTGTACACATGTAGGTATATGTACATATATGGGTTTATACAGGGAATTTCCTTGTGCAGTTGTTGGGACTGGCCAAGCCAGGGCAGGCAAGAGGGATGGGAAGGAGCCCACAGCTGCCTGGAAACTGTGGGCAAGATAAAACTGGTGGTCTAGCTGTGACACTCCAGTAAACTTGCATATAAATACATGTCATGCATGGACAGATGGATGAGCAGTCGCAGACACAGCTGCTACTTGGACTCTCTGAGCTCAGGGAAGCCCGAAGCCTTTCTTAAAGACCTTCCAACTGAATAAGTCAAGCCCAGCCAGGACATTTGCCCTTTTGATTAACTTAAAGTCAATTGATTAAGGACTTTAATCACATCTGCATAAATCTCTTCACAGCAGCACCTAGATGGCATTTGAGTGGGTAACTGGGGAAAAGTGTGTGTGTGTGTGCTTTCAACCAAGACCTAGACTCACTATAGAAGAGATGGCTACATTTAAAAATAAGCCCGTGGACTAAAATGTGGTACATCCACACATTAGAATGGTTGCAATTTTTTGAAATGGTCACAAGGAAGTATTTTATGTACTGTTTGGAAAAAAATCCTAGGTAAGTTGCCAAACAGTGTGTATAGTACCATTTGTGGGGGAGAAAGGATGAAGTTAAACATACTTGGCTATGCATAAACAGTGGTACGTCGAGATACGAGTTTAATTCGTTCCATAACCTTGAGGCATGGGAAACTATGAGACGCTCCAGTCCTGGTAAACTGGTGGGTTGTGTGCAGCCGGCTGATCCGCAATTACTCATATCTCAAATGTTGCTCGTATTTTAAAGCAAAAATCACTCACTCAATGGCTCGTATCTCAAAATTCTCGTATGTTAGGGCACTCGTATCTCAAGGTACCACTGTACATGCATGAGATGTATTTTAGGAAAGTCTATGTCTTTTAAGTTAAAGAGAAGAAAATACAGAAATATTAAAATGTGAGGTCCTTTCTCCTCTCATTGCCAATCCCATTGGCATTTTGATTATATTGCACTTGAAATACCAGCAAAAACAAGTCAATTTTGTGTCTAACTGAAAATTGCACAGATGTTATTTATAGATAACGAGACTGCTATCTCCATGGTGAGCCACAAGCAGGGTACAGTGTCCCCCCCCTCGCCCTCAGGAAGAGAAAACCAGCCATCATTTCCTGTCAGTATGAGACTCTATGAATAGTGCCTTCACTACTGAGAGCGTGTGCATTTGAAGTGGGAAATGTCATTGGTTCGACTCTAATGTCGGTGTTCTAGGCCTCTGCGCAGCTAAAGCTCACATTTCGTATGAACAAGAGGAGTCTATTCAACCTGGTTACCACCAGTAGGAGTTTACAGCTCAAGACAGGACAGGCAACATCATGGAAAGAGAAGGTACAAGGTGCAGACAATGTAAGAAATGCATTGACTAAAGCAAAACACCATGAGGGTGATGTGCGGTCCAAGGCATGTGGTCCATGGGGGTGGAAGCAGGCAACCTGAGGTGCCGGATGGTTGAGATGCAGGACAGGTGCCCCTGGGATGCTCCCGGCTCTGTTCCTCCTCAGGACCTCAGGATGGGGGCTCTGGAGCTCAGGATGGGGGCTCAGGAGCTAGCGGTTTAATGAGAACTTGGGGCTCCGAGGCCTCTGTAAGAGAAATGCAGACCCTACAAATGGGCCAATCAGTAGAAACATGCCAGATTTGTGATTTAAAAGAACGAATCATGTGAACATCGTGATGCCTCCTGGAGTCATTTCCAGGTTTTAAAAAATTCCAGAAAAAAAATCCCAGTGGCGCCGTTTTCTGGAACTTCAGTGAATAGCTGAAAGTTTATCTGGAAGAATAAACAGGAGCGATATGCGGAGAACACTTGGGAAAATAAAAATAATCAGAGTAGTTACCCTACCAGATGTTAAAATTGTGTGGCAAATCTCTGGTATGGTTTTGGCTGGAGGGAAACATAAAACACAGATGGGTGAGATAGACAGCTAAGAGATCAGTACCCGCGGGATATTGGGAAGTTCACACCTAATAGCTACGTCAGACACAGGGCAATAGCCTGGCCAGTGCAGTTTAGTGGTGGAACATCGACCCAGGAACCAACAAGTCACCAGTTCAATTCCTGGTCAGGGCACATGCCTGGGTTGTGGGCTCAAGGTAGCTGATCTATGAAGTTTCTCTCTCATTGATGTTTCTCTCTCTCTCTCTCTCTCTCTCTCTCTCTCTCCCCCGCTCTCTCTCTCTAAAAATCAATTTTAAAAGAAGTAGGGAAAGAAATGGGTATAAAGTAAATGGCATTTTACATGACTTCACGTCATACACTGAAATCAATTCCTGGAAAAGCTAAGAATTAAACAAAATTATTTTAAAATAGAAGGCAGTTTAAGTTAGTGTATTTCTGATTTCTGTATTCTCTGGGAGAGCTTTGAAAGCACATAAGGGATAAAAGATGTCTTAAGGAGACATTTAGATCTGTCTCTCTCTTTTAAAAACATTTTATTTATTTATGTATGTACATATGTATGTATGTATGTATTTTTGTTTGTTTGTTCTTATCCAAGGATAATTTTCCATTGCTTTTTTGTTTTTAGAGAGAGAATGGAATGGAGGGAGAGGAAGAAACATCAATGTGAGAGAGACACATCAATTGGTTGCCTGCACAAGTGCTTGAGTTGCAACCAAGGTTTGTGCCCTTGACTAGAATTGAACCCAGGACCCTCCAGGCCACGGCCGATGCTCCATCCACTGAGTCAAACACTAGGGCATTAGATCTGTCTTTCATAACGATGACCAAATGCTTACAATATAAGGTTTCTGCAAGTGAAAAATCAGAAGATCCAGGTGGGAACTGTGCTCTTAAGAAAACAGCAACAAAGACGATGCTCCCTTCCCAGTCGCCTGCGTGATCAGAGCGCCTGCCTCCTGCTCCTCCTCTGTAATCGCACCCTCTGTGGCCCAGGCGCCCCTGGACACGCAGCCCTCAGGCAGCTCTGCCCACCAGCTGACTGGTGTCTAACTTCCCATTTAACCCAGAGGCCATCTACCGTATTCTTCGTTCCCACCCAGCATGACAGGTAGTGTCCACCAGCTGTCGCCACCGCCCCACCCGCTGCAGTCTCTACACCAGCTGCCCTTCTCCCTCACCAGACACTGGCCTCGGGTGCCTGCATCCCATCCCTTCAGGGATGCCCATCCCTCCAACACCATCGTGCCAGCATCATCTACTCTTCCTAAGACCTCCCACCAATACACATGCTGTTGCCATGTTTACGTAAAAACAAAATCCAGCACCGTCTCCTTTTCCCATTTCCCTCTCTGGCTGCTGCCCCATTTCTCTGCTCTGATTATTTTAAGATTGCGTTTAGAAAGAGGACCTTTCCTTTTACGAAGTAAATGTTCCCCTGGGGGCATGGTCATTTGCTCGCTTCAGGAGGATGTGCAACCGTTGGCCATCGGGTCTCTGTTCCTCTGTCCCTCTCTTCCTCTGGCCCCTCCATTCCTTCAGACACTCTCGCTCAGGGCACCCCATCGGCACCACCCCCTCTTATCCTATGGTTTGTCATGATCCTTTCTCTCAGTTATCCAGAGCTCATGTACCTCACCCACCCCTGCACCGTTCTTTTTTTTTTAATATATATTATTGATTTTTACAGAGAGGAAGAGAGAGGGATAAAGAGAAACATCGACCAGCTGCCTCCTGAATAGCTCCTACTGGGGATGTGCCCGCAACCAAGGCATATACCCTTGACTGGAATCAAACCTGGGACCCTTCAGTCGGCAGGCCAACACTCTATCCACTGAGCCAAACCGATCAGGGCCCCTGCACTGTTCTTGACTCGAGGGACAGGTAGCCGTTTCCTCATGACCTGCAACATCCGGGCACTGCTTTCACCCACCCTCCCACTAGACGAGAGCACCTGCCCTTTCCCGCTTGCAGAGCTCTTCATGTATGTGTTCACTGTTCATCCATTCCTGCATCCCCACCACACCAACCAACCCTCTGGCTGCTACAGAGGGTGACGCGAAGAGACTGTTGCACAGTCTGCTCAGGCTGCCGTAACAAGGTACCACAGGCTGGCGGATAAATAGGAGAAACTGTTCTTTCACAGTCTGGAGGCTGGAAGTCCAAGATCAAGGTGTCTGTGGGGTTGGTTTCTCCTGAGGCCGCTCTCCTTGGCAAGCAGATGGCTGTCTTCTCCCTGTGTCCTCACATGGTTGTCGCTCTGTGAGTGTCTGTGTCCTTGTCTCCTCTTCTTATAAGGCCCACCCTAATGACCTCAGTTTACCTTAATTGCCTCTTTAAAGACCCCCTCCCTCCAAATATTGTCACATTCTGAGGTCCCAAAGATTCAAGACCTCAACTCATGGATTTGGTGACCAGGTGGCGGTATGGTGAGAAATGCCACAATTTACTCGGGATCTTTCACGTGCTGAGCACTGAGCTCTGTGACCACATCCTGTTTCTCGTCCCTGCCGTGACCTTCTATCTGGACGTGTACATGCCCGCGCACGTGCAAGACCAGAGCTTCCCATGTCATCCTGACACGGGACCTCTTTCCTCCCCCACAGGACATACACCTTCAGTCTGGCCGTGGACCCGAACCACAGAAAGGACAGTGAGGCCAGCAGCAGACGGAATGGGGAGCTCCTTTCCCGACCCCGGCCCAGGAGTGCCGGCAGCCTGCAGGCTTTACAGGTGAGGGGGCCCCTCCCCCCCAGCTGCCCAGAGTAAAGTACACACAGGGTGGGGTGGCAGGAGGCTCTTCCCTTCGGGCTGAGGCACCACGCTGCTCTGTCACCTGGGCATAGAGTGAAGTCTACCCCCCAAAACAGCTATGAACCGGCCTGAGCTTCAGAGGTGCCTGCTGAGTCTGCAGCGTCTGCAAGAACAGGGAGCACATGGCTGGAACCCATCAAGATGCTAGGACACGGGGCAGGAGGGCACAGGGACACAGCCCTGCCTGGAATCCAGAGCTCTTATCCAGTTCTCTCATTACCCTGATGAAGTCCCCTCCCTCTTGGGCCCCCAAAAGATGGAGCTTTTAAGTCAGGCTGGGGGAGGTAAGGAGGCTCCAGCTCAGTGACAGGGGACGATGGCAGCCTCAGGACCTGGGTCGTGGGCATGGCAAGGGCATCTGAGCCCCCACCACCTGCATGGGGCGCATCAGGGTGAAGGCCACAGCAGGGCCCCCATGGAGCAGGCTCGGTCATTCCATTCCCCATGGACCTTTCACAGCATCTAAATATTCTTGTTGCCAAGCTCTGCTTTTCAAAGTTAAAGTGCTCTAAGGTCTTCTAGGGAAGAAAATGCCCCAAATCTAAGACCTCATCCCAATGCACTGAGAGTACTTTGGGATGGTCAGTAAGCAGACTGCAGTCAGGAGCACCTGTGTGCCTTGCAAACTACTTGCGGATCAAGTAGGGACGAGGGAACGGGACAATATATTTTAATATTCATACTTGGAGGGGAGAGGCATCCTGGTATCAGTATAGGCAGCCTCTGAGCCACCATATTCCAATGTGTAAGACAGCTTTCCACCCGGAGCTCCACCCTAGAAGGTGGGTGTTGGCATCCAGAACCAAATAGCTGCACATTCCAGTAAGACACGATCATGGCATTTGCTTTGCCTTGTCCCTAAGCCCAGGATGATGGTATTAACAGGTGGGGCCTTTAGGAGGTGCTTCTGTCCTAAGGGTGGAGCCCTCATGAGTGGGATTAGTGCCCTTATAAAGGAACCCCAATAGCTCCCTTGCCCCTGCCATCCTGTGCGGACACAGAGAGAAGTTTGCAACTAAGAAGAGGGCCCTCACTCAACCACTCTGGCACCCTGATCTCTGGCACTTCCCGCCTCCAGAACTGGGAGAAATAAATGTCTGTTGCTTATAAGGCAGCCGTGTGTGGAGTTCTGTGAGAGCAGCGGGAATGGACTAAGACAAGGGATAAGGACTTGGAAGAGACCAACGAGTAGAGAACTTAAGGTGCTATGATTTGGGCATTCTGTTTCTTTTCGTTTCCTTTATCATGTGCTAATGCTCAGGAGAAATTAAAGACATGGCACCTGCAATCCCTAGTCCTCTTTCACTGGGATGACGGTGGTAACATAGGATGTAGCTACAAACAAGGAAGGAAGGCACCCATTCCCGGGCCAGCTGTTGGGTGACTTCTTTTTTTAAAGAAGTCTTTTAATGCAGATGTTAAATTGCACATTTGAACAACGTTTGGCTATGGCATTCAAAGGATGGACATATTTTTTGACATGTGGATTGCTCACCCCAGCTTCCCTCCCCTTCCTCCATCGCAGGCCGCCATCGTGAGGAGAAGCGTGCTGGTGGTGCGCCACGGGGAGAGAGTGGACCAAATCTTCGGGAAGTCGTGGCTACAGCAGTGCTCCACTCCTGACGGTGGGTCGAGGCCGGGCTGCCTCTAACCACAGAAACAAGAGGAATCTAACAACTGAGACCACTTCCCAAGCTGGGTTCCCCAGGGTACCATTCTTTAGAACGACTCCGTAGCATTGTACACATGAATGGATGCATGCTACCTCTTCCCTGTAGGGGTGACATGGAAGCATTTGAGCATGTGCGTTTTCTATGAGTCTCTTAGGTCAAATGCGTTATGGAGGGTGGAGGAATGGCTTCATCAGTAAGCAAGTCCACTGATGTGACACATGGCCAGTCCGCTTACTCCCGCAGCACGCATAGTAGTTGGTTAGTGAGTGCAGCCCTCACTTCCAAGCAAGTCGCCCTGGCCTGCGGTCTCTGAACCCTCAGGTGCCCACACGTACCCTATCTCACCATCAATCGCTCTATCTCTCCCAGCTGATCTTCACTGCGGTGGTCATTTCCCTATCATGTTTGGCTATCTCTCTCAACCAAAGAACATATTTTTTAACGTGTCTCTTGCTCACCCAACTGTAGCCCTCTGGATGCCAAGACTCTGAACAGCGTTTGAAAATATACTCACAAGCTAATCTCTGTACTGAGGATCCACGTCTGTATCAGTGCTTGTCCCCTAATGGAGAGCCACCATTTCTAAGCCACAGCTAACTGCACACATGAAGGTATCGAATGAACACAGTGATAAAATCCGTTCACAGAAGCTGGGCTAGTCCGGCCGTTGGGGATCCTTCCAGGAGCCTAGCAGGCCAAGAAAGGAGGAAATTAATTGGGAAAACGATTGGCAGATGACCAGCACACACCAGGAAAATTCTCAGCAGATGACATGATGACTGAATATACCTCTAAGAACCCATAGAGTTGGTTCTGTGGTTGTCTCTACAAAACAAGGTCAAGTAGAGACACCAAGTCTCAGGAATAGGACAATAGAACAATAGATGGATAATGAGGAAGAGTATTTGGTCATCTAGACAAAAGATCAAGTCACCTATCAGGGAAAGTATTTTAAGGCACTGAAATTACCAGCTTAAAGGAAATTCCTGGTGGATCTTTATGCCGGATAAAGAACCCTTGGATAGAGTGAGTGCTCCCAGTCTAATTCATCTGCATTTCACAGACACACTGTTTAATCAATGACAGCAGAGCTTCTGGGGGTGCTGCTGGCTTCTCCTCTGATTCCAATTTCCTCCTGATTTCTGCTCACTTCTGGCCTAAGCACTCACCCCTCATAGGGCCACTGACTTCCCAGTGGTGCTGGCCCAGAGCACTCCCTAGTCAGTAGACTCCACTCCCTCAGAACCTAACTTTGTCCCATGGCCTGGTCTTCTGAGCTCTGCTCTCTGCCTCTAGCAGTGACCACAAAGTGTAGCTGAAGGCAAAAAAAAAAAAGACAAGTAGAGCAGCTTGACATCTTTTGAAGCCCAGATGCCTTTGAGAAGACCACACAACTGATGGGCCTTCTCTTTGAAGAAAAACGAGAAGCAAATACAACTAATACTTCGGCATTTAATAAAGGCCTTTACTTTCACAGATCTAGAAAAAAACACTCCAAAATTTTATATGGAACCAAAAAAAGACCCCAAGTAGCTGCAGCAATCTCGATAAAGAAGAACAAAGTTGGAAGGATTACAAACTACAAAGCCATTGCAGTCAAAACAAGCTGGTACTGGCACAAGAACAAACACATAGATCAATGGAATAAAACCCAGAAATCGACCCAAGCCATTATGCTCAATTAATATTTGACAAAGGAGGCAAGAGTATACAATGGAGTCCAGAGAGTCTCTTTAATAAATAACGGTGGGATCACTGGACAGGTACATGCACAAAAAAAAAAAATGAAACTAGATCACCAATTTATACCATACACAAGAATAAACTCAAAACTAGCGAGCCACGTGCGGCTCTTTGGCCCCTTGAGTGTGGCTCTTCCACAAAATACCACGGCCTGAGTGAGTCTATTTTGAAGAAGTGGTGTTAGAAAAAAATTTAAATTTAAAAAATTTGGCTCTCAAAAGAAATTTTAATCTTTGTACTGTTGATATTTGGCTCTGTTGACTAATGAGTTTGCCGACCACTGGCCTAGGGCAAGGGAAACAAAGGAAAAAATAAACAAATAGGCCTACATCTAAAAAGCTTCTGCACAGCAAAAGAAACCAACATCAAAATGAAAATGGAGAACATATTTGCCAATAGTACATCTGATACGGGATTAATTCCCAAAATATATAAAGCTAAGATCTGGAAACAGCTCAAGTGCTCATCAGGAGATGAATGGATAAAAAACTGGCACATCCATGCAATGGAATACTATGCAGCTGAAGAAGGAGGAGGAGGAGGAGGAGGAGGAGGAGGAGGAGGAGGAGGAGGAGGAGGAGGAGGAGGAGGATGCATGACCTTACTTATATGTAGAATCTAATAAACAAAATAAACTGATAAACAAAAAAGACCCAGAAACATTAAAGCATGAAACAGACTAAAGTATTTCAGAAGGAAGGGGGGCAGGAAGAGATTAACCAATGAACTTACATGCATGTATGCATAGCCCATGGACAGACAACAGTGCGGGGAAGGCCTGGGGAGGGGAAGGGAGCTGAGTGGTGGGGGGGTCAGTAGAATGGGGGGAGGACACCTGCAATACTTTCAACAATACAGATAAAATATTTTTTAAAAGAGTGGGTGGTCCTTCCCAAAGAACCAACAAGATGGGGGGGTGGGCGTGGAGCAGAAGAAGCGGACCTTCCACAAGTTCACGTACCGTGGCATGGGTCTCCATCAGCTGCTTGACCAGTCCTGTGGGCGGCTGAGGCAGCTGTGCAGTGCCCAGCAATGTGGCGGCTGAGCCTGGGCCTGCAGAGCAAGGAGCACTCCCTGCTGAAGCCTGCGTGGTGCCCAGAAGGAGGCCCCACCCATGGAGAAGCCTGTGGTGGTGAAAACGCACATGCACCTACAGGACATGATCCTCCAGTTGGAGATGGTGGGTATGTACAACCACAAGTCCTTCAACCAGGTGGAAATCAAGCCTGAGATGATTGGCCATTACCTGGGCAACTTCTGCATCACCTACAGGCCAGGAAGCACAACTGGCTGGCATTGGGGCTACCCATTCCTCCCCTTCGCTCTGGAGTAGCCAACAAAAGCACAGACTTTTAATGGCCTTTAAAGTCTATGGTTCAGACAGTTTCTGCCAATGGAATTTCTAGGGAGGGAGCTTTCAGGAAAAGCATGCATGAAAACTAAAATCACAGCGTGCAAACCAGCCGCTGCCTGCCCCTGCATTGGCAAAGGGCTGGGAGGCTGAGGGGGGGCTGGTGTGGGGTAGTCAGACCCTGCCATGTGGTGTACGCAGGTCACAGGAAAGGAGCTGAGCTGCTAGAATTTTTTGTACCAGGTTTGGGGGTGACTTGGGAGGAGGTGAGGTCTTGGTGTGCAGTGGTGTCTCCTGTGTGGGATAGTGAAGAATTTTTTAAAATATATTTTATTGATTTTTTACAGAGAAGAAGGGAGAGGGATAGACAGAAACACGGATGAGAGAGAGAGATCGATCAGCCCCCTACTGGGGATGTGCCCACAACCAAGATACATGCCCTTGACCGGAATCGAACCTGGGACCCTTCAGTCAGCAGGCCAATGCTCTATCCACTGAGCTAAACCAGTTTCGGCGATAGTGGATAATTTGACAATGAGATCAGACCTACCACTTACTGACCTCTTCCTGGAGCCAGGTTCTGAGCATTATCTCAATGAGTCATCGAAACATTCCCCTTTAACTGATAAAGAAGATTAAGTCATTTGCTTCTAATCACACAACCAGTCCCTGGCGGTGCCAGGATTTGCATCTGACTGTCAGGTGAAAGCCCAGGTTCAAACTAAGTGAACTGTGGATGGGGGTAGAGGGGCAGAGAGTCCAAGGAATCCCCTAGATTCCTGTCTGTCCTCAGGCAATTGACTGAATAATGCACAATGCAGGGCCCCTCCGGCCATATGGATTGTGTCCCCATCAGCAATATGACACACTTACGCTATGGAGCGATCAAATTTCACTAGTTAATTCATGCCAACTTGAGATTCTTATCAAATTCAGCTCTATCCGGCATGGAGACACTTGGCTCTTCATCAGGAATATTGTCTGAGCGAAGCTTCCGGAAGGGTCAGGAGAGGACAGAGCGGGTCTCCGGATTCTGGGGCTGAGACCTGAGTTTTCTGTATTTGCGGAAATGTGTGCACATTAAGGCAGCATTTTCTCCTCGAATTGAATCCACGTCGCAGAACACACTCGATAGAAAACACAGTGATAACAATTGAAGTGCTGACCATGGGCCTTGATCCTGAGAGTGTGGTGGTACTCACTCGAGGGAACTAACTGTCCGGTGCATATCTGTGTTTTAGGGAAGTACTACCGGCCAGACCTGAACTTCCCTTGCAGCCTGCCCCCGCGGAGCAATGGCATCAAAGGCTTTGAAAACGACCCGCCATTATCATCGTGTGGAATTTTCCAGTCCAGAACAGCCGGTATGGTGGAGGGTCATTCTATTGGGAACAGTGACAATAATCATGGCCATGGTTATCGTTCATGAGTTTTGAGTCCTTGCTACATGCCCTTTGAGGTCCGTAGTAGCATTCTCCCCACTCGGCTGAGGAGGAAGCTGGGGCACAGAGAAGTTAAGTAAGTCACCCCAGGTCACACAGCCAGTCAGTGGAAGCTCAGCGGTTTGACTCAGGATTTGGGAGCGATGAAAAGTATGGAAAGAACAGCGAGGGGAGGAAAAATATTAATGACCACCAAGTGCACTAAGGATGTCATTTTAAAAGAAACAAGAACATGCCTATCCCCTCTTTGATTTTATTTCAAAATCTGTCACTTTGGAAAGCTTTTGTTTTATGTCTGGCCATTGAGTTCACGTGGTCCTCATTCTATGAATTAAGAAACTCAAGCCTAGACTCCGGAAGGCATGTGGGCTTCCCGCGTCACACAGCTGGTGAACAGAAGCCACTCGCTGGGACCTGGTGTTCTTGCCTCACTCCCCCGCCCTGTGGTGTGAGGTAGACGTTGAGTCCCTGGCAATCTGCACAAGCAAGACAGCTCTGTAGCATCTGCCGAGGTCAGTAGTGCAAATAGTGTGATCACACTAAGGCTGGGGTCAGGATCACTGACGTGAGGTCAGTTAACGTGGAGTTAGGGATATGACAGTTGGGGCTCCCACGGATTGGTGTGACCTGCTCCCCACAGCCCTGCCTGGGCTCCTTCTCCTGCCAAACACTGTGGTGTAGGTGTGTGTTTCTGTGTATAGGTGTGTGGGTATGTGTGTCCTTTCTGCAAAATACCTCTGCAGCTCTGTGTTTCATGCCTGGATGTTGGCACCACCCGGGAGTTTGCACGGTCTCCCTGTGTGTGTCTGGGAGTGGCTGTGAATGGGTGTATATATGGGCAATTGTCAGCCTCTGGATGCGTGCTCTGGGACTGCCGTAACAACGCACCACCGATCCAGTGGCTTCGTGGACAGAAGTGTATGGTCTCACAGCTCTGGAGAGGTCACGGTGTGGCAGGTGTGTTTCTTCTGAGGCTGTGAGGGAAGGACTTGCCCCCGGCCTCACTCCTTGGCTCGTAGATGGCCGTCTTCTCCCGGGGTCTTCACATCGCCTCCCTCCACGTGTGTCTGTCTCTGTGTCCAATTGTCCCCTTTTTCTAAGGACAGCAGTCAGGTTGGGTTAGAGCTGCCCTCATCACCTCCTCTTCACCTGATCACCTGTGGAAAGACCCTGTCCCCAAAGGGTTAGGACTGAGGCACTGAGGGTTAGGACTCCAACATATCAATCTGAGTTGGGGGGACGCGATTCAGCCCCTGACAACAGCGTCTACTAAAACCTCCTGGCTTCAGAGCGTCTACTGAAGAGGCCCCCTTCTTTGCCAAGGATGAGGCCCTCCGATGCTGCCAGAGGAAGTGGGGTTCAGGGTGTGCTTCCAGGAACCTCGGGTTTCCATCGCTTCAGAGCAAGCTACCAGGAACTTAACAAGCACCCACTGGTGGGCTCACGCTGCTGTAGATCAGACCCGCAGACAGAGCGTGGCTGGCTTCTCTGCTCAGGGCCCCCAAGCCTGAAATCAAGGTGTCACTGAGCTGAGTCCCCAGGTGGAGGCTCTTGGAAACAATTTCGATCTCATCAGGCTGCGGGAAAAGTCAGTTCCTTGTGGTTGTAGGACTGAAGTCCTCCTTCCACTGTCTGCACAGGGTCACACTCAGTTCTGAGAGACCGCCCACATTTCTTGCCACGTGGCCCCTCCATCTGGGAAATCGTGGTAGAGTTTCTTACATGGTGAATCCCTCTGCCTGTGAATCTCTCTGACCCCCGTGGCAGCCGGGGAAAATCTCTGCGTTTAATGGGTTCACCTGAATGGGTCCGGCCACCTCTGGTGGTCTCCCTTCTCCCATAGAATATCGCAGAGGCACCAGAGTGCCCTCGCACCCTAGTCCCGGGCTCCATATGCTTTAGGGAATGTCCAGGGTGTGTCCAGCAGGGGGTGGAGCCACTTACGGTCCTGCCTTCCTCAGGTGGCAAGCCTCCCATCAGAGGTGGCACCACGGGAAGTCACAGTTATCCAGAGGCATTTCCCACTGCTTTTTCCAGGAGAAGCACTGCTGGACAGCGGCGTGCACATCACCTCCGTCTTCACTTCCCCAGCCCTCCGCTGTGTGCAGACCGCCAAACACATCCTGGAAGGTGGGTGAGGACTCAGTGATCTGCTCAGGGTGCCCTGACCTCGCGGTTGTCCTCCCAGGGGAGGGTGAGTGAGGAGCAGAGGAGAGAACTGGGTGCGGGCCAATGAATGTCTAAGTGAGTCCTAGACCAGTGGTCGGCAAATCGCGGCTCACGAGCCACACGCGGCTCTTTGGCCCCTAGAGTGTGGTTCTTCCACAAATAACCACGGCCTGGGCGAGTCTATTTGGAAGAAGTGGCGTTAGAACAGCAGTTCTCAACCTGTGGGTCCAGACCCCTTTGGGGGTTGAACAACCCTTTCACAGGAGTCGCCTAAGACCATCGGAAAATGCAGATATTTACATCACGATGCATAACAGTAGCAAAATTTCGTGGTTGGGGGTCACCACCACATGAGGAACTGTATGCAAAGGAAGGTTGAGAACCACTGCATTAGAAGAAGCTTAAGTTTAAAACATGTGGCTCTCCAAAGAAATTTCATTCATTGTGCTGTTGGTATTTGGCTCTGGTGACGAACGAGTTTGCTGACCACTGGCCTAGACAGTTATGGACCAGCCCTCTCAGAACTCAGCAGGCTCTGAGCCCCTTCACATTTCTGTGCCGGAACTGTAACTGAGTGCCGGGGTTTGTCATCACGCTGTCCACCTTCGGTGGCTTCTAGTTTTTTGTTTAAAAAAAAAAAAAACACTTCTGGGGAACGGCATTCAGAAAGCCAGAGACTCCTGTGGTCCTTCCAGATCCAAAAAGCATGATGACTCCCAAGGCCAGGGACTGGCCGCTGCTGGGAGCTGTCCAGCACCATCGAAGGCTGATGTGTATCAGAAAGCCCCTGCCAGAGCTGCTGGCTTCCCCTGCAGGAGGGAAGCCAGTCTTGCCCCGGGGAGGGGTGGGGAGTGGAGGCAGCTATTTGGGGTGTCTCCGTTCCGCTCCTCCCTCTGGACCCTCCCTGCCCTCCTTGTCTGGGGAGGAGGGACGTGATGTCCTTCACCATGCCGGAGACAGTAAACCCTCCACGGTGGCAGGACAGAGGGAGAGCAGGTGGACATCAACACTGCGGATGGGCCAATGGCTGCTCCTTTCGCAGAGACACAGTCGTCAGGCCCCAGCAAGCATGAGAAAGGGGAGGGCCCTGCAGGCTTGAGGAGCTCTGAAGGTATGGAATCTCATCAGGGAGAGGGGCCAGGACTTGGCCTGGAAATAGAGGGTGGCCACTGGGCAGCACAGAGCCCACTGAGGTGAGGGAGCCTTTCACACCGAGACCTGTCAGCCCGGCGTGGGGCTTCCTCTGGGTGCTGACAGGGAGAGCTGGTCTAACTCCGGGCGGGTTTGGGAAGTTAGTGCAGTGAAGCAAGAGAGGGGAGAGGAACTGGGGTGCAGGACAAGGGTCCTTGCCTGGGTTGTAAGCCAGGTAAGGTGGGGATTAGAGGCCAGGGGGAGGGAATAGTAGAGGAAAAAGGTGAGCTCAGTGGAGGAAAATCCTGGCAGGACCACTGGAGTTGACTTTTATTTTATATAATAAGAATATTACGGCCCTGGCCAGTTTTCTCAGTGGATAGAGCATTGGTCTGCAGACCAAAGGGTCCCAGGTTCGATTCCAGTCAAAGGCACGTACCTTTTTTTTAAAATATATTTTATTGATTTTTTTACAGAGAGGAAAGGAAAGGGATAGAGAGTTAGAAACATCGATCAGCTGCCTCTTGCACGCCCCCTACTGGGGATGTGCCTGCAACCAAGGTACATGCCCTTGACCGGAATCCAACCTGGGACCCTTCAGTCCGCAGGCCGACGCTCTATCCACTGAGCCACACCGGTTTCGGCTAAGGCACGTACCTTGGTTGCAGGCTCCTCCCCAGCCTGGGCCCTGGTTGGGACTCATGCAGGAGGCAACCAATCAATGTGTTTCTATCACATCAATGTTTCTCTCTGTCTTTCCCTCTCTCTCCCACTCTCCTTAAAAAAAAAGAAAAAGAAAGGAAGACCATTATTATCATTAGTATTAATTTGCCTGTTAAAGGGCACACGTTGACACATCCTATGCTAATTCAGAAAAACAAGAGTGCTGAGCCTTCTTCATAGGTCTTTGGTCATGACCAACTCAACTGTCAGACTGACATCTGAGACACTAACATGCTAGACATTATTTCATGCCGTGTCCATGAGTGTCGAGATGGACCGCTTCCCAAAGTGTGGCCACAGAGCAGGGGCCCACGAGATGTCCTCGGAAGGAAGCATGGCCAATGCCATTTGGCAAACTCTTCCCACTGCTCCTTTGTGTGACGGATTCTCAGTGGACGGCGCCCCTCCCAGCTGGGGAGTGCTCAGGGGCCCGCAGCCCGGCTTACTCTGCTCTAAACCTGCTTGCAGAGAACCCATCCATGAACGTGGGATACATTTTGGGAACTGATTTTATTGCCAGCATTTAAGCTTGATGTAGTTTTTCCCATTTCAAATAAAAGCTTTAAGCTGAAGATCTATTTTTTTTTATTTTTTTACTTAAAAAGAGATGGTCTTACTTCATAGGCATTTTGGCCAAGACATAAAATGCTGAGGAAGGGTGAGCTGGGAGGAGTCACAACATCCCTGAAGACAGCCCCTTTCCACCGTCAGCTTGTGCTCAGTCTGGTGTGTCTGTCGGGAGACACTCCCGTGTGACTAGCACCCTCCAAGATGAGCCCCATCCTTTCCATGGGTCGTTGTATTGGCCGAGTCCTTATTGGTGGGCTCTCATCCTTGACCCACCACGAGGCCCAGAGTTGACCTGGCTGTAGGCTTGCACTGGGCAACCAGGACAGGCACCGGACTGGGCCTGCTGCTGGTGGTGCGGGGGCACTGGGAGGCTGTCCTTCCTTGGTGGACAGCGGGTCACCATTCCTTGGGTACCTTCCCCCTATCTCGTGGTTTTTGTCTCAGAAATGGCGGAGCCCTGGGTGATCCAAACAACATTGGCCGGGAAAAAGTATCACATTCCCGAAAGGTGTTATGAGCCCCAGGAAGAGTCTCATTTACATAAAGCCAAACCGGACACGGCACATGATGAATCCTTGTATTCTGTGGACTGCAGAGCTCAAGCTGGAGAGGAAAATGAAGATGAGAGTGGAACCCGGCATCTTTGAATGGACCAAATGGGAGACGGGCAAAACCACGCCCGCCCTCATGAGCCTGGAGGAGCTGAAGGAGGCGAATTTCAACGTCAGCACCGAGTACAGGTAAGCGGTGCTCCCGGCGTCTGCGCTGCGTTTTCTAATTCTTTTTTTTTTTAAATATATTTTATTGATTTTTTACAGAGAGGAAGGGAGAGGGATAGACAGTTAGGAACATCGATGAGAGAGAACCATCGATCAGCCACCTCCTGCACGCCCCCCACTGGGGATGTGCCCGAAACCAAGGTACATGCCCTTGACCGGAATTGGGACCCTTCAGTCCACAAGCCGATGCTCTATCCACTGAGCCACACCGGTTTCGGCTTTTTTTTTTTTTCCTAATTCTTATTAAAGATAGTGAGGAGGGACCATGGCAATTGGGGCTGTGCAGGAGAGGGAGGGGGGAGGGGGAGATTGGAGTCACCCTGGAATGCTATTAGGACAAGCGGGGCGCAGGGTTGGTAGATGGGGAAAAATAGTAAGAGGGTATCGTGATTCTTGCTAAACTGACCTAACAGGATTCCTGCTAAAGGCAGACCAGGACGGTCAGACCGGGAAGAGGGGGAGGGTTGGGGAGAGGGGTTGCTTGGATACCAGGAAGAGGGATCAGATATGCAGGTGGAGGATTCTTGCTAAACTGACGTAGCAAGATTCTTGCTAAATGGACCCCACAGGGGCAGGCACGAAAGCCCAATGTTTGGCCAATTGAGAAAAGGGCTCCGGGTTTGGTCAGAGAGAGGACCTTGGTCGCTTTCTGCCAGTGGCTGAGGCTGTGCCATCACAGGCCCCTGGTGGTGCTCAGTGAGAATGCACGCGGGACTGACCACCAGCCCTTGGCCAGGTGTGAACCCAAACTGGAGCCCTGAGCAGAGCCAGCCTGGAGAACGCACTCTCTCTCCAGTAACCACAGCGCAAGCCAGTCCTCCCCCCCCCCCCCCCCCCCCCCCCCATGCAGGCCAGGCTGGCAGTGCTCGCTCTCTCCCCGCAGGCCTGCCTTCCCCATCGCCTCCCTCCTGCCGGCAGAGAGCTACGACGAGTATGTGCACAGGTGTGCGGTGAGCATGGACCAGATCGTCAGCAGCTGCCCCCAGGATGGTGAGCGCCCCCACCGGGCTCGGGACGAGCGGCCCCGGGAGCTGGGGTCTTACCACTGGGATGGGCACTGCACCATTTTTACAAACATGTTTTTTATTGATTTCAGAGCGGAAGGGAGAAGGAGGGAGGGATAGAAACATCCATGAGGAGAGAGAATCATGGATCGGCTGCCTCCTGCATGCCCCACACTGGGGATCGAGCCTACAACCTGGGCATGTGCTCCGGCCAGGAATAGAACCATGATCTCCTGGTTCACAGGTGGACACTCAACCACTGAGCCACGCCAACCAGGCAGGACCATTTTTGAACCTGATACCATATTTTCTGGTGTATAAGACTACTGGGCGTATAAGACGACCCCCAACTTTTCCAATTAAAGAGTTTGGGATATACCTGCCCTATAGATGACACCTAGCGTATAAGACAACCCCCGACTTTTGAGAAGATTATCCTGGGTTAAAAAGTTGTCTTATACACTGGAAAATACAGTAATTCTCCAACATCCTCCTCCCTACTCCCAGCCACAGGGTGGTACATTGCTGTCTCTGTGGTAGCCCAGCCCGTAGACACATACTCCCCCGCCACTGAGGCCCTGGGACCCCAGTTCTAGGACTGGGAGCCGATAGGACCCAGGACAGCAAGATCAACCCAAACCACCTGTGCCAGACTCTTAGGAAACAGAAACCAAGAACCGAACAACCAAAACATCAGGAAGTGTTTGCACGATGGTGGGGAAACACACCTGTAGGTCACTGAGACCGCCAGAGAAATGAGAATATGGTTTGGAATATGGAAATATTAAAGAATTTTTGTAAATCCTGTTAGGTGTGGGAATAGCAGGATGGCTGTGTACAAATGCCAAGGCCTTGCCATTTGGAGGTGCGAACTGAGGAACACTATGGGCGGCGTGATATTTGTGATGTACTCTAAACTGATACGGAGGGAGGGGGCGCAGGTTGGAAACAGACAGTACAAATGGGCTACATGTGGGCAACTGTTGGCGCTCCGTGTGGGTATGTGGGGTTCCAGCAGACCTTCTTTGGGGTACATTGGAAATGTCACAGTAAGTTAGAAGTCGGTTTTGTAGAAATTTAAGTCCGTAAGCGTGTCTTGCACACAGCGATGTGCCCAGCAGCCAACGAAATATGCTGGGCAGTCTAAGTAAAGAAGACACACTCTACCCTCAAGGAATCTGAGTGTCGTGGGGGAGGGGCACAGACATCTGGAATATTAGGAATATGAATGACACGAAGAAGAGTCTCAGAGACCCTAAGAGACCACCGGCCCGCTTCCCACCTGCGTTCTTCCCGTCCCTGTCCCTCGTCCCAGTAATGCTCCGGGGATGAAGAATTTCTGAGCAGGAACCTGGGCAACAGCTGAGCACCAGGCCCCTCCCAGAGACAGGAAGAGACCCCAAACCTGGCCGAACCCGGCACCCAAACACACCTGGCCTTGAGGATGGTCACATTGCCTGCTTTGACTGGCCTGAACCTGGGGAACGTACTTGGGGAAACCACGCCGCAGTGATAGTTGATTAACTATCAAACGCCTGTTGCCACAGTTACTGCCACAGGACACAGAGGACAGAAAGTGACAGAGCCTTTCACTGAGCTGTTGGAGCCCCACCCCCGCCCTCCCCTCTCTGGCTGTCCCAGTTCAAGCCTCCGCCACCAGCTAAATGTCAGTGCCAGGGACGCGCCCCCCTTCGAGGGCCCCCCGCCGTCCTGGGAACTCAGATGCTGAGCCATCGCTCTGTGGGCTCTGATGCCCACGGAGCACCCCGTGTGCTGCGCACGCAGGGAATGAGCTCCTCCGTCCACGGGTGTGGAAGTGGCCGGGGCTCCGAGGAGGCGCCCTGAGTAGGAAGAGGAGGACTGGGAGGTGGCTGCGCCCCAGGAGGCGGAGCACAGAAGCCAGGCAGGAGGGCGAGAGGTGTGGAAGCAACACCAAGTCCAGCCGGGCTGGAGGTAATCGCTAGTACCTCCGATCCCCTGAACCCGTGGGCCCTCCCCAGGCATCACCCGCTAATGCCTCGCCTTCCTGGGGGGTCTGAAATGCCCCCTCCCAGAACAGCACCCTAACAACCTGCCAGGAGATTGGAGGCCAAGGATCTGCGTGTGAAATTAACAGGAAATGCAGTAGGAAGAGTGGATCGGAGCTTCCACCTGGGAGGATTTATAGTCACATTACCCTGTTTCCCCGAAAATAAGACAGTGTCTTCTATTCATTTCTGCTCCCAAAGAGGTGCTAGGTCTTATTTTCAGGGGAGGTCTTATTTTTCCATGAAGAAGAAGACGGTACAAATTTGGTGTTGAATAAAAAAAAAAAAGGAAATGTATGACCTGTCTACGGCACAGTAGTCGTTGTCATCACCAATCAGCTCACTGATGGGCCGCAGCGCAGCCGGAGCTGTTCAGGCCGGGCGAGGTCTCTTTAAATCAGGAGTCAGATGCCTGATGGTAGCTTCAGGGGCCTTCTATACCCGGGAGGTCTTATGTTGGGGGAGGTCTTATTTTCAGGGGGGATGCCTTATTTTACAGTGAGAGGCAAAACTGCAAATAAGTTTTATTTTCGGGGGGATGTCTTACTTTCGGGGAAACCGGGTAAGAGGCACTGCTCTGGTGTCAGCCTGGCCTTCCAAGGGAGCGCTGCGCCTGATTCCCTCCTCTAGGTGGAGCCGCTGAGTCCGGGCCCCAGACACCGCCCTGACTTTCCAGGGGGGACCTCCCCAGCTCTGCTTTGGCTCCCCAAGTCCTGTCCCCGGAGGGAGACTCACTCAGCCAGTGGACTCTGGATGTCCTCACCGGCCTGAGTCATCAGCAGACTCAGCATGATCGGCCAGCTGACAATCCTCAAGCTAATCGGATCAGCCAGCTGATAATTCTCAGACTAACCAGACCCTGCTGGGCAGCCGCCACGCTAATTCCCCAGAGAGGTGGCGGCTCAGGTCCCGCGGGTGGCTCAGATCCAGGCGGGGTCCCTGGCCCAGACCGTGCCTGAGGATGTGGTACCCTCTGAAGGACCCACCATTTGCAAGGAGAGGCGGGACTGCCTGACTGAGCCATTACCGACCACACCGGTTCTACCCCCGGGGCCTCTCAAGGGGTGGGGGCACCAGGAGGCAGCCTCACCCCGGGAACTGTGTGTGTGGGTCCTCCCATCTAAGAAAGGCGCTCCCTGTGCCCGGCGGACCTTGAGCTGTTCTTCTTCCCGCAGGCGTCATCCTGATCGTGGGCCACGGCTCGGCGCTGGACTCCTGCACACGCCCGCTGCTCGGGCTGCCGCCCCGGGACTGCGCGGACTTCGCCCAGCTGGTGAGAAAGGTACGCGCCCGCCCTTCCTCTTCGGACCCCAAAGCCAGGCAGCCGAGGACGCAGGGTCATTACGGGCCCTTCTCAGGATGAAAACAAGCATCCTGACAGCCCAGAGCGGCGGGGGCCCGCCTGTCCCCCGAGAATGTGCCCCTGCGGGCGGGGGTTGGGAGGAGAAGAGGCTGTCAATCTGGATCATCAGCCTGGCAACTTTGGCCATTTGCTGCCAAGATAATATTTTTTAATTAAAAAAAGGAAATAAGACACAGGGCATTTAAAACATCACTCCACATGAGAATTCCTTGCAGCTCCAAGAGTTGAGCAGATGGTCCAGGAACAGCGGTTCTCAACCTGTGGGTCGAGACCCCTTTGGGGGTTGAAAGACCCTTTCACAGGGGTCGCCTAAGACCATCGGAAAATGCAGATATTGACATCACGATGCATAACAGTAGCAAAATTTCATGGTTGGGGGTCACCACCACATGAGGAACTGTATGCAAGGGTCGCGGCCTGAGGAAGGTTGAGAGCCGCTGTCCAGGAAGAAGTAAGCGATTGGGATAAAAAGGAAAAGGACCACAGCTGGGCTGGCTGGATCTGGGGACCTAGGAGGCAGAAAGGAGCCACTGCTGCCGCTTGCCCCGGGAGCCATTCCGTACGGGACACACAAGGGCTATGGGTCGCTGCCAGAGTGCTCGGGGCTGGCTGGGCTGTGTGAACAGTTCTGGAAAGTTCAAACAGGAGACAGAAGTATTGAGGATAATGGGTGCTTGGACCAACTTGTGGGGTGTCCACCCACAAGGCAAAGGTTGCTTTTTTTAAAAAATATATTCTATTGATTTTTTACAGAGAGGAAGAGAGAGGGATAGAGAGTTAGAAACATCGATGAGAGAGAGACATCAATCAGCCCCCTCCTGCATGCCCTTTACAGGGGATATGCCCGCAACCTTGACCGGAATCAAACCTGGGACCTTTCAGTCCGCAGGCCGACACTCTCTCCACTGAGCCAAACCGGTCTCGGCAAAGGTTGCTTTTATCCAGTGAGTGGGGTGAATTGAGGCGGGCAGACTCAGAGACTGAGATCCCACCCCCTGCCCTTGCCCCTGCCCCCAAAATCCACTCGGGGTCAGATGTGCCTCCTGCGCTTGTCTTTGTATCAAATTGACCAAGTCATTGACCAGTGGCCTTGACCCTGGGAGTACCGTGTGTAGACAACCACTGTGACAGGAGACAAGCCCTGGACATGATTCCGTCACACAATTATCCTGGCACCACTGGCCACGGCTTGTTTGCGCAGGTGTGGGCAGCGAGGTGTGGCCCGGCCCGAGGGGTCTGGGGCCGCAGAGGAGTCCAACCATATGGGCCCTGTGCCTGCAAAAGTCACGTGGCTTCCTGAGCCCCTCCCTCCCCTGTTCTCTCACCCGGAAAGCAACATAGGGTTCCTGCACCTGAGACGCCCTCTCCCCTGTCCCAGTTTCCCAGGGACCTGGGTAGAAACCTGTCCAGGTGGAGTTTCCAGGTGTCTCCGGCTGCTGTTTCCCAAGTATGACCCAGATCTGTCTGAGCTTCCCGGGGTTCCAGGACCACCAGCTGACCACTGTCCACATGCACAGCTTGAGCCCCCTCAGGCCACACTGGGACACATCTGTATAGTTTTTTCTCGGGGTTCGCCTGGAAAAAACGTGTTGCTCTCGCTCCTGCCTCCGTCACTGTCTCCGTCAGTGTGTTCTACACACTGTACATGGACCACTGCCACCCGGGTCTCCTGGGGGTCCCGTCTCCACACAGACAGCCGCGCTGCACACACAGGCGCTGGCGACAATGACATGTTGATGCTGTTCCAAAAGCCGTGCCTTTCGGTGACCATATTCCCAGCCTCACTTCAGCCCTTGACCTCCCTTCTGGGGATGCCAGCCTTGAGTTTCCAAATTCCCATAGCTCTCTCTGTTTTGTAAATGTTTACAAATGTCTTCAGAGAGGAAGGGAGAAGTGGGGAGAGAGAAATAGAAACATCAGTGATGAGAGAGAATCTCTGATCGGCTGCCTCCTGCACCCTCCCTACTGGGGAGCGAGCCCGCCACCCGGACAGGTGCCCTGACTGGGAATGGAGCTGTGACTTCCTGGTTCATAGGTCAATGCTCAACCACTGAGCCACAGGAGCCGCACCTGTAACGTTCTTATGCTGATGATTGGATGTCCACCTCATCATGCCCTGCCCCCCCAAAAAAATGCTGTCGGAAATTCATCAAGGAATTCTGCCCAACGCTGGGCCTTCTAGTCAGTGACAGCAGGAAACAGACCCTCTGCTGCTCACCCCGCACCCACCCCTTATACCCGCCCCAGTCTCTCTAAGCAGAAGGAGGGAGTCATCCCTGAGTCAGCACCAGCCTCCACTCAGATCCCCCACTACTCCCATGTGGTGGCATGTTTGCAAATTCTGTCTGACCAAGGAATGTCTAGACATTAAAAGGGGAAAGTAGCCAAAACCCATTTGGCTCAGTGGATAGAGCGTCGGCCTGCAGACTGAAGGATCCCAGGTTCGATTCCGGTCAAGGGCATGTACCTTGGCTGTGGGCACATCCCCAGTAGAGGGCATGCAGGAGGCAGCTGATCTATGTCTCTTTCCCATTGATGTTTCTATCTCTCTATCCCTCTCCCTTCCTCTCTGTAAAAAATCAATAAAATATATATATATATATATATTTTTTTTTAAAGGCGGGGGAGAATAAGGAAAGGAAAGCAAGACAGGTGAACACAAAAGCCTTCCAGTCACAGATCTACCCCACACATCCATTTCGCAGATGAAGGGATTGTCCCAAGCTCCTCTTTGTCGTTTTTTTCCCAGGGGTCTGAAAACTCAGCACCTGGATCCATCTGTGATGCCAAATTTGAGGTTGTAAGCCAGCCTTCAAACGGTAGACAGGGTTCTCAGCCTTGGCACTGGCACCCTAGACACGTGGGCGGAATAACACTTTGTTTGAGGGTGTCTGTCCTGTGCATTGTGGGATGCTAGCAGCACACCTGACCTCCTCCCACCGGATAGCATCCCCATTTCCCATCGTCCTGGGCACCATCTCATCCCCACCACCCTCCCCACCCTCCCCCGCCAAGAACTGCTATGTTAGGTGTCAAGGGAGCTATGACAGAATTGGGCTCATCATGCCAGCGCCCGAGGCGCACCTGTCCGTTGGCTTTAGAACGAGTCTCAAACCAATTGACCTGATATCAAGTATTAACCAGTGATGCAACTCCCCTCTAGATCCCTTCCCTGGGAATGTGCTTCTGTGAAGAAAATAAAGAGGAGGGAAAGTGGGCGTTAGTGGCCCCTCCTGTGAAGACACTAACCCACGGCTCCAACTCCGCATTTAACTGGAGGAACTGGATCCTGGGCAACTGAGCACCCCCGTCGCATTTGCACAGCTTCGCAAGGAAGAGGCGAGGCGAGGTGAGGCTCGGACGGAGGCCGTAAGACACTGTGATGGGCAGGTGTCTTAGTCCCGCCTAATGGGATTGGTGGAAGCACAGAGCGCACTTTGCGGTCCCCGGAAGCCTGCCGTGGCTTGCGGTTCGTGGCCGCCACCTGTGGGTCTGTGGCCCTGCAGGCTCAGCTGCCCGATGTCACCTTGTAACCTGTGTCTGCCATGTGGCGTGGAGGGCAATAAGAACTGTGACTCTAATTTCCAGAAATTAAAGACCCACCATACACACACACCAAAGGTTATTTCCACTTTATTTTATACTAGAGGCCTGGTGCACGAAATTCATTCACTGAGCAGGGGGGGCGGATCTCTCAGCCTGGCCTGCGCCCTCTCACAGTCTGGGACCCCTTGCTCCTTACTGCCCACCTGCAGCAGAAAAGAAAGAGGCTACCACCACCACCACCACTGCCCTTGCCAGCCAAGAGCCTGCATTGAGCATCTCCCCACCCCTGGTGGTCAGTGCACATCATAGCTACTGGTCATTCCACTGTTTGGTAGATTTGCATATTAGGGTTTTATTATATAGGATGTTCCTATTTGCCAATTCTTGGTTTTCCCTTTTCTATTTCAATCTCTCTTTGCCTATGTGGGGCAGAAAGAGGTAGGATCCTAACTAATAAGAGAGTAATATGCAAATTGACCATGCCTCCGCTACACCAACAAGTCACGCCCACCAGCCAATCAGAGTGAGTATGCGTATTAACCCAACCAAGATGGCTATGGCCACAGAGAGAGCAGGAGGGAGGCTTGGGTTGCCCCTGGCGATGGAGGAAGCCAAGCTCCCTAGCCAGCCCAGGCCTCTGCTTAAGGCAACAAAGCTTCAATGGTTGTGTGAGCAGAAGGCGTGGCTCCACTCCAGGCTACAAAGTTTCATTGTAGAAAATAAGTAAATCCCAGATACCAGGGCCTCCACTTGGGTCTCTATGGCGCATGGCCAGCCTGCAAATCTCCATCTCTGGTCAAGTGTGCAAGACACATCATTTTGTTTCCATTTTATAATTCTGGTTCTGACTAGACCCACCCCCCAATTCTGCTGCAATGATTAAAAAAAAAAAAAGCCTAATTTGGTCATTCTTGGCTTCCAGAATGAACCTCCTTGTAGGAACTGAGCCCCAGAAAATGTGCTGGATAAGGGCCGAGATGGAAGTGACTAAGTTTCCAATTTAACAAACTAACAAGAAACCAAATATTAAGCAAAGAAAGAAAGATTTCTGACCACCATCCTCTTCCTTCTTTCCGGTTCCAGAACTGGTCCTTGTGTTTACAAGCCTAGTCTGATCCCCCCTGGCGTCGTCTGGAAATGGACGTCCTGTTCCCAGGGACTCCTACCTCCAACACCCATGACATGAGTGCCTTGATTTGTGGACTTGAAAGCACAAACCTGGAAGGGATTATCGGGTTTTGACAGGGTGGATGTTAATGATATCAATATACCTTATGGCACAATGACTGGATGGAAGGTGGTGGAAATGGGAGGGGCAGCTGGCCTCAGGCTAGCAGCAAAGGAATCGAGGAGCCTAACTCAGTGCCTCTGATGAAGAACTGCTTAGGGACAGGTCTGGGGCCACCGCCATTTGGCCAACTCCTCTCCTGTGTATATCTGAGAAAAATCATCATCTTTTTCCCTTGAATTCTTATTTTAGAACCAAACTTGGAATGTTTTAGGTATGAATCATGTTGGTGACTTTTATAGACTTGTCCAATAGGTGACTTTGTGAGCACCCATGAGCTCACAGAAATATTCCAGAAATACGGGTTGTGTTTTATGAGAATCGCACAGGCATTCTTATTGTCCGGGTGCTCTCCTAGGGTCTTGAGGGGAAGGAGAGAAGGAATTCACTTGATAGTCACTGTCCTGGCTCCGCCGGGAGTCCCCTCCCTGGCCAGGTGTATGGCAATTGTTCATCCGAGAAGAAGACACGCTGAAAAACCAGGGCCCAGGCAACCTGGAAACGCTTAGTTGAAAGAACTGGAAACACAGGCGATTTCAACAACCAAAGAGAATGAAAAATGTATTTGTCATTGGAAACCATTTTCACCAACCACTCAACACGAAAGGTTCGTAACTGATGGGCGTTAACTCCCCGAGCTCCAGGCATTGGGCCGCACAGGCCCCTCGCGTTGGGCCCATCTTAGTCTTGAGCATCGGACTGTCTAGTGTCATCTTCTTCGAGACCCGCCGTTCCTGGGAAGGAAAGGGAAACACGAGTACAGTGATTCCTCGAGATACGAGTTTAATTCGTTCCGTCACCTTGAGGCGTGGGAAACTCTGAGACGCTCGAGTCGCGGTAAACTGGTGGGTCGTGTGCAGCCGGCCGATCCGCGCGATGACTCCTGTCTCAAATGTTGCTCATATTTCAAAGCAAAAATCGCTCGCTCGACGGCTCGTATCTCAAAAAGCTCGTATGTTAGGGCACTCGTATCTCGAGGCACCACTGTACCGCCACGCTCTGCATCGCTAGCGGGACTCTGCAGCCTCAGGCCTGCTCGCCTGGTAGAAACCAAGATTAGCAAAGAGCAGAGAGAGAGAGAAAGAGAGAGAGAGAGGCTGTCGGCGCGACCTGGTGTCGGCGGGACCTGGTTTGCAGGAGCCCCTGGGAGGGAACAGCACCCCTGAGGGTCCCATGTGAGTTCCCAGAAGATGCTCAGAGACCTTCTCCCTGCCTGGCTCGGGGCCGGGGGGGTCAAAGGGAAGAGAACCTCCCAGCCTGCCCCAGCGTGTGTGACCACCCCCCACCCCTCCCGGAGCTCGGGCTCACCCTGCTGGTCTATGTTGTCGAAGCGGAACTCCTCGCGGCCGTAGTCGCCGCTCTCCTCCCTGAAGTTGTCGGCGTCTTCCTCTCCGGGCCTCATGAAATCGCCCTCCCCGTCCGAGAGGTCCGCGGCGGGCTGCGCCTCCTCCCCGGCCTCCCCCCGGGCTGCAGGTGAAGAAACAAAGGAAAACGGGGTCCAGCAGGGTGGCCCAGGGTGGTCGCTCCCTCCTCTCCCCTCCCCCCTGCTGAGAGAGCAGCACCCCGCTTCTCCCCCAGGGGACCACGCCTCCCCAGGGGACATCACCCGGCTCCAGCCCAGGCTGGGCCAGCAGGGCGTCCGGTCCCCGTCACGGTGGCCGTTCTGGGATGGTGACTCTGTCCCCAGGGCTCTGACGATCAGACTGAGAGAGCCGCCCTCTGCTCCCCAGGGCTCTGGAGCTGATTGGGTGACGGTCTGAGAGAGCCATTGAGGGGGTGTCTCCCAGGGGCAGAGAGCAGAGCCACCAACCGCCTGTCAGAGGAGAGACCTGACCTCCCCACTGTGTGAGCCAAGAGACTGGCGTTATTTCCCAGAGGCCTCTGGGCCTGCTCCTCAGCACCTGCAGGGCTGCACCATCCCAGACGCCTAACTGCCCGGCGGGAGGACCCGTTGTGATGGACGTGGCCCACATCCTTGTTCAGGGAACGGCTTGTCCCCCAGCGGCTGTCAGCCGGCTTTTCCGAGGTCACGCCCACAGGCCAGCGGGGACCTGTCCGCTCCAGGGCTTCCATGGAATCAACCTGCGCCGTGGCTGGGCTCTGTGCACCCCATCCTGCTGACGTGGTGCTGGAGGCCCGGGTCCCGGAGCCTCTCCCTGGTTACCCCATGCACCTGGAGGAAGCGGCCGCAGCCGGCCTGTGCAGAGGCTGTGGCTCGGCCCACCCACCCCACAAATGCCCGGGCCGTACCCTCGGCTGCCGGGGGCTCCTCCTGGCCAGGCACCTCGGCAGGCGGCGCCTCTTCCGCCAGGGCGGGTGTCCACAAGGCCAACTCGGTGATCTTGATAGCTTTCCACTTGGGAAGGGCGGTTGTCAACGACTCCTCCTCCTCCTCCTCTTCCACTCTTTCCTGTGGGAAGGTGAAAAACGTGACTGGCGCCTACATGTGTGTAAACGAGGCGTGGGATACTGAGAGGAAGGGGAGAAAGGGCAGGTGTGTGATGGCACCTGCACACGAGTACAACACGGTTCGGAGAGCAGGTCAATCGCGCGGCTCTGGGAGGCACTGGGACGGGCACGGGAAGGGCAGCGGGACCCTGTGCCTAACCTCTCCCTGCCGGCAGCTGGAACGCCTGCGGACTCGCTCCCCAGCCCCCGGGACAGGGGAGACGTGACCGGGCCGGAATGCGCTTCTCCGCAGCTCAGCCACATCTTCCTGCTCTAAGGTTCCTTCTGCACCACAGAGCCCACATCGCAGGAAGAAGAGGCCTCGCAGCCTGCTCAGACCACCTTGCCGTGATGTCCAAGGGGATACAGACTGAAGCTCTAGCCCTAACCGGTTTGGCTCAGTGGCTAGAGCGTCGGCCTGCGGACCGAAGGGTCCCAGGTTCGATTCCGGTCAAGGGCATGTACCTTGGTTGGGGGCACATCCCCAGTAGGAGGTGTGCAAGAGGCAGCTGGTGGATATTTCTAACTCTCCATCCCTTTCCCTTATTCTTTGTAAAAAGTCAATAAAATATAGTTTTAAAAAAATAAAAAAGACTGAAGCTCTAGTTTCCAGGATGATGGAGGGGAAATAAAATCCCAGAGCAGCTACTTCCCCTCACTCAGCCCACAGGAGGAAAGCCACGGCGTGCCACGACCCCACGCCACGAAGCACAAGCCTGAAGCCCAATCCACGCGCTTGCCTCTATGACCAGCGTCCACGTTTACTCCATTTCAGTTCTGCAAACGTTGCTCACAATTAAATTGACGCCATGAGTCGTGAAACGGTTGCAACGTGTACTTTGAAAAACATTGTGCCGGGACTCAGCGTGGGTAAACTTTTCTATCGGCTATCCGGGGCTTGGCCGGCCACATGGTGTCTGTGGCCACTGTGCGCCCGGCCACTGTCGTTCAAAACAGCCGCAGGGGACGGGTCCATGAGCCAGCGTGGCTGAGCTCCTTATCTACCAAACAGGATGTGGGACCACGCGCACAGAGGGTGGGCACGTCAGTGGTGCAGCCGTGGTAGAAAGCTTTGGGGGGTTCCTCAGGAAACTAACCACAGAATTACCGATGAGCCAGCGATGACACTCGGCGGTGAACACCCAAAAGGACTGAACACAGAGACTCGGGCAGCTATGTACGGACCGATGTCAGCTGCAGCATTATCACAGCAGAAACAGCCCCGTGTCTGTCAGTGGAGTGTTACTCGGCCAGAAAAAGGACGTTCTGACACCGTTAGAACATGGCCTAATGTTGAAAACACAATACTACGTGAAAATCCAGTCACAAAGGACAACTGTTGCCTGACCCCACTTACATGCAACATCGAGAACGGGCAGATTCAGAGACAGCAGGTAAATCAGAAGTGACAACTGTGAGGGAGGGGAGAAAGACACTGATCAACGGAGACAGTGTGTGAGATAAAGAGAGTTTTGGAGACGGATGGTAATGATGGCCGCATGATGGATGGAGAGTGAGTGGGTTAAATGCCACTGAGGGTACGCTTAAAATGGTTAGCGTGGCCAATAGTGGATGTATTTTACCACAATTGAAAAAAAAAAATCAAAACAGCTGCCACCAGGTTTGGTCTGCGACTGCAGATCACCGCCCCTTCGCTAAGGGACTGCCTTCCCCGTGGCGGGGGCCAGAAGTGAGAATTCAGGCTTTTCTGGGTCATCACAGCCTGATCCTCACCAGAGCACAGAGGTGGCCATGGACCAAGACCCTGTAGTGGAGTGCGTCCATTCACAGACTTACTCCCGGATGGGGATGGTGTGGGGCTTATACCAGCGTTTCCCCCCTTAGATGTTACTGATGCTCTTCCAACTTGCTTCTCATCATCCTGAAAACTGACTTCTTTCTCTCTTTGTTACATTGATTGGGGTGACATTGGTTAATAGGATCAGATAGGTTTCAGGTGTGGGTTTCTATGTTACAAGACCCGTACAGTGTACCGCATGCCCACCACCCAGTCAAACCTCCTCCTGTCACCATGTATCAGGACCTCTGCCCCACGCAGAAAAAGCTAAGAACCGTATGATTTCCCTCAGCAGTGTGGTGGTTGCCAGAGGGGCAGGGGGGTGAAACACTGACCTCTAATTTCACTTTTGCCCCAAGAGCCTAAAACTGAAAAATACTTAATATGTGTGTTTTTTTGTTTTTTGTTTTTTATCACTTCACAAGTTAAACAACTGCTCCATCACCAATAAGGCCATGGCGGCCAGATTTGTTACTAGTGGCAGTGGGTCCTTCAGGGGTCCCGTGAGAGGTGTCCCACCCCAGGGAGAGCAAAGGCAGGAAAGAGTCGCCGCCAGTCGAACAACAAAGCCAGTCCGATGTGCATTAAGTTCGGGGCTGGTGTCTGGGCGACACACAGGGACAAATGCGCTGAGCAGCAGAACCGTGTGGGAAGGTGGCACATCCCTGAGGACCTCTGGACACCCTCCTCGCACTCAGACTGGACATCCCGGGAACCAAGAAGACACGATGCTCAGGAGTGGTGGGGATCTCATTTTCAGCAGCAAAGCCAAGCGTTTCAGCCATTTCATGTTTTAACTGGGAAAATGACCTGGCTGAGGGTGTCATTGAGATTCTGGTCACAGCAAAGGAGGTGGACATCAACCCCCGAGCCTCAGGGAAGCACGGGCTGTTTCGGGGAACACAGTGGCTGTGGTGGAGTGATACAAAGGACATACAACACCACGGGAGAAGGAACCAGGAGAAGAGGGGTCTCAGGGCCTGCTAGTGGGGTGCTTTGGGTGAGCCTTGGGATTGTGGGGGTGTTAGGGGGGGATGCCTGAGGTATTTTATTAAATTTCCTATTACCTACAGCTCTTAGACCAGTGGTCAGCAAACTGCGGCTCGCAAGCCACATGCGGCTCTTTGACCCCTTGAGTGTGGCTCTTCCACAACATACCACGGCCTGGGCGAGTCTATTTTGAAGAAGTAGCGTTAGAAGAAGTTTAAGTTTAAAAAATGTGGCTCTAGCCGAGACCGGTTTGGCTCAGTGGATAGAGCGTCGGCCTGCAGACTGAAAAGGTCCCTGGTTCAATTTCGGTCGGGGACATGTACCTTGCTTGCGGGCACATCTCCAGTGTGGGGTGTGCAGGAGGCGGCTAATCGATGTCTCTCTCTCATGGATGTTTCTGACTTTCTATCCCTCTCCCTTCCTCTCTGTGAAAAATCAATAAAATATATATTTTTTTAAATGTGGCTCTCCAAAGAAATCGTTGTCCTGTTGATATTTGGCTGTGTTGACTAATGAGTTTGCCAACCACTGCCTAGACAGCCAATTACAGGAATACACACAAACACACACACACACACACACACACACACACACACACATTTGGATGCCTAATAGTGACGAATTAGCTGGCTAATTTCAAGATGAACCGTGGAATATCCATACTAATCAGCATTAATATTAATGTTAAGTATTAGAAAGGAACAGAAAGAGAGAATTGTAAGTGGCGTGAGTCATCCAAATATCCCCGAAGCACGGAGTGGAGGCACGATTTGGTGACAGCGCGGGGACAGAGCTGGTGGACGTTTCTGGGCCCTGGCAGCCCAGCGCCCTCTGGTGGCTCAGAAGTGGCTGGTTCCTCTGCAGGAACCAGGCCTGGCTGTCAGCGACCACTGGGACCCGATCTCGCTGAATTCTGGCAATGCAGTTCTGGACTAACAGGGCCAGTGAAGAAGGAGTGTGTGTGTGTAGGGGGGGGGGCGGGGAGAGGGTGCGGGACAGGGGAGTTGGGGGGGTGGACAGAAGTCCCTGAGAGCTGGCACCACTCTCCTCCGCTCCCTCTAGGGGGCCCATGCTCTGGGCCGCTCCCGTGCCCACGAGTGCAGGAGACGACAAACCCCCGGCCACTTACCACATCCGTGACCCGATACTCCCCGTGCTGCTCACATCCAATGTCAAACACATACTTCCCGGGGCCCATAGGCTGCGAGCAAAGAGAAACCAGGAGGTACTTCACTCTTGAGAGTCAGCACCCAATAGGAAGTCCAAAATGCTTTAGAAATGCTACCCCCATAAAACCTGCCGCATCGTGCGATTGGGGGGTAAGTCCAATATAGGTCAAAGAATGCGATTAAGAACTAATGGCTGGCCAAAACCAGTTTGGCTCAGTGGATAGAGCGTTGGCCTGCGGACTGAAGGGTCCCAGGTTTGATTCCGGTTAAGGGCATGTACGTTGGTTTCGGGCACATCTCCAGTAGGGGGTGTGCAAGAGGTAGCTGATCGATGTCTCTCTCTCATCAATGTTTCTAGCTCTCTATCCCTCTCCCTTCCTCTCTATAAAAAAATCAATAAAATATATTTAAAAAAAAAAAAACCTTAACTATTGCCCTAACCAGTTTGGCTCAGTGGATAGAGCATCGTCCTGTGGACTGAAGGGTCCCAGGTTTGATTCCAGTCAAGGGCATGTGCCTTGGTTGTGGGTGCATCCCCAGTGGGGGGTGTGCAGGAGGCAGTTGAATAATGTTTCTCTCTTATCAATGTTTTTAACTCTCTCTCCCTCTCCCTTCCTCTCTGTAAAAAATCAATATATATTTTTTAAAAACTTAACTACATTTAATCCCTTTACACAAGTAACGCATTTATTACCAAAGTGTTACTAAGTCCGCAGCCACAGGCAAACTAGACAGAGATAGAACTACTAATAATATTTAGATGTGATCTCTGTAACCTTGGTTCTTCTAGAACAGAGGGGGTTTGACTTAAAATCTGATCATAATCACATATACTGTCTGCTACTCTATTTTTACTAGACATAGGGCACAAGTGCCTTCCCATATGTACCAATGCTCCTCTGCAGCACCAGTTGTTAACCTGTATTTTACTTCGTTTGAGAATTATAATCGATTTCACTTATTCGCTACTGCCAACATTTGGTCCGCTGACACATTTCTTGGACAAAGGCCGCCAGAGTAAACATATTCTGAGTTAAATCATTGTGTACACGTTGGAGAGTTCCCTCTGGGGAAAGTTTCAGAAATAACATTTCTGGACCAAAGTATGCACAGTATATATCCATAAGAATGAGATCCCATAGAAGCGAGTACGGTGGTACCTCGAGATACGAGTGCCCTAACATACGAGATTTTTGAGATACGAGCCGTTGAGTAAGCGATTTTTGCTTTGAAATACGAACAACAGTTGAGATAGGAGTAATCACGCGGATCTGCCGGCTGCACACGACCCACCAGTTTACCGCGACTCAAGGTTACGGAACACATTAAACTCGTATCTCGAGGTACCACAGAGCCTCTTTGTCCTCAAACCCTTGTTGTTGTATTTTCTGAACCTTATCTTTTTGCTCTATCCTTACATTTTTAAATATATAAACAAATCATTGTCAGTCATATCTTTTAAGTTATTGAATAAGGTTGAATTTTTTTTCAATGTTCTGACCATTTCAATCGCATTGATTGATGTGGTTTCTATATTAACTATTAACATGTCTTAACCCTATTCATCATATAATTCTTACTAGTAAATTTCCTTTCTAGTATTTTCTAATCTATAAGGGATTGGTTTTATTAGGCAAAAATCTCCTGGCTTTTTGTTTAGAGAGTTTTCCTCATTTTAAAGTTAATAATCCATTTTTCTCGCAGTGATTTTGTTTCTATTTAAATCTTCCTTTCTTCTAGAAAGCGCCTTTATCTCTAAGCTGGAGGACAAACTCTGATTTTCTTTTTCTCCCAAACGGTTACCAGCACCATTTCTTGACGTCTCCCGCCATTTCCTTGGGAATTTGAAAGGACATCCGGACCGATCGCCACATGGTGACACATCCTGGCCTCTGTCACTAGACTGGCTGCTTCTCGGATCTGCCTATCTCCATCCTAATGAGCACCCACAGAGCAATGCTGGGGACCATGTGGGCCCTGTGTAGGTTTGAGGAGAATGCGCCGTTTTACAAAGACAAATGGGGAGAATCTGAAGTTAACCGTAACCGGTTTGGCTCGGTGGATAGAATGTCGGCCTGTGGACTGGAGGGTCCTGGGTTGGATTCTGGTCAAGGGCATGTGCCTTGGTTGCAGGCACATCCCCAGTGGGGGGCGTGCAGGAGGCAGCAGATCGATGTTTCTAACTCTCTAGCCCTCTCACTTCCTCTCTGAAGTTGGGGCTTGATCAGATGTAAACAGAGTTGAAGAGAGTCCGCGGTCACTTCATTGGATCAGTTAGGTAATCCCGATGTCAACACCTAACCGCTTTCACTGGCTCAGCGCACTCTTTCTTCAGGGACAGTGTCTGTCCAGCCCCTGGTCAGAGCCACAGGAATGCCAGGCTGGTGGGTTCTGAGTCCATCGGTTTCTCTGCACCCCACTAGGGCTCGGACAGAAGGGCAAGTTGGGCCACAAAGTCCTGCCCACAGAGATGACCGGAGTGGGTATTGTAACCTGGAGGCCTCAGGCCCAAGGTCTGGTGCTCCAGGCGGTTCTCCCATCCCACAACCACCAGGTGAGGGGGGTTCATGGTCTTCCTCCCCAGCTCCAGCCCTGCGCCCCCCTGGAGAGAGAAAGTCAGAACGCCCCCTCCCCCCCCCCACACACACACACTCAACCACAGAAAGCATTCAGTCCTTCCTGACAAACGAGGATCTCACATCTGATTCCCTAGAGACTGGGCAGCATGCCCCGTGTTATAAGGACGTGACTGCGATTTTCTGAGACGCAGAGAAACTGGCCAGCCCCCCGGCCCCCCACTCTGCCCTCTGTGGGTGATCGGGATGCTTGGAGGGAGGCCCAGCTGTCCCATTTCCCACATGCGGAGGGATGGAGGTGTTTCCTGGGTTCCCAGCATCTTCCCGGCACCCGGACACTCAGGCTGGGGAGAAGGGTACTGCGTATGTCACAGGCAAACTTCACTTCCCGCCGACTTACGTTTTTGTTCAAGTACTTGCCCTGGTACCTGTGGTTCAGGTGAATGAGCTCGGCCGCGCCCTCCTGCTGTCCGTTCACCCAGGTGCCCACATACTTGCTGCCAGTCTCCGCGTAGAAATAGGTGCCTTGCCCGTGCCTGGGGGAGACAGGGGCACAGAGCCTGGTGACCCGAAGCCTGAGAAACCTCCCGGGAGCGTAGACAGGCCGTTCACCGAGGGCGCTGGATGGGCACAGGGTCACGGCCATGGACTCCTGTATCTGCCCAGCAGAGCCTGGCTCCTGCTCCCTGTGCCCACGCCTGGGGCGGGCCTCGCCTGCCAGACAGCGGGGGCCTTCCTGCGGGTCTGCTGGTTCTCACGTGAAGAGACAGTGCTCCTGGGAGCCGAGGCTCAGCCCCAGAAGGCTCTTGCTCTGTGCCCTCACCCCCCAGGGCCCTGGGGTGCAGGACCCACATGCTCTCCCCTCACGGGTCTGCACCTGCATCATCCAGCAGCCTCATCTGAGAGCCTGAACTTGGTACGTGGACTTGGCCCTGATTCTGTTTCTGAATCAGCCACGGCCGCGTTCTCATTACCTGAATGGGTCTGCGGGACTAAAGGGAGCGGCGCACCTTTGGTGGGCGAACCACTCTCCCGTGTAGGTGTCGTTGTTGACATAGTAGTAGACGCCGTGGCCGTGCCTCAGGTCGTCCACCCACTCCCCTAGAAGACACGACACAAAAGCGGGCCCCGGTGGGAGGGGATCCGCCCTGGACCCCTTCACGGCTGTCTCTCTCCGCTCCGATCCCCCATTCCCACCCTGCCCCTGCCTCCTGGCCGGATGGCATGGAGTAGAAAGCGGGCTGAGGGGGGCTGAGTCCGGGGGTCACTGAGCATGGGGGTGGGCACGTGTATGCATGGGGACCACAGTCACATGGGTGTGGCCAGCAGCTCGGCGAGGGTTCAAACCGGGGCTCGTCTGCCCTGCTGCCAGCGGTGCCAGCCCCCAGCCTCTGCCTGGTGCGTGGTTAGGGACCCAGCAACCACGGCAAGGCCTGATCCGGCCAGGTGCCCACATTTCCCTCCACCCCCACCGCCCCCTCCGGTGCCTAAGTGGTGACGCCATCACATAAGCGGTGACCCAGCCAGCGTTTACCGAGGGCTCCCCATCCCTCAGGCACGGTCCTGAGTGTTCCCCGTGTTGTCATTCTCTGCCAGTGAGAAAGCCAGGGCAGGGAGGGGTGAGGTCCCCTGAGCAAGGTCCCACCTTGTCTTTTGGGGTCACCAGTCTTTGGGGAAATCTGATGGAACCAGAGAACTTCTTCCCGGAAAAGGAGCCCAGAGCATAGACTTTGGCACCCAGTTCTGGAAGGCTCGTGCCCACTCCCCACTTGTCTCTCTTCCCGGGGGTGGGAGGGGGGACTTCCTTTACCCCCTGTTGGGATTAGACTAACACTATAGGCACCAGCAGATGGCAATGGTGCCGGGGCAGCGGGCAGGGGGGAAGAGGGGGGAGGTTGGAAATAAAGAAACCAGAATCTCCCTGAGACATAACATTGGCATGTAAAGAACTGTCGCGGAAATAAGAACACCAGTTTAGCCCAGCCGGTGTGGTTCAGTAGTTGACCATCGACCTATAAAACCAGGATGTCAGGGTTCGATTCCTGATCAGGACACATGCCCAGGTTGTGGGCTCCATCCCCAGGAGGAAACATGCAGGAGGCAGCTGATGAATGATTCTCTCTCATCAGTGGTGTTTCTATCTCTCCCTCCCTCACCCATCCTCTCTGTAATCAATAAAAAAAAAATATGCATTTGTTAAAGAACACTAGTTTAACAACGCAGACGCCTCTCTGACAAGAAGCCCTCAGTGAAGGCTCTACCAGGTCTAAACAAGCAGCGTGCTCCTCAGAGAGGGGTCTGCCAGAAATGGAGCCACAAAAACCTCTTCAAACAGATGAATGCTGCAGAGCGTCGACCTTCCTGGGTCCACCCACTCCCCAGGGTTGGTGCTCGCCCAGCAGCCCCCCTGGCATTTGCTCCTCAGGAGCCAGGCTCACAGAAGCGAATGTGCTGATCACAGGGAAAGCACATTTCTCATAACTACAAGGCTCTCTGGTCTCTGCATCAACCCTGTGAACACAGGAACACGGTTCGTGTTTGTTGACTGACTGATGGATCCGGAGAACTTTAAACCTTCTCATTCTTCTCAGTATTCACAGAAGCGTTCAGTCCCGAAAGCAGACCTCTGCAGCACGAAAAGCTGCCTCGTACGGACATTTTACCTTCGTATTTTGATCCATCTGGGTATATAAACGTGCCTTGGCCATGCTTTTTATTTTTAATGTATTCTCCGGTGTATCGAGCACCATTTTTAAATTTGTAGATCCCCTGAAACACATTGATGATGGGACTCATGTCATTGCTGAGTTAAATACTCGCTGAGAGAGCAGGAAATACAGAAACGACCCACGCAAGCCCCCGACGCCCACCTGGCCGTGTCTTTTTCCGCGCTCATAGCTCCCCTCGTAGGTGTCCCCGTTGGGCAGTCGGGCCCTCCCGTGGCCGTGCCGTTCGCCTGCCTCGTTTCGTTCCCCTTCATACTCCTGGCAACAGCAAACAAAGTCAGCTTAACGACAGCCGCCACCGTTTGAGTGCCAACCATGTGCCAAGCATTGTATAAACAGTGTCGCAGGGAATCCATCCTCCCAGTCCTCAGTAAGGTAGCTAACCATACCTGGGCACTGAGAAGTTACACATCTGCCGAGACCGGTGTGGCTCAGTGGATAGGGCGTCGGCCTGGGGACTGAAAGGTCCCAGGTTCGATTCCGGTCAGGGGCATGTATCTTGGTTGCGGGCACATCCCCAGTGGGGGGGCGTGCGGGAGGCGTCTTATCGATGTGTCTCTCTCTCATCGATGTTTCTGGCTCTCTATCCCTGCCTGGCTGTTTTGGCTCAGTGGATAGAGCAACAGCCTGCAGACTGAAGGGTCCCGAGTTCAATGCCGGTCAAGGGCACAGGCCAGGGTTGCAGACTTGATCCCAGTAGGAGGTGGGCAGGAGGCAGCCAATCAATGATTCCCTCTCATCATTGATGTTTCTCTCTCTCTCTCTCTCTCTCTCTCTCTCTCTCTCCTGCTCCCTTCCTCTCTAAAATCAACTTTTTTTTTAAAAAAAAGTTACAAATCCAGTGGGTCCTTTTTAGGAGAGAAACTAGAAAGCTAACTGGGCAGGTGTAGGTTGAGTTCCCTCAGAAGCAAACCCTGAGCAAGTGGATCTGAAGTGCTCCCCAGAGAAACCAGGAAGAGAGCAGGTAACAGATGCAGCAGAGGAAGCCACCAAGCACGGGGGACGTCCAGGACGTGGGGGACTCGGCCTTATGGCACAGGAGATTCTGGGGTGCAAATCACTGCAGCTTGTCCTGGGTTTCGGCACCAACCCCTGGCTGCCTCAGGTAGGGCTCCCTGGCCCTTCTGGCTCCCCTATTGGCCAGGTGGCTCCAGTGCACTGAGGGGCTCAGGCCTGGAGCAGCAAAGCCGGTAGGAGCTGGGAGATGGAGGCCCGAGCTAGTTCAAAGGCATGGGCAGCCCCACAAACGGTGCTAGGCTGCTTGGTTAACCGGAAACTATTTCCACCCTGTACCCTGCGCACACACAGGGGCGAAGGCTAGGAAATGGCCTCCCTCTGGCTTTAGAGAGGTTAATCTAAATATTATATGCCCCAATAATATATGCTCAATAATATATGCTCCCACAGAGCGCATCTCCCCTCGCTGTTGGTCAATGCCTTGCCTTCTCTCTGTCGCCTCAATCAGGGGGCGACTCCAATGACCCGGGTCAGTCCCGCAAGAGCGATGAAAGCAGAGGTGACGCTGGGCCTAAATGGTAAGATCTCCAGGAGACCTTGGCTGAGCCCGAGACCTGCTCAGCATTGCCGGAGGGCTGCCAGGAGGCGGCTCTCCGCCACCCACCCCCATCCACCTCGAGAGAGAGCTTCAGTGGATTTGTAACTTGAAAAAAAAGAAGAAAAAAGTTGATTTTAGAGAGAAAGGGAGAGAGCACTGGCCCTCCGACCCCGCTCCTCGGCTTCTGGGGCACCTGCTGTCTAAGCCTATGCCACGTGGCAGAGCCCCCCCGACAGAAATACTTATCCAACAATAGTGTGACCCCCTGGGAGGGGCCAGGCATCCAAGAAAACTGCAGGGAGGATGGTCGGGGGGGACCTGGGAGGTGGGAACCTTCGCCTTTAACAGGAAGCGGGCTGCGGAGCAGGGCAGAGCGAGGAGGGATGTGGCCAGCAGACGTCATGACGCTTCACCTCTCACCGCAGGCTTCCCAGACGCAGCGCCCACTGGGGCCCGCGTGCTCTCCGTGCCCGGCTGGGCCTCCGGGGAGGGGGACCTGTAACCGGCCTGCAGACCTCCTCCCTATTATGCAAGCCCGGCCTGGCCTCCGGGGGGTCCGGCCGGCCACCGCGCACCCCGGAGAGCCCCTCCCTCTGCCGGAGCCCTCACCCCAAGATCAGCTTCTCCCTCCTCCTCCAGCTCTTCCGAGCCCAGGTCCGACATGGCCTCGCCTCCACCTAGATCCCCGCCGCGGGCGCCACGCTAGTCGGTGAGTACCAGCCACCCCCGCGTCCTCCGTCGCCATAGAGACGCGCCCCGCCCCGCCTCCCTCCCTGGGGCGGGCGGAGGGATGGGAAGGCGCTAAGGAGGAGGCATCCGCATCCTCGGATGCTGTCATGGCAACGGGACACAGCGGCCAATCGCTGCCCGGGGCGACCGGGGAGGCGGGGCCTGGGGAGGACTGGGTACCCGTCTGACCCCAGGAACCCCTTTTTCCAGGCTGCTGGGTGATGCTGCGACGCAGAGCCACCCTTGAGTCAGGCCCCTCTAGGGAGAAGGGGTGCAGGAGGCGCTTTGGGCCCCCGCGAGGGAGGGCTTCACCCTGCCGGGTGCGGGCACTGGCCCTTCCCAGCCCGCTCCTCGGTTTCTGGGGCACCTGCGGGCTTGTCCGCTCACCCCGCCCTTTGCCCCGGGGTGCTGGCCATCCGCAGAGATGTGTCCTCTGAGATCTTTTCCTCTTGTTCCTAAGCATCTCCTGACAAGGAGGCAGCGCTGACTTCTTAGCAGGTGCGCTCGCCCACACTTACACAACTTCCACTCCTGCAGACATCTGACACCGCCTCTCTTTAATATATTTTATTGATTTTTTACAGAGAGGAAGGGAGAGAGATAGTTAGAAACACCAATGAGAGAGAGAGACATCGATCAGCCGCCTCCTGCACACCCTCTACTGGGGAGGTGCCCACAACCAAGGTCCATGCCCTTGACCGGAATCGAACCTGGGACCTTTCGGTCCACAAGCCGACGCTCTATCCACTGAGCCAAACTGGTTTCGGCGGCAGGCCCTTCTTGATCTTTCCCTATTTCCCGGTTATCACCGGATCCAGGCCTTCTTACCCTGTCATCTCTAGCAGCGGCCTCCGCCTCTGGCCCTCTCAGCCACCCACACTCCTCCTCAACTCAGAAACCCAAACGGGGACCAGTCTCACACCCTGGAACTCAGTATCTGCATGTTCAAGGCCCACGCCATCTTCTCAGCCTCAAGGCCCCCCACCCCCTTCCTGTATTTGTTACCTGCTTCACCCAAAACCAAACCAAAGGCAGTCCCCCAGATACACCCTTCACTGCCCACTTCTGTGCCTTTGCCTGCGCCATACCCTCTCCCTGAAATGCCTTCCTTCCCCCGGCTTATCTATCAACAAGCATAGCCATTCTTCAAAGACTAAGGGGACACTCCCCCCCCCCAAATCTCCAAATTCCTAAGGGCACCCTCAGGGAGAGAGGAAGTATGGGACTTGGAGAAAGAGGAAGGACTTCAACTCTATGTGTCATCTATCTGCCCATCATCCATCCATCATCTATGGTAAAGGTCTGGGTGGGACAAAATGCAATTTTCTATGTGATGTGTGTATTCATATATATTAAGCATATTGTTCTGTATTTTAATTTTTTACTTTAAACATGTGAAAACTCCTTCCTGCAGCTTCTATAGATACTTCTAGTTAGATGTGCTGACTCTCTCTTTCTCTCTTAACTCCCATAGTACCTCGAATCATCCTTATCACACACAAGACAAGGTCTGTCTCCTGTAAGAGTCGTCTGTGTGGTTATCTGATTTCTGGATACTCAGAAGCCAGGGTGCCCTTATATTTGTCTCCCCAGGCACCTAGAAAAGTGGTTTCACACCGTAGATGCTCCACCAAGCCAGTGAAATATGGTCGAGGTGGGGTGTTTTCTAAATATGTTTTATTGATTTCAGAGAGAGTAAGGGGAAGAGAGAGAGGGATAGAAATATCAGTGATGAGAGAGAATCATTGATCAGCTGCCTCCTACACACACCCCTACTGGGGATTGAGCCCGAAACCCGGGCATATGCCCTGATAGGATATCGACCTTCCACGCACACATTTATTACAAGTGAGCATGTCTTTAAAATAAAAGCATCAAAAATATTTTAAGTGTTAGAAATCTGGGATGGTAACCAAGAATATACAAATAAATGTTAGCTTTTTGCATATACAAATAATGGTCAGAAATTTAACTTTCAAATTTGCTCTCACAATGACGGTAACTGGTTGCTAAGTTCTGACTGGGCTGGTATGCTTTAAGTGCTGTATATGAATTATCTCACTAAATCCTCATGATCATTTCCCATTGTACAGCTAAAGAGAGGCACCCTCAGAGAAATGAAATGATTGCTCAAGATTATTCAGCTCGTGGGACTCAAACCAAGTGTTCTGACTGAAGAGCCATTACTGTCAATCACTACCCTCTACTGCTTCCCAGACCTCCTATTTAAGTGAATCACTCTGATTTTCTGGGAGTGGCCTTAACCTACTTAGGAAGCGGAAAAGCACAGGCTCAATAAATCTTAGATTGGGGGGGGGGGGAAATAGTAGCTTGAGCAAACCCTGTTCTAGATCACACCATTAGCAGCTGGGTGCCCGGACATAGTGCTAGGGAATATTAAAATTTACCATTTGCTTTATGTCCCATGCATGCAAACTGGTCAGAGTTTCTTCACCCCTCCACCCCTCCACCCCCCCCCCAAAAAAATATATTTTTCAATACAGTAGTTTCATTACTCTCCAGGTTTGGCCATTGTCCAGATAAGGCAAGCTGGAATAAACAACAGGGCTGCCTCTCGGCTCCCAGCGGCAGCCACTGGACAAAATCCTAACTCCTCCTTCCAGAAAGAGGCTGCTCCTGAACCCCCTTTCCCCTGGGTGTCTCAGGGGTGCGTGGTGATCCTAGAAGCAGGTGGCTCCACTTCTGAAGGCCCTCAAAGCCGCTTAACTCCTCTTCCTCCTTCCTAACAGGGGGAATGGGAGGCGCATAGGGAAGGGCATCCTTTTCTGTCTCTTACAAACCAGGCCAGGGAGACACTTCCCAGAACCCCCCAGCAGGGGCTTCCCAGAATCCCCTGGCAGGGGGTCTCCCAGCCACTCTTTCCCATCATGCACCGGGCCGGGCTTCCCGGCACCCCCCAGGCGGGATTTCCCATCATGCCCCGCAGGGCACAGGCACAGCAGCGGCTGCCTTGGGGGAGAAGGGCGGGTCCGGCGGGCGTTGGGGCGGCAGGTGAGTGGGGCGGAAGCTGCCTGCGGGTCCTCCTCGGCTCCTGTCCCCGGAGAGGCGGTCCTCCTGCCGCTGTCACATCAGCAGAGAGGCCTCTGTCTTCCCAGCTCCCCGCGGGCCAAGGGGAGAGTGAAGGACGCTCCGGGGCTGCTGGCCGTGGCCTGTGCCCCCAGGCCTGCCGCCTGGCATCTTGGGAGCCTCCCCCGGGGGGGTCCCCTTCCGAGCTGCCACACCTTTGGGACCCACCTCCAGGCTGGGGGGGCCAGGCACCCTGGCAGTTGCCATGGCAACTGGCTGCTGCGCCGCAAAGAAAAGGCGGAAGCCGGTGTGGCTCAGTGGTTAGAGCGTCGGCCTGCGGACTGAAGGGTCCCGGGGTTCGATTCCGGTCAAGGGCATGGACCTTGGTTGCAGGCGCATCCCCGGTGGGAGGTGTGCAGGAGGCGGCTGATCGATGTTTCTCTCTATCCCTCTCCCTTCCTCTCTGTAAATAAGTCAATGAAATATATTTTTAAAGAAAGAAAGAAAAGGCCTTAGGAACGGAGGGGGAGCCAGAAGAGTGCCCACGGGGTGTTTTTGTCTTTTATTTAAGCGTGTGGCCCCCCGCCCAGATAAAAAGCAGGGACTTTCAGCAAAATGAACTCGGGCCTCTCTTAGCTGTGGAAATGTGAGGCTATTAAAATATTAGTACATATTGCCCGAGCTGCTTTGGCTCAGTGGATAGAGCATCAGCCTGCGGACTGAAAGGTCCTGGGTTTGATTCCGGTCAAGGGCATGGACCTTAGTTGCGGGCGCATCCCCGGTGGGAGGTGTGCAGGAGGCAGCTGATCGATGTCTCTCTCTCATCGATGTTTCTGACTTTCTATCCCTCTCCCTTCCTCTCTGTAAATAAGTCAATAAAATATATTTTTTTAAAAAGAAAGAAAGGAAGAAAAGGCCTTAGGAACGGAGGGGAACCAGAAGAGTGCACACGGGGTGTTTTGTCTTTTATTTAAGCATGTAGCCCCCCGCCCAGATAAAAAGCAGGGACTTTCAGCAAAATGAACTCGGGCCCCTCTTAGCTGTGGAAATGTGAGGCTAGTAAAATATTAGTGCATATTGCCCGAGCTGCTTTGGCTCGGTGGATAGAGCATCAGCCTGTGGACTGAAGGGTCCCGGGTTCGATTGCCAGCCAAGGACACATGCCTGGGTTGTGGGCTGGATCCCCAGGAGGGGGCGTTCAGGAGGCAGCCAATCAATGATTCTCTCTCATCATTGATGTTTCTCTCTCTCTCTCCCTCTTCCTTCCTCTCTGAAATCAATAAAAATATTAAAAAATATTTGTATTGCAAGGTTAACTATTATGTACGTGCACATATATAAACATACACATACTGATATAGGTGTGTATATACGTGTGTGTGTGTGTATATATATATATATATATATATATATAGAGAGAGAGAGAGAGAGAGAGAGATATCAAAAAGACAGAAATTGCAACTTCTTTTTTAAAAATAGTTTTTATGGCTATTAGTGGGTTGTAATCCTAGCTGTTTGCTTCTTTCTGAAGCCAATTCACCATCTGTAACATGGAGACACTGTGAACTGCCCCCTTGGGGCGGTTGCGAGGTCTAAATAAGATGTTTTTAATGAGCTGAGCACAGTGCCTCATCCCAGGAAAGCACTTAGTGGAGGTTAGCTATTATTTTACTAATTACACTGTTGTCACTCCTAGAGTAGGCTTTTGTCTGCCAGTGGGTCTTTGGGGAACTTTTGACTCGTTTTCAATCATTATTTCTTTCTGAACAGGACCAAACTGCTAAAGATGAGAGAGAATCATTGATCAGTTGTCAATAACTGTTCGTGGCCACCAGAAGTTAGTCGGTGATGGACAGATGATGCTTAATGCAGAAGCATTAGCACTAATCTGCAGGAGGGTGGGAAGAGACTGAAATTTCTAAAAAATACATCAACGTGTATATTCTTTTTTTTAAATATATTTTTTATTGATTTTTTACAAAGAAGAAGGGAGAGGGATAGAGAGTTAGAAACATTGATAAGAGAGAGACATCGATCAGCTGCCTCCTGCACACCCTCAACTAGGGATGTGCCCACAACCAAGATACATGCGCTTGACTGGAATCGAACCCGGGACCTCTCAGTCCGCAGGCCGACGCTCTATCCACTGAGCCAGACCAGCTTCGGCAATGTACAGATTCTTAAGTGTTAGTATTTTAAGTGTTTGAGGTTCTGGCTCTTGTAAAAATAGTAACCAACAAGGAGGAAGTAAACAGATACATCCTTAGGATATTGAAGATGCTGTCACCAAGAGGAAAAGAAATTCTTTTCCGCCCAGAACGCAGGATTATTCAGCAATGCCCCACAGCCAGTGGGGCAGGCGCGTTAGTGGAGTCAGCCAGGGTGCAGATGAGCTGTCAGGAAGTCCCACAGACCGGAAGTTCATGTTGGGCAGCAACTCAAGGGTAGCGACTCATCTCTGCTCCCCTCCCCCACCACATAGCACAGTGCGCCGCGCATAGTAAGTGCTCAACGAACATATGCTGCTCACATTGACTGTTAGATCTATTGTGCCACACAGCTGTACTTTAGGCAACACTTGGGAAAGAAGGGGAAAAAAGCAAAGTACATCAATTTTTCACTCTTTATTATGTTATATTTTTTATTCTTAAACCAGATTCCATTTTCCAGGGACTCTCTCAATACATCAGTTAAATAACGACAGCTGGATGTGCTGTGTCCCTAGGTCATAAGGTCATATTTGGGAGTGGATAAGGGTGGGGGGAGGCTATGAGGAAATGAGAAAAAAAATTTCAGACCCGTTTGTGGCCAATTCTGTTAAAAAAAAAAATAGCCAAACTGTGATACCTTGTGGCTACATGTTAGTTCCTCATTCTAAAATGGATGTCACTCTTCCCTGCTAGTGGATATGGAAGGTTGGGTCTGCTTTTGATACTACAGATGGTCTTGCTCTGGCCAGTGGTGGTAGTGGGAGACCCCGTGGTACAAAGGGCTGAACCTTCCAGGGCCTACGGATGGATCAGGGAAGGGGCAGGGGAGGAGGCTGCAAGCTGAGTGACATGTACCCTCTTCTCTCAGAATAAGGCCCCTACCCAGCCTGCAAGAACATCGTGAGGATCAAATAAGATAATGCGGATAAAGATGCTCTGGAAAAGCCAGGTGCTCTATAACTGTAATGCAATATTTGATGCATGCAGAAGAATACAGGTTCACTTACGTCATTAATGTAGCAACGTAATGCAGTGGAACACCTGTGTATACCGCTCCCCAAAATAAAGGAACGGATAAACAGAATCATTGTGAACATCTGAGGGCATAGGTCCCTGTCCACATCTCCAATCCAGCCCTGGAATTCAGTTACACAGATTGAAGAATTGTGGGACCACTTGGGAGGAGCATTAAGACTAAACACATACTACGTACCCCATTGTCTTCTAGAATGGCCCAGCACCCCCCCTCTCCAACGGACTGACCCCAGCTGCTCCCTCGCCTGCTGTAAGTAACTTCTTCTTTGCTAATGTGATGGGCAGAACGGCGTTTCGTGGGGCCTTTACTTTGTATTCCTCGGTCATTTATGAGGATATGCCCCTTTCCCCCAAAGGGTCATTTCTCATCTCCATTAACTGTTGTCAGTTATTTAGATCCTTTTCCTACGGGATGCCCTCACCTGTCTGCGTGGTTGTTCCTTCTTTCTGAAATGCGATTCCCGTGTTTCTCTACCTGGTAAACAATCCTTCAACTTTCCTGCCTCACCCCGATGTAACCTCCTTGGGGACACCTTTCCTCATTACCTCGAGCCCCTTCAGACCATCGCTGTGCTGTGCTTCTGTCACTCTCCCTGCACAGTTGTGACACGCTTCCAGATCAGCCCCCCTAAGGTCCCCCAGTCTAGCACAGAGCCTGATGTATATAGTCTAGGCTCAGATTGTTAAAATTACTAAATGCCGTTGGCAAGTCGGGAAAATACAGTAAAAGATAAAGGCGAACGTGAAGATAATCAATAGCCTCATCTCCCAGAGATGGCCACTACTGGGCTTCTGGTGTGAATCCGCCTGAACATTTTAAATGCATACCTGTTTGCACTTCCTTTCATTTATTTGCCATGACTCGGACCATTATGGGATGAAGATGTCAAAGCTTCTTCCAACCTGTTTTAAAGTAATAGTTCACTTTAAGGATTGTTGACTCAAGGTTCTACGAAAGAATGAATGGACATGGTTATTACTACAAGTGTGAGGAGGTAGGGGTGGTACTTAGGCATATTGTGCTCCATTACTTTATTAAGAAAATACTGTTTCAGGTGTCTACTCTGGGACCATCACCAAAAGCCCTGTGTCAGCCTTGTCTGTATGTCTTTCTCTCCTCCCAGGAGGATCTGGCTCCTAGGCCAGGCCTCTGGCAGTTACGGACCAAGTATGGTGGTCAGGGTTAGTTACTGCATGAGTCATTTCCCTCCCTCTACCGAGGCGAGAGCCAGGCAGCGTGAAACCAGGCCACGGTGTTGGGTGTCGTAGGACTGGCCCGGCGCCATCTGCACACTGAGGTCTGGCACTGAGAAGGGCCGGGCCAGGATCCACTCTGGGCCACGCTAGGCCCCTGGCAACCGCCTCTGGGCAGAGCGCAGGGGCTCAGTGTTGTTTATTTAGGGCACTGTGTACAGGGTCTCCGTGCAGGGGCGCTAAAAGTATCCCGTTGAACAAGAATGGAAATATGAAAATATGCATTTACTAAATAAGCAAGATCAGTTAGGAGAAAGTCATCTCACGTCACTGGCTCATTCCTTGGATTAGTTCCCTTAGTACAGTCAAAAGGTGGTTTGATTCATAAAAATTACAGTACTCAATAAATGCATACTTTTTTCTAAAAGATTTTTAAAATCACTAGCACCAGAAAATGGATAGCATGTTAAATAAGGATTGGGGGCGGGGAGATTTTTAGGTCCTGTGGCTTGGGGTTCTCTGTTGTCTTGTTCCAGTTACATTGTGAGCTCCCTGAGAATGGACCTGTCCGATTCACCTTTGTAACAAGGACAGTGTCTCACAGGGGCGGGGGAGCGGCATACATGGAAGAGAAGCCGGCAGCTTCCATGTAGGGGGGCTCTAGCTCCTCCGCAAGGGCGCTGGGGCCCCTCTCAGCCACCATGCCCCTGGCCACCACTCCGAGAAAGGGCTCCACTAGGAACCGGCTGAGGGTCCAGAGCAAGGAAGTTGGTCACCCGTCCTGTAGTCTGCCACTCTTGTAAACAGACAGTGGCCTCCACATGGTTTCAGGACACTTGTAAGAGCCTCTCTCCCTAGTATGTGTCCCAAACTCAGGTGTTAGAGGGTCTAAAACCCTTCCAATAGAAGCCAGGACCTTATATCAATATTTATTTTATTTGAAAATATACGCCTGCAATTTTAAATAAATAGTACTGAAAGGCACAGCTTCATCCCTCTGCTCCTCACCTCACAGTCCAGAGGCAACTGCTCCGCACTCCTGGCCTTTGCTCCTGGCTGCCCCCCCCCAATATTTCTAAAGACTAGGTACCCTGACTTTTCGGTCCAATTTAGACCTCTTATTTTGGAGCTTAGATCTAGCTCTCTGACACCCCCTCCTACTCCTCCTGACCTGGTGGGACCTACAGATACACCCCTGAGGATGACTCTAAATGTGGTTCAAGGTTGCACCTGGGCCCTTCCCATCAGGACGGGAACCCCTGGGAGAGGACTTTTACATGAGGGAGTCAAGAGCTCTGCAGCCTCGGGGGCCAGGGGCCTGGACAGCTCCTCTCTGGGCTCCTGGGGGACTGGCAGGCCTGCCCCTCCATACCTGATGGGGCTACCACCAGAAACAGCCCTGAGGATGAGCCCTGGGCCTATGGACTCTTGTCTGCCTGGAGCACAGGCCACGCCTCATAGCAGGAGGCTCTTCATCCTGTTTGTCATCAACGTCAGTCATTAAACAGGGATCGTCCGGCCTGGCTGGTGTGGTTCAGGGGTGCCTCTTCTAATGAACCAGTACCTAGTTGTGGTCTCCATCCCCAGTAGGGGCATGCAGGAGGCAGCTGATCGATGATCGATGATGCTCTCATCATTGATGTTTCTATCTCTCCCTCTCCTCTCTCTGAAATCAATAAAAACATATATATATTTTTTTTTAATTAAATAGGGATCTTCCGTGCTCACCTGTTAGCACCCCACTGCTAGAATTCTTGCTTTTTGATCAGCTCTTCTTTGTATTAAGTAAACAGGTCCTGATTTTACCCTTGTTTGTCAAATAATGGCTAATGCTTTTATGCTTTGCGAGCCCGAGGCATTTGCTGGAGCTCTGCATGAAGGCCAGTATCCTCAAAGCACCTTCAGGGAGACAGCACCCGATGGCAGGGCTGCCCAGGACACTCTCCTTATCTGACAGTCCTCTTCCCTGGAGAGACTGAGCTCTGGGACAGAACGTCCTTTCTGAAAAGGCTTCTCATCACAACCCAGCTCCTAGCAAGGGCCTCATTCTGCACCCAAAAGGTTCTCCTTCTAGTGACTCTCCTGGGAAAGACCGAACTTTCCAGTAGGTGTCAGAGTTGCCTCTTCAGCCCAGGGAAAGCGGTGACTCCTCCCTGCAGGTGGGAGGGTGGCAAACGCCCTCCCTTCAGATTGGGCCCATCCACCTGTTTGTCCTCTCTCAGCACTTGGCTCACTGACACTCACAGGGTCACAGATGGGCACCAGTAGAAATAACCATCTCCTTCCTTCCAGCCGTCCCTAGCCAGTGTTCTCACTTGTTACCTAAATCCTCATTTGTCCTCAAACCCCAGAGGCCACCTCCTCTCTCCTCACCTTCAGTGACTGACTTTACCTCCTGCAACAAAGGAAACATGGATGCGAACTCTCAGCTCTACAACCTGAGCTGCCCGCAGAGTGCCCCTCCTCCCACCTGAGGCTCATTCCTTCTCGCGTGGTTTGAATTCCTTTTCCTTCTGCCTCTGAGGGACGTGTGTCCTTGAAGGTGCGGCCTCCTTTCCTGTACGCACACCTGCTGGCGTCCTCCCTTCTGACTTGTTGAGGAGCCGGCCTCCTAGGAGAAATGGCAGGTTGCAGGTCTGGGGCAGGAATTGTCTGCAGTGAGCTCAGAACAACATCTTGTCGCAGTAGAAAGCAAGGACACTATCATATACCGGGGTCATGTCAGAGGGACTCAAGATGATTAGAAGACCCCCATCCCCTACCCCCGGGCCAAAGACGGGCAAATGAGTGCAGTCAGGAGCGTCCCTGCAGTGGGTCAAACACACCCACTGTGACTCTGTCCACCGGCGCATGCAATGAAACGCAAACGAAATGCGTGGACACCTTTTGAAGAACACCAGAAAACCAGCTCATTTCGAAAAGTGACAAAAGAGGGAGCTTGCATTTCTCCTGCCTTTCCCATGCAAAGTGCGCCTTGGGGTTCGCTAATTGATGGTAAATAATTGACGAGGAGACCTCTTTACAGAAGCATGCTGGCCAAGAGGGGAAGAAAGCCTGAAAATAGCAGTTTGACCACTTCGGTGAATTCTGACTTCTGAGGAGTTAATGAACCTAAACGAGGAACATCTAAGACTTCAGAAAGCGGCCGTGTGCATGCCTTGAGTCTACCCTAATCTGATTAAGCCTCCAAGCCTCATTGTCCATTTCAGGAAAAACATGTTAGACCGAATCCTGAAGACAGAGTCAGCACAATGCACAGGGAGGGAGAAGGCACGACCAATGGCCTGGCCTCTATAGCAATGAGGGCAGCACATTGCTGGGGTGCAGAGAAGGGGAGAGGGGTGCTGGGGAAATCTACAGAGGAGAGACCTGGGAGACATAAGCCACACACGTGTGGACTGCTTGATCCCCATTGAAAGACAGACAAAACAGGGCCAGACATTTTCAGGGCAGTCAGGGGAGTGGGAACAGGGGCTGGGAAGTGGGTGCCAGTATGGAATTGTTCTTGTTGGGGGAGCCCCGATGATGGCATTGTGGTTACGCTTAAAACCAAATCTTTTAGAGACCCACATTGAAACTTTTCCCATGAAATAAGATGTCTGGAATTTGCTGCAAAATATTCCTGGGGAGAAGGAAGTGGGTCGAAACAGAAAGGAAAGAGGTTTGGCTCTGCATTGATCGTCGATGCAGCTGGTACTGGGTATGTGGGCTTTAGTGCAGTGTTCTCCCTACTTCTGCATATGCCCGCCAACATCCCTGCATTTAAAAAGGTCCTTCCTCCTCCCCCAGTCCCTCTCCAGCCTGTGCCCTTCTCTCTCCTCCTTTCCTGAAACGCTGTCTGCTCCATGCTGTCTCTTCTTCCCCAGGCCTCAATCCCCACCACCGTCAGCCGCCCACCCCCCACTCATGGAAGCGTCAGCCACGATCCTCGGGGTGAAGCCAGGAGCCCTGGCTTCTTTGCAGCAGCCCACGCTCTCATCCTGGAGACACTGCCTTCCTTGTGCTTCGTGGACCTCACACGGTCCTGGCTTTTCCTACACTCGCTCCATGGCTCTGGCCCCTCCTCCCTGCCAGGCCCTGAAATTAGCCCCCCGGGGGGATTCAGTCTAGTCTCCTGCTGTGGGGTGTTGTCACTACCTGGCCTCCCTTGCCAGCCTAGGCTTCTTCCAGAGACTCCAGACCCTGGTCAACATCTCCACTGAGACATCCCCCCAGGAACCACATGCTCAACGAGGACCCGTAAATTCCTAGCCCAGCCTCACCCCAAGCCTGTGTGTATGTCTCCTCTCCCCATGAAGACTCCACCACCCACTTAGCTGCCCAAGCCAGACATCTGGACATCATCCCAGCTCCTCTCTTCCCTTTGCCTCCTTTCTCTCACCTTCGAGACCTTTCTGGAGTCTGCACGCCCAACGACCATCATCTCAGGCCTGATTGCCACAGGATCTCTCCTCCCTTCTTGGCATTATTTGCACCATCACCGCTCCCCAAACCAGCTTGCAGCTGGCATTGTGCTCTTGGCCAGCTCCCCCTCTGCTGCTGAGATGTGACCGCCTGTGGCCACTGAGTCTGAGCGAGGTGACCCCCTCTTACTCCCCGTGGTGTGTCCTCTATGGTGTGGCAGTGCTGGGATGCTGGTTACCTGTCTCCTGCCTTCCTGTGAGGGGAGGGGCATCAGTGGGGCTCCTGGCCTCCATGCCTTGGGTTGGTGGGAGGGAGGCAGGAGAGGAGCGTGGGCTGTTTGTTCCCGCTCCTTCCCAATGGGCTGTCCATTCACAGCGGCTGCATCTCTCCCAAGGCCCCTCCTCTTGTCTGGCAGTTTCCTCTGCAGCCTCAGCTCCCCCCTCCTTCAGGCTTAGGGTGCTAACAGCTTCCTGAGGTTGCCAGCCCGGGATGCATTTTCACTCGTTTCCCCTTATAACAGCCCAGTGCTGGGTTTAGTAGTGACCCCCCTAAAAAAATGTCATTTCCTTCCTGGCACCTAAGAATGGGGCCTTATTTGGAACGAGGGAAGTTGCAGATGTCATTAGTTCAGTTGAAGCCCTACTGAAGGAGGATGGCCCCTAAATCCAATATGACGGGTGTCCTTAGGAGAGGAGACACATGGACACACAGAAAGAAGATAGTCTGAACAGACACAGAAAGACATCATGTGACAGCAGAGGTGGGCTGGAATGATGCAGCTACAAGCTCAGAAACGCCAGGAATGCCAGCGACGCCAGAGGCTAAAGAGAAAGGCAGACAGGCTGTGGAGTCTTTGGAGGGAGCGTGGCCCTGCCAGCACTTTCTGGCTGGCCAGGGTGAGGTACTTGGTGAGGGCAGCCCGAGGGGGTGAATATAAACCCTTCCCCTCACCCTCACCTCACCTCCCTGTTCCTGCCACCTGGCTTTTGCTCTATGAACTCTTCAAAGGCTAAGACCCCTTGTTGACCTGAGGCCTCGGTGCTGGCACAGGGCTGGCCGCCCTGGGCACCCATTAACACCTGTTGGGGGAAAAGTAAACGCTCCTCTCCTTTAGTGTTCCTCTCATACTGAAACAAAATCGAAACAAAATCAAAACAAATGCAAAGCAAGCATGGACGTTGTGGGTTAAGGCAGAGTCCTGCCTCGCAGTGTGCTCAGTTGGCAGCCCGGAGTCTGGGCACCTGAGTTTATCTCTCTGGAACCCTAGCCTGGCACACTTTGTCACGATTTTGAAATACTGGATCTGAAAAATCCAACTGGATAGGAAGTTCACTCGATCCTCACCAGAAATTTCTATATTACACGTCAGTGAAAAAAAAGGGAGAGTTGCTGGATTCTTTAAATCTCATTTCAATGGTTGAAAAAGTTGTGTGATTGGAAAACACGGCTTCAGAGTTCGCCACCTGCAAGAAGAAACATCTCAATAGTGATGTCCCAGCTGCCTGCTCTGTCCTGAGCTTGTGTGCGGCCCTGTCAGCAGAAAGCCTGGAAGTTCATCAGATCAGTCACAAGCCTTCATTTCAGAATGAAAACCTGTTTGTGGGAGTCTTTCACAAATTCAGAGTCCTCTAATGCACGTTTAAGTATTTCTTATAATCCTACGAAAGATCAATATTTGCTAAATAGCTAATACCTTAACCTTTATAAACTTAAAAGATTAATCTTTTCAATTAGCAAATATGATATGGACCACCCCAGGTGCCCTCTGCTTTTGCCCGCGTGCCATACAAATATTTTCTGTGTGAGAAAATGTGGAAAACATTAGGATGCCCTGTACTGTGGCCACGCTGCATTCATCTGTACAGTTGGCAAACATGGTCAGAGTCCTCCAAGTCAGTGCACAACCTGGGGCATCTCTCTGACCCCCAAGATAGGTTCAGAAAGAACTAGTCCCAGCTCACGTGCTAAGCCAGGATGCGGAGGTGTCTACAGTGCCCGGATATGCAGGGACCAGAAGACGCCGGAGAGAACAGAGGATGCTGACCTGCCCCGATCGTGCTCACTGGGAAAGGCGGGGTGGGAAGGACCAAGACAGAAACACCAACCCGTGAGGCAGCGCAGGTCTTGGGAACTGCAGAGCCAGCCGAAGGTGTGGGCAGGAAGCTGCAAGCAGGAGTTCAGGCCTTGTTTCCCGGGAACCAAAGAATGTGGTCGGTCTCCTTCCTGCAGGGTGGCCAGGAATGACAGGATCTGACCTGCTTGAGGACAGCAGTCGGAGGAGCGGGAAAATGGCCGCCTGAGGGAGAGCTT
>JAAGEH010000017.1:167960-342017 GCA_011751065.1 Lasiurus cinereus | reverse complement strand
TTTTTATTTTAGTCAGTGTATGTTTAATTTCTAGTTGGTCCTTTTTCATCTCTAGTTGGTCCTTTTTCATCTCCTCTTGGGTCTTGCTAAATTTATCCATTTTTTTCTAGGAAATTCTTAAAAAACCTTATAACCGTGGTTTTGAACTCTATATCCAGTCGTTTGTTTTCCTCCATTTCTTTTGTTTGTGATCTGTTCCTTTGTCTTGGCATTTTCACTATGCCAGGAGATCTTCTGTGTTGGAATCAGTTTTATGATACAAGACTTGCAAAACTGCAAAAGCCTCTTTGTTGAGCTTAGATGGGGTGGAGTCTCAGAACACCTTGGCTTCCAGTGAGCCCTGTCCAAGTGTCTCTCAGTAATTGCTGGAGCCATCTGTGTGCGCACATGTGCGTGTGCCTCTAGACCACTGCCTTTCTGGCTCCCCTGTGCTCCGGGACCCGTATGAGTCTGGGTCCCCAGGGTCTTGCCCGAAACTGGGGCTCAGTGCCGTTAGAAGTGCCACAGTTGGGAGGCTCTGTCTCCCACCCACTAGATAAAGCCAGCAGCGCAATCAGCAGTCCGTCTTCTGCGTGTGCGCACCCCCAGACCTCTGCCCTTTCACGGTTCCCCTAAATTTCCTCTCACAGTCCAGACTCCCCCATATGAGTCTCGCCCAGAACAGGGGTTCAGTGCCGTAGGATAAGGGGTTCAGTGCAGTTGGGAGTCTGCATCTCCCTCCTGCCAGAGGAAGCCAGCTAGGTACTCCGGTGCCTGCTCTCTCCATACCTCAGCTTTTTACAGCTCCTTTGAGTCTCCATGAGCCCCTCTCTTTCCTTGTAATTGTAGAATTTCCACTCAGCCAACTTTACTGTAGTTCTGGATGATGTCCATTCTGTCTTTTAGTTGTAGTTTTGAAATTGTTGTGCAAGGCAGCAGTTTAGGTATTCACTTTTCTTTTAATGTTTAAAGAATTACCTATGTCTCCCCATCAACCCCTCCCCGGAATGACACTGAGCTCTTAACATCCCACATGTAAACACGCCGTCGTCACGTGTCCTATTGGCACTTACTGTGAAGGCTGTGGCACTCGCTTACAGGGGGCAGAACCCGCAGGATTGTAAAGGAAAGGGGACTTTTCTGCCCATCGCTTCTCCAGTGCCTTCTGGACGGTGGCTGTGTCACAGGTTCGGCCAGAAATGAGTCGAGGTTGGCTGATGGCAGGAATGAACGTGGGTCTAACGGAAAGACAGGCACTTACAAATCTAAGTTCCGAATCTGAACTGTTTGCTATTATTTGTCTGTTATCCCAAAGGAAATGTTTTGAAGGCATTAAATAACTATCAGCTTCTTTAAATAGTCTTTACTCAAAAGTAGCTTTCTTTTTAACCTGTGGTTGTTTTTTTTACGGAGTGTAAGGCATGCTCTGTGTGCACCGGGAATTGTGTGATTTAACACACTGGTCCAAAGGCTCCCTGTTGCCAAGTGTAGAAGAATGAAAACTACGACAAGTCGTGGCTTTGGGACCGGAGACCTGCCCGGTGTGCTGGGCCCCTTTTCGGTTTGGGGGCACCCCTGCCCATTCCTCTGCCTTCAGAATGGGGTCCTTTCCCCTGGCCTCTGAGGTGGCCTCAGGAGAAGCGGAGAGGCCACTCGGAGGTGAAGTTCAGCCCCTCAGTTGGAGACGCGCTCTGATTCAGTTGCAAAGCCACAATGAGATGCTGGTTTGATGGCCTGCCATCTGGTCCAGGGCCACATTCCCCTCTGTGATTGCGGCTCCGCTGTGGGTGTGGGTGGAATGGAACACGTCCGGTTCCCTGGAGCACGTGGTGTAACCGCTGGGCGCACACTGGGTTCACGTGAATGTGAGCATTCTGTGGACTATTGTGCTTCAGGTTGAACGGGTTGATGTCCAGATGCCTTCCAGATAGAGATGAACTCAGAGGTTCTTTTTATATCACCAGCACATCATGTGAAGTCCAGTTCAGTGATCTCTGAACAAGCCCCGCCCCCTCCCCAGGCGGACACTGTGCTGCCCCCTCGTGGCGTGGCCCTGGGGGTGGGCGTTCCCGTCGTCCAGGCGGCCAGCTTTGATCGGGGCTGGCTAACAGCTAACTGTACAGGGAGTTTCTCCCGCCCCAGGCCCCGCGGTGCCACTGCCAGCGCCCCCGACTTTTCACCCCCTCTTTCTCCTTGTAGAGACCGAAGCTGCTGCAGAAAGGAGGAGAGGGCACGAGACCAAGCAGGGCATCTCCACTTCCTTTCCAGCCTGTGCCAGGGCTGGGACCAGAGAGGCACTGGGAGCCAGGATTACTAACCTCTGTATGAAGCGTCTGATTTCGCGGCCAAAGCTCTGTGGTCCGCGCCTAAATGGCTCGACTCCCTGCCGGCATTCGCTTCATCATCTCGTTCTCCCGGGACCAGTGGTAAGTCCTGGCGGCCCTGGCCCTCGGCCCGGCCCTGAGTGTGGGTGAGGGCCCCCCCGGTCTCATGATAAAATGCACACGGATGCCGGCCTCCCTGTAACCACAGAATCACTTAGCAGTGGCGGAAGCTGTGAGGAATGTTGCCTTTTTCTTTCGTCTTTGGCTCTGACGCTGACCGGTAGCATGTGGACTGCTTCGTGGTCCTCAGCGGTGTCTGTCATAATCACGGCTCCCACAGAAAAATGACCGCTGACCACTGGCAGGGTCATAACATGCCTGTGAGTGGAAGCAGTGTATGACCTCTGTGCTCAACGAGTGGCTCCCAGAGAGAACGTGAAATCTAAACAAGTTAAATGCTGGCCAGAACGCAACTTTCTCTTCCGAGACCCCCTGCGTGTGTGCTCTGAGCATCCTTTGCCGGGAAGGGCGAGAGTGGTCACCAATTCCGTGCTCCGTGGAGGAAGCGGATGGTGAGGGCGGAGTCTAGAGCTGGGCCCTCTGGCCTCTAACCCACAGTCTCAGGGGTGTCTCCCCTCCTGATCTCAGTGGGGAAGGAAACGTTTTCCTCTATCCTCTTGGCTTCAGTAACTGGGAGCACGCAAGTAAAACTGACCAAAAGGTTCACAAGAGCCGAAACCGGTTTGGCTTAGTGGATGGAGCGTCGGCCTGCGGACTGAAAGGTCCCAGGTTCGATTCCGGTCAAGGGCACATCCCCAGTAGCGGGTGTGCAGGAGGCAGCTGATCGATGTTTCTCTCTCATCGATGTTTCTTGCTCTCTGTCCCTCACCTTTCCTCTCGGTGAAAAATTAATTAAAAAATATTTTTTTTTAAATATTCACAAGAGAAAAGAGACTTCATCACATGTATACACACAGGAGTTTACAGAAAAATGTGACTCAAAGAGGTATTAGAATTAGGGGCTAATATGCTACCTTAATAGGGGAGAAGAGAAGGACAGGGGTGCTGATTGGAAAACAGAGGACTCTTTGGGAATGTGAGTGGGCCTGAGGAGAACAGACGGGAGAGAGGACAGTGTTGGGAGTTTCTGTGGGTGTGATGTGGAACTTCTGTTCACTAATGAGTCCGTCTCCCCCGTTTCCTCCCAGGGCGGGACTTAGGGCAGTTGAGTTCTTTAGGGGAGCTCTGCCTTGAGACAGATAAGAGACTTGGGGAACTCAAATGTTTTCCCCTCAAAATAACTTTATGCCATCGTGGCCTATTCTGGACCCTTCATCTTATCGCGATAACCCACCTGTGGCTCCACACCCTTTGCATCTTCTCAGGCCTCCGCTGGGTGTCAGGTGGGACTTCAGGCATCCCCTTCTTTCCAGAGCGGTCCCCTCGTCTCTCATGTCATGCCCACTGCAAATCTAGCCACGAGTGTTTCAACCCTGACCTTTTATCTGGGGGGAGTTTATCTTCAGCTTCTTGGTTTTATAACTTTATTGTGATCGCATTTTCAAACTCACAGATGAAAATGAAAAGAATGTGACAGAGAGCTCCTGTGTGTCACAGATTCTGATTTTTTTACGGGTGAGCCCCACAAAGGTAGAGCAGTGTTTCTCAAACGTTAGTGAGCGTGTGAATCGCCGCGAACTTGTTAAAATGCCAATTCTGACTCAGAGGGCAGGGGAGGGGGCACTGAGAGTCTGCACCTCACTGGCCACGCTTTGGGTAGCAAGGGCACAGAGTGTTTGTCTCACTTCTCTCCCATGTCTGCCTCCAACTTGTCTTTGACCTTTAAGAGTTATTTTTAGCTGAGCTTTAGCAATCCTGAAGAGACTGGCTCTAACATTCCTACACAGGACTTTTTTTGTTTGTTTGTTTGTTTTAATATATATTTTATTGATTTTTTTACAGAGAGGAAGGGAGAGGGATAGAAAGTCAGAAACATCGATGAGAGAGAGACATCGATCAGCCGCCTCCCGCACACCCCACACTGGAAATGTGCCCGCAACCAAGGTACATGCCCTTGACCGGAATCAAACCCAGGACCTTTCAGTCCGCAGGCCGACGCTCTATCCACTGAGCCAAACCGGTCTCGGCCAAAGGACGTGTTTTACGTGCATCTCCCCAGCACACCTGCCCCTTTCTGGCATCACTTTGACTTCCGGGGGGGAACTAATGTTCCTCCTTTGTGTGCAGTTGGGACAGGCAGGTGAGTCTCAGGACTTTCTGTCTCACGGCAACCAGTGGCCATTCCCAGGCCCTTCCTCAAACAGAGAACAAACAGCGCAGGTGCAGCAGGAGGCAGGGCGGAATCAGGGGCGGGGAGAAGGGGGGAGGGCCTACAGGTCTCTCTCCTGGGCTTGGAATCTTGAATACAGCGAACTAGGGCAGCTTTGAGGCCTGGGTGCCTCCTGTAAACAAATCCGAAGCACTGTTGTTTTTTGTTTGTTTGTGCGTGCGTGTGTGTGTGTGTGTATGTATGTGTGTGTGTAAAACGCCTCGTGAACATTTGAGAGTAAGTTGCAGACATAAGGTTGTTTTATTTCTACATACATCAGCAAGTATTTCCTATAAACAAGAGATTCTCATTTAACTACACACACAGATCAAAATCAGGAAATGGAACACGGATACAGTTCTATCATCTAAGCCACAGTCCATATTCAAAATCCCGCCAGAGGTCCAAGAATGTCTTTATAGCTTTCTTCCTGGCTGCACGCTGCATTCACTCCCCTTTCATCTGCGACTGTTTCTTGGCCTTTCTTGGTGGTTTACGACCTTGACATTTGTGAAGGGTACAACCCGTTTTTAATAGACTGTCTTTTGTTTGGGGTGCAGCTAGTATTTCCTCCTGATTAGATTCAGATTCTGTCAGGATTACCACAGCTGCTCCCTGCTGGTGAAGGAGTTAAAAATAGGGGAGGGGGGACTGAATGAAACCTGTGGTATTGGCTAGGAATCAAGAGGAACTGGTGAGAAAGCAAGGAGGAACTAGATATGCATGCCTGTGTGTGTACATGGTGCGCGTGTATGTGTTGTGTGCGTGTGTGTGTGTAAAATGTCTACCCCTGCCCACCGAGAGGCCCTGGGAACAGCAACGCCACAGCACTGAGCACACCTGGTGCCAGATCTTGGCGTCTATGTGCCGTCTCCCACGGAAGGCGCTGGGCATCGTTGGAGACTGGGCTGTGTCAAAAGCGGGGGCCGGGGAAGTAAGAGGAGCCAGAAACATCTCACACCAGAAAATAAGGGTGTGCTCAAAAAACGAAGGGGCCCTCACTGCCAAGTCTGAGATGATTTGATACTTAAAATAAATGATACTGGTAGTGGATTATAGCCCATTGAACACAGTTGGAATCCAGTGGGTCCAGCGGCTATAATTCAGTAAGTGGGTAAAAGGGAGAAAACAAAGCCCTTGCCCATGGCAGAAGGGCAGCTCCTAAGGAGGCGGGAGCATCTGTAACCTGGACAGCCAGTCTGTCCCCATCAGCAACACTCAGTTTAGGTGAGGATCACCAAGGACGCACAGTCTTTCGGGAACATTGGAGGAAGAGCTTGCTTACTTAATCCCAAAGTGTGTTCCCACACACTCCTTACTAGTTACACAGAGAGAAAGGTCACAGCTTCCCTAAGGGGGTCTGGCAGGCAGCCCCTAACCAAGGGGTCAGTGCTGACGTCACCGGAGCCACGTGCCTCCCTAGGCTGCTGTGACAGACAGGATTGGCACCACAGCTGTGTGGGTTCATTGTTTCTAAATTCAGGGTGTCTTTGGTGCCAAGTCAGACCGCTCAATGACTCTCATCTAAAGCATGTGCGTGTTCTTTATTTGCATATGACTGAGATAAATAACCCGCAAAGGAGGAAACACTTCTGCATTGAGTCTTACAGGGGGGGCGGGGGGGACAGGCTGCTCTTCAGCTGGGAGCACTTCTAAGGAAGCTTCGAAGGTGCACCCGTCCTGTGCCATCCTTTCAAGATGGGCTTTCTTGCTAGACACTTGGGATTAACCCAAACACTCTTCCTGCCGTATTGGTAGATGCCGAGGATGCTAGAGTCAGGCGTAACCACACAAAGTAAGTGGGACACTGATGAGTGAAAGGATTCGATCATTCATTTTTTTTAAATATATTTTATTGATTTTTTACAGAGAGGAAGGGAGAGGGATAGAGAGTTAGAAACATCAATGAGAGAGAGACATCGATCAGCTGCCTCCTGCACGCCCCACACTGGAGATGTGCCCGCAACCAAGGTACATGCCCCTGACTGGAATGGAACCTGGGACCTTTCAGTCCGCAGGCCGACGCTCTATCCACTGAGCCAAACCGGTTTCGGCTGATCATTCATTTTTAATTGTGTGTTTTTTAATATTCACAAGCCCACCTGTAACACAGAACACAAAAGGAGAGGGCTGTATTAGTGTCTGAGGGCTCTATAGCGGAGTACCACACACGGGATGGCTTAAAACAACAGACATGCATTCTCCCGGTTCTGGAGGCCAGAAGTGTGAGATCAGGGTGCCAGCAGGGCCCCACGGCAGGCTCTGGGGAGGAGTCTTCCTGCTGCTTCCAGCCTCTGGCAGTGGCTGGCAGGCCTCTGCACTCCTGTGCCTCTATTGTCACAGGGCCTTCCGCCCTGTCTGTCTCTGTGTCTTCACTGGGCTTTTATAAGGATGTCAGCTACTGGACTTAGGATCTCATTGGGTTTGAGGTCATACATGAGTTAAGTCTGACCTCAGCTTAACTAATGACATCTGTAAGACTATTTCCAAATAAAGTCACATTCTGAGACTCTTAGGTGGACATGACTCTAGGGGGACAGCATGCAAGTTGGTATAACATGGGTAAAAGAGAAACAAGCATCACCCAGAACCCTTCATGGTGAATGATGAAGGAAGAAAGACAATGAAGGTAGAAACACAAAGTGGCAAAGGACTGAGGAGGGTTAGCATGTCAGCCCCATAACCCAAGATGATCCCACAGAACTAAAAAAGTTCTCAGAGGGAACCGGCTCCCTGCTGGCTGAGTCATCAAGGTATTTCACTTCCACCCAAAACCGAGCTGGAAATTCAGTTCAGCCGGAAACGGTGCTGCTCTCCGCTGTGTTCATGGAGCATCCCTGGGCATGTGTTCTGCTCGGCATCCCCAATGAGGCTCAGTTCTGGAACCATCTTTGTGTTGCAGCCCCAATTAGAGAAGGGGCGGGGCCCAGGGATGGAGGTGGGCAGGGGGCAGTGGTCCAGGGATTGCCACTAGGTTTCAGTACCCTAAACATCTTGAGAATGCGGGCATAATCGGGTCCCAGGACTCTTTAGACATTGTCTGAACATATGGAGTGCTCTTCCGTTCTGGGTTATTTGTGCTATTTTTTAACTATGGGAATATGTTTAGTAGTAAACATAGAACACTTATTAATAGAATACTCTATGTGTGGGTAGAGAGCATGAACCCAAGGCCCACTTAAGTAGAGCTACTTTCTCCAATCCTTCCTAGCTGGGTGGTTATGGACTTCAGCTTCTCCTGGTGAACTGTGTACCTGTCACCAGATTCTTCCTTCATATTCAGATTTGGGAGGTGTGATGGGAACCCAGTCTGAGGACTTTTTCAAAACACTCCTGTGCAGGTTGGAAAAGGGACCCTTGTACCCCGATGGGGACACTCACCCTTGTAATTTACATCTAGCGTGGACATAAGTAGCCAACGAATCTGCCTTGGGCTGGAAATTTGGTATTGGGCTTACAGAGTTCCAGTGGCCTAGAATCTTCCTTGCTGGCAACCTAAGGCACATAGGAGCCTAGAGTTAGGTGGGATAACAGGGCTTCAGGCAAAGAACGGAGAGAATTTCATTCCTGACCCGAACAGACAGTTTTCAGAAACACAAGGACAAAGGCCTGGACTTTGGGACAACCCCACTGTCCCTGCGTAGTGTTTGTCTGTTGGGATAAAATATGCACTCAATTTTTATCATTTTTCTTTTTTCCTTTCTGGTCCTCGGCCTGGGCTTAGAGAGCAAAGAATCCTAGGAAAACCCTCAGTGTGTTTCCTGGATGAAGAGGAGGGGGCACATGGGCATTTCGTTAGTCATTTCTGGAGTAGTTGCTGAGTGCTTTCCTCTCCCTAAGACACAGGTGTCCTGGCAGTTAAAGGTTCTAGTCTCATGGTCCCACCAACCTTTTCCCCACCTGAAATGTGACCTTCTTTTTTTTTAAATCCAGAAATCTTTATTTGTCCCCAACTAGCCAGCCAAAGAGGCAGGCATCCCTAGGATCCTTGTGTTATTGGAGGAAAGCTGCCCTTGAGGTGTCAATCACAGCTGTGGGCAGAGCCTGGCAGAGAGTCCCAGCACCACCCAGGGCCAGTGGACATGGCTCTTCTGCGGGCTGGGGCCCCTCCTGCCTCTTTCCTATTCCGCCGCCTTTGTCCTGCGTAATGATCAATCCGAGCCACCACTCCACTTGAAAGTCACCAGCCTTTCCAGGACAGAACGAGGACTGTTCCTCAGGGTGAGGGGCTGGGTCTCAGGACGCAGAAGGACCCGCCCTCCTGGAGGGAGCCCCTGTCATCTTCTCTTGCCAAATACTTTTTCCTCCTGATGTATTTTTTCCGTAACAGCATGGTTCAAATTTTTAGACTGGAATGAACTTCCATCTTCTTATTAAAGTACCTTCTTTTCTTCTCTATTTCAGCCTCTCCCCGCCCCCCCTCGACTGCTTTTCTCATAAACCAGAAAGAGTGGCAGGGCTTTGGCCCGTATTTTTATGCATTGGCCTTGTTCATAACCTGTCAGCATCACTCGGGTTTTCTCATTGAGGTCAGGGAGATATTTGTGTCTCTGCCTTGCTTGTGTCCTTCGGAAAAGCTGTCTAGAAGCTAAAAAGTAAAAAATATAATCGCCGGTGCCCAGGATAGCAGCTTACAAGAAGCTTGCAGTCAATTTTGTTTCAGACTACAGAGTCGTTCCTTCTGTCTGCTTGTAAACATGTGTTCATCTTCTGAGTCCCACATTTCTCTTTGATTAATAGTATTGTTTTTTGGGAGTTTTTTTTGTTGTTGTTGTTATGCATCCTCACCCAAGGATAATTTTCCACTGATTTTTTTAGAGTAGAAAAGAAAGGGAAAGACAGAGAAACATCGACGTGAGAAAAACACATCGCCTCCTTCACATGCCCAACCAGGGCCGGGGCCAGGAAGGAACATGCAACCACCATACGTGCTCTTGACCAGAATCGAACCCAGGACTCTTTGATCTGCAGGCCAAAGCTCTATCCACTGAGCCAAACCAGCTAGGGCATTTATAGTGTTTTTCGTTTGTTTTTTTAAATGAATATTTCAAATGGTTTCAATTTGGACTGAGCAGAAGTCTCACTTTTAACATATAATATTATAGTGATACTAGAGGCCCAGTGCACAAAATCATGCACTGCAGGGGGAGATCAGCCTGGCCTGTATCTTCTCACAGTCTGGGAGTCCTTGGGGGATGTCTGACTGATGGCTTAGGCCTGCTACCTCCAGGAAGCCGACCTAAGCCAGAGTTGGACATCCTTAACGCTGCCACAGAGGTAGAAGTTCCCACCACCGCTGCTACACTTGCCAGCCACGAGCCTGGCTTCCGGTTGACCACCAGGGGGCAGCTCCTGCATTGATGTCTGCCCTCTGGTGGTCAGTGCACATCATAACAACCCATGGTTCCGCCATTAAGGTCAATTTGCATATTAGCCTTTTATTATATAGGATGATCAATAGGATTGATACTTGATAATGACTGAGTGAATAATACGCAGCATAAGACAATTTAAGAGTTAAGTGGCCATATATTCCTCATGCAGCTCATGTTATTGGGCATCATTCCCTATGTTTTGTGTTTCAGGTATCGAACCTTCATTTTCGTTTTGACATTTTTGCTGTATGCAAGTTTCCACTTATCTCGAAAGCCTATCAGCATAGTTAAGGTAAGAAATCATAAAACACTTAGTTCCCTATCCTGCCTGTAATCTCTGTAAGGAACTAGTCACTTTAAGAGAAAACCGGCAGGGGAGATGGGGATGGGGATAGTAAATGGGGAAAATGGATTGTGTGGAAGCAAGTTATTCTGCAGCTTTGCTTTTTAAGTTTCTCTTTTCTGAATTTAAATTGTTTTAGGATTTATATTTTCGAAGGAAGTACACTCTCATTAACATTAGCTGATAGTTTCAGAATCCTAAAACTTAGTTCAGTATTTATTCTTGTGTAAATTTTCTCTCCAAAACATCCAATCCTAAATTGTTCCCAACTCACTTCGACGATCATCATGCTTTGACCCTGAGCTGGGCTGTGGTGGTGGCTCTTCGTTATTCTTAGAACGCCGAGTTCCTGCTTGCATGATGGGCGGGCAGGAAGCTGTTAAGCTGGCATTTAACTAGACTTTGAGTAAAGAGGATTGAGGAGATAATAGCCTACATAATAGCCAGTTAAACTTGACTTTGAGTAAAGAAGGTTTTGTAGCCTACATAATAGCCAGTCATGACTTGGGGAAAAGCAAAATAATTTTCTGACCCTGGCTGGAATTCCATCCTTTTGCCTGTAGATTGTCAACAGGCTTGAGTGGCATTTGACTCTTGTAGCAGGAACAAGGAAATTGTCCTTTGTCAAAGACAGCTCCTTACAGCTCGATTGCCCCTCCCTCACTTTCTCATCTTGGCGTGACTCTGACCCAGGGCTGTAGTTCTGTTGCCTCTACAGCCTTCCCTCCACTCCCTGTAGGTGGTCGCTGAGGGAGGCTATTTGGCAGATAGTACTTTGAATTTGTAAAGCAGAACCCTTGGCTAGATTTTTAGGGCAGTGCCCTGGTGATGGTGACACAGCCACATTAACACAGAGCAAGTGAGTCCCATGTACCATGCTCACCCAGGAAATCATCACGTGGTCAAGGTCTGGCCCTATGCCAATACCCAGAAGGCTCCCTGTGCCCGGCCATGGTAATCAGGGTTAGCATGGAGTCATTTTCCTGGCCTTGAACATCAGACATGGAAATGGGGTCCTGCCATTGGAGCTCCTGTGTGTCAGGCTGGTGTTTGTGGGAGGCGTCCTCGTCGTCGCGTGAACCTGGTTCTCTTCTCTTGTATCGCCGCAGCGTTTAGCCCAGCCATGTAGATCTAGCAAGGTGAACCCCTGGTCCATTCTGGGCGGGTGGCCTGAGGAGGATGGGCAGTGGACTTGCCCTGAGCAGTCCTCTTTGGTGCCCTGGACATGCTGGGTTTGCTCTGTGTGCTCAGGAGCAGGCCTGCAGGAGAGCCCAGGAAACCGTACCCACATTCTGCAGTCCCCAGGCAGACTGCCCCATGGTGACGTCCCTCCCTAGAGCCAGGAGCCCTAGGAAGGCTGGTGAGAGGGGGCGCCGTTCTGACCCTGCACCCCTGCTGAGTGCCCCCCTCTGCCTCCCGTGGATGTCGCAGGGTGAGCTCCACAAGTACTGCACTGTGGGGAGTGAGGCCGAAGTCCGACTCGACGGCCAGAGCCAGAAAGCCAGCGCCCTCCCCTCTCGCTGGCTCCCGGACAATGAGACGGACTGCGGCTGGGCCCCGTTCGGTGAGTTCTCTGTCCTGCGGGTCGGAAGTGAGCTGTCCTCTCAGGGAAGGTTCTTCCACGGCGGGCGCTGGGAAACACCCGGTGGCCTTGCTAATTCAGAGGCCGTGCCCGTGTCCTCGAGGGTAACCGTGTCCAGGGAGCTGACCTACCACAGCCCACTCCCCCTGCCGCTGCCCATCACGGGGCCTGTGTGCAGAAGTGTGACCGCCGGGAAAGACCCTCTTAGTGGGGAGATCTGCTGTCCTCGGTTTGCATGTCGATCTTGTCAGAGTGGGAAGGTTAGGCGTGCAGAGCACGGACTGTGGGTGGAAGGGAGAGACACCAGGGCCTGGTGCGGGGCTGGCCCGGCAGGTGCGGGTGGAAAAGAGTAGATCAATGCTCACCCTCAGCCAGAAGGGCTTATCCACACAACCAGTGGCCGCCTAGTGGTTGTTGGGGATGTGGTGGCTGCATTTCTGTGTGCCAAGCAGCCCACGAGCACGCACCTGCCACATCTCTGTCCTCCTACGAGAGCAGCGGTTCTGTGTACTGCTGCCCGCCGGGGAGCGCGCCCTGACGTTTAGCGACAGCTGACACCGCTCACCTCCGCCTGTCGCTCTCCCCCCGAGCAGATCAGGACAACTACCAGCAGCTGCTCGGGGCCCTGGACTACTCCTTCCTGTGCGCGTACGCCATCGGCATGTACCTGAGGTAGGTCCGCCTGAGCTTGCAGGACCCTGGCCCCTTACATCATTCAGGTGCGTGTGCTGGCGAAGGTGGGTGCATGACACTGGGCCCCACCTGCATGCAGGCCCTTACCCGCCAGGCTCTTCTCAGAGACCGGGAAAGAGTGGGAGCCGGGGCGCACCGCTGGGAGGGCCGACTCTCCCCGATGCCTTCCTGGCCCTTGAGCTTCGGACACACGCGAGCTGAGCCGGGAGGGGTCACTTAGGAGCAGGGTACCGAGGGCTCCTCGTGATGCCCAGCGGATCGCATCCTCGCCTGGCTTCCGGGGCCGCCATTCGTTTGTGTCCCACATCACTCAGTCCACAGGCACCAAGTGTGGACACCCCGCTCCGCACACACAGGCTCCTCACCTGAGCGCAGGCGCCGTGCGGCGTGGTGGCGGGTGAGGATGCAGACACTGCTGGGCTCTGAATCCAGCCCCACCACCGGCTCCTGTGGCCGGGGCGGTCACTCTGCAGCTTTGCACAATGGGGGAAATAGTGGTTCTCACCTCAGAGGACAGCTGGGGGTGAATGCGTTAATACATGCCGGGCGCTTGGCACGGTGCCGGCACGTGGCGCATGCCCAGCGTCTGCCACGCGTGACTTTTGTCCTGGGTTCTCCTTGATCCCATTCTTGGACTGACTAGGAAGGCGGTACGTGTCAGATGAGTAGCAGGACATGTGGGGGGCGGGTTACATACTGGAATTGTGTCCGTCCAGCCGAGCATAATAGAAAGTAAGGCCTTTACCCAAGAGGCTTTTGTTCGGAGCCTGGGATCTTCAGAGATTTGAGAACCTGGGGGATTCTGTCTTACTGAGCCTCTTCCCTGAGACCCACCAGAGGTGGCATCACTAGGCCCAGGTCCCCGCTCCAGCCCAGCGCCCCTGTGGGTGGGCGGTGCCAGGCAGGCAGTTCCCGCTGGTGGAGGGTGGCTTCCTTTCCCGTGTTGGCGTATTTGCACAGTGCTGCAGAGATGGGCACAGCAGACAGGGAAGCCGAGCGAGTGGCGCCCAGCAGAACAGAAGGAGTAGGGATAAGCCTCAGGCTTCTGCGGCCGGGTGGCACCCAGCTGCCAGCCTGTTCCATCCTGAGGAATAACGTTTATTCTAATGTTTATTGCTCTCACTGGCCACCAACAACCATAGAATAAAACACCCAAAGCTGGAGTATGTTTCTCTCAGTGACCAGAAAACAGGACTTAAATGTTCTCAGCCAGGAGTGATTTTGTCCCTTAGGAGACAGAGCCACATCTGGGGACAGATTTCTTAAATATGGTTGGCACGGCTGGAGAAAGGAATGACTGGTGACCATGAGCAACCTCTTGGGTGCTGCTCACGTGCCACAGCACGCGGCACAGCCCTCACCACGAAGCTCACCCAGCCCCGGGTGGCAGGCGTGCCCAGGTGAAGAACCTGGTTTAAGACAAGTGCTTCTGTAGCTGCTTATTTACTGGCCACGACCCTTTCTCCGGCAGCTGACCAGTGAGCGTGGCCACGGGAGTCTGGCCAAGGTGGGGTCCACGTGGGATCTCCACTGCGGGGGGAGTGCCCCCTCCCTGGCACGGCCTCTCAGCACGCAGACTGTGTGGCACAGCAGATGCCGTTAGACTTGGTGGGGCCTTCACGGCCAGCTCCTGCCTGGCAGGGGTCAGCAGGTGAGTGTGGCCTCCAGAGTCGGCAAACATGGAATGGTGTCCATTCCATCCGCCACTTTATAGCAGCTCCAGGCCAAGAGGTTGCTCATGGTCACCAGTCATTCCTTTTTATGCTGTTGGCCTACAGTTTGACAGTTGAGGTTTTAGCTGGATGTCGTTTATATCAAAGCAGGATTCGCTAACGGGACAAGTTTGGGGTTTTGTGTTGTTTTTTTTAAATGTCTGCCATCATAGGGGTAAGCCATGGTGTTTGATGTTTATTATTTGACAGTTAGTGACTTTCACTAGAAATAAAGAGTCTTAAAAGATGTTTCCAGGACCAGTTTCTGGTTAATCAACCCCCTTGGGAGGTCATTGTGATTAAATCTTCTTGGAAGCAGCTGTGCTCTGGAGTTCTAACAGCTCCGAGAACAGCCGGAAAGCATCCGGAAAGAGATTGCTGGGTCATTTGCTCTGTGGGTGTGTTTGTTTTCTCATATTTGTCTCTCTCCTTTCCTCCCCTCAGCGGCATAATAGGGGAGCGCCTGCCAATTAGGTATTACTTAACGTTCGGCATGCTGGCCAGTGGCATCTTTACGGCCCTGTTTGGGTTAGGCTATTTCTACAACATCCACAGTTTTGGGTTCTACGTGGTAACTCAGGTAAGGTCTGGGTCCGTGGCTCACCACGCGTGGGGTTTCCATGATGAGCTGGACAGCGGGTTCATGTCGTAGGTCCCTCCCTCCACCAAGAGAGAAGATGGCAGGGGGTGGAATCGGGATGGGGCATGGCAGACCTGTATCCTGAGTGACATCAGGATCAGCGCTGACATGTAAGCTCTCTCTTCTGTCTTCTCTGAAATTCCAACATCCATGCAGTTTTCCTTAAGTTTCAGGAATTGCTTCTTTAAGAAAAAAAAAAAACATGCTTTTTTATTGATTTGAGAGAGGAAGAGAGAGTGAGATAGAGATAGAAACATCAATGATGAAAGAGAATCATTGATCGGCTGCCTCCTGCATGCCCCACCTTGAGGATCAAGCCTGCAACCCAGGCAAGTGTCCTGACCGGGAATCAAACTATGAGTTCCTAGTTCATAGGTCAACGCTCAACCATTGAGCCACACAGGCCGGGCGGGTGTTGCCTCTTAGGGAACCCTGTATGTCCACACCCCAGCAGGGAATCAAAGCAGGAGCCCTCCGCCCTCCTCTGGATGAGTGTAGATGTTCTGTCTGGTGACAGATCATACCACTCAGGAGTCAGAGGTGTGGGTGCAGCGAGGGCAGGAGGAAGGGAGGACGTGGGTGTCATTGACGATGGGACAGGGTTGGAGTGGTCAGCGGGAGGAGAGAGCCTGTGGGTGCTCACAGCAGGTGAAGCAGAGACAGGCCCTGTGGCTCTGCCCTTCCAGCTGGGCCCAGCCCTTCCTGAAAAACTTGGCTGTGCCCATCTCAACATTCTTGAGAATAAATATTTACTAGAAATGGAAAATGACTTAAAATAATGAGTTCAGCTTCTGAGGCTCTCCAGATAGTCTAGCAGGTGTTATAAAATCACCAAAGCAAATTAAACATAGTTTATCTTTAAAAAGCTTGCCACAAGACCTTGAAAAAATTTGACTGTTTTAATTACAAAAGCAAGTTACACTTCGTGGTAATATTTAAAATTAGAAGGAAGGAAAAAACAATTTCCCCAGAGGTCCAGCACATTTCTGGAGGGAAGGCCACGCCTGGCTGGCCCTGAGGCTGGACCAACGAGCAGCCCCGATGGCTCCTGCAGAGCTGGTTGTTCCAGTGGTCATTGTAAAAGGCACAGGGTCTGGACCTGGCTTCATGTCATCTTGTAAGTTGCCCCTGACACTCCTGAGACTAATGTGTACTTGCTAAGTCCCCTCTTTAAAAAACAAAAACAAAAACAAAAACGTGTGTGTGTGTATGTGTGTGTGTGTATGTAATATATATATCCTATTTAATAAAAGAGTAATATGCAAATTGACCATCACTCCAACACAAGATGGCTGCCCCAATGTGGACACAAGATGACCACCAGGAGAGGGCAGTTGTGGGTGATTAGGACAGCAAAGGAGAGCAGTTGGGTGCGATCAGGCCTGCAGGGAGGACAGTTAGGAGTGACCAGGCTTGCAGGGGAGGACAGTTGAGGGGGATCCAGGCCTGCAGGGGAGGGCAGTTGAGAGGGAACAGGCCTGCAGGGGAGGGCCATTGTGGGTGACCAGGCTGGCATGGGAGGGCAGTTAGGAGCAATCAAGCCAGCAAGAGAGCAGTTAGGTGTCAATCAGGCTGGGAGCGGAGTGCTTAGGGGGTGATCAGGCTGGCAGGCAGAAGTGATTAAGGGCAGTCAGGCAGGCATGCAGGCAGGAGAATAATTAGGAGCCAGCAGTCCTGGATTGTGAGAGGGATGTCCGACTGCCCATTTAGGCCCGATCATGTTTAAACAGGCAGTCAAACATCCCTGAAAAGGTCCCAGATTGGAGAGGGTGCAGGCTGGGCTGAGAAACCCTCCACACCCCCAGGGGCACAAATTTTGTGCACCAAACCTCTAGTATGTATGTGTATGTGTGTGTGTGTGTGTGTGTGTGTGCGTGTGTGTGTGTGTATAAAATATATATAAAATGCCTGAGCAACTGTTACTACCAGAACAACCAGCCACTATGACACACACTGACCACCAGGGGGCAGACACTCGATGCAGGAGCTGCCCGCTGTTGGTCAGTGTGCTCCCACAGCCAACCTCCCCTGGCAGCAGGCCCTGATTGGTATGCTGCCCACCCACCATGGTGGCAGCGCAGCAGCAAGGGAAGGAGGAGGGGGAGAGGAGGGGAACCGCATGGTGGGGGGCGCTGACGATGGTGGTGTCCATTCCTTTCGCACCTGGCCCAGTGACTGTTGCCTCCTCTCCCGACCCCACCGGGGCCTTTGGGCCCCATCAGCCTGGTCCTGATTGGCCCTGATTGCCATCCAGTCCTAGGGACCCCATCCATGCATGAATTTCATGCACCGGGCCTCTAGTATACATATAAAGGAGAGAGAGAAACATATTGCCCCCTACTTGGGATCAAGCCTGCAACTGGGCATGTGCCCTGCCTGGAATAGAACTGTGACCTCTCGATTCATAGGCTGATATTCCTCAACCACTAAGCCACACTGGCCAGGCGCTAAGTCCCTTCTTGAAATGTAAGCTCAGGGTATTCTTAAAAGGGGGAGAAATACTTTCTCTAGGCCTTAGACCAAAGTTAATCTCAGTTCAGAGTATCATTAACATCAGTACCTTCTTCACAACATAAGTGACAGCATGCCATTTGCAAGCCACATTTATAGTACACTCACATTTCTAGGGAAAGAAGACAATTTTTTCTCTTCTTATAAAATTTAGATTAGACAGCGATTGAACCCCTTGGCCGTTAGTAGTAGTTCATCTTCTAGCAAGAGATTTCCTTTTCTTTCTTTTCCCCACTTATTCTAAGATTTTCCCCATAGGCATGTATTAGATTTGTAATCATATAGATTCAAATTTTGGGCTCCTGGGGCTCACATCAAATAGGGTGTGACCCCCTCCTTTTGGGGGAGTCCCAGCTGTGCCCCCACACTTGCGGAGAAGGGGCAGCGTCCGTGAGCCCCCTTGAAGCAGTGTTCCCCTCCAGCTGAGCCTCCTTCCCCCTCTGTCACAGATCATCAACGGGCTGGTGCAGACCACCGGCTGGCCCAGCGTCGTCACCTGCCTCGGCAACTGGTTTGGAAAAGGAAGGTGAGACTTGGCAAAATGCGTGATTGTCTAACCACCTGCTGTGCGCCCGGAACTAAAGCAAAAGCACACTGAGTGGCCACTGTCGTAGAAAAATTAACGGTTTTACAAAGGCAGGTGAGACAAGGCCACCCTATTTGCAGCTGCATTATTTTGTAAAAGTTTGTTTTTAGAGACTTTATTTTCAGTTTTTCTTTAGATTTATTGTAGGGGGAACACTTTAACTCGTCTAGGAAATAAAATGATTAAAACTCCTGGGACCAGAGGTTCTGGAAGCCAGTGGCCTTTGTCCCAGGAGATGCCCACCTGCTGTGGGCAGGGCTGGTCTGTGCCCTTCTGCAGAGCTGACCAGCAGCATGGCCTTTTCTGGCCTCCTGGGAACCCCCGCCTCCGGCCACATTGAAAATAAGACTCAAGGCACAGAGACGTGTGACAAGTCCTAACTAGTCATCCAGCGCCTGGGAGCAGAGGTGTACGCAGCCTCTGCAGCCTGGCTGCCATCCAGTTGCCACCGTAATGCTGTGTGACCCACAGCCCGGCCAGGCCAGGGTTAGGGAGGGTGGGGAGGTACTGAAAATGGGGGACGGGAACAGGAAGCCAGTTCCCTGAGCCTCGTTTAGCTCCCCCATCCATTGGGCCAGTCCGCGGCAACTCGTGTTAACGGGCTAGTTCGTCAAGTGATTGGACTTGGTCTGCAGAGGCACACATTTAAACTTGGGGGCCTCCAAGAACTTCAGGAAAAGGCCTCATTCCTATTTTAAACCTACATAAAGGAGCGCTGAGCGAGATGTGTGCACACCCCCATGACCCCGGGGTGAAACGAAGCCCAGTCCTCTGCAGGCATCCCAGCCCCGCGTCCTGCCGCGGTTCCCGCACCGCCCCTGTCCTCCGCCAGCTCTCCCACGTGGCCCCAGTGCCGTGTCCCGCACAGCAGACCCCGGAAGCTTCTGGACATCATTTGCTGCCTTGTGTCTTGTGTTGCAGGCGAGGTTTGATTATGGGGGTCTGGAACTCCCACACCTCAGTGGGCAACATCCTGGGGTCCCTGATCGCCGGCTACTGGGTGTCCACGTGCTGGGGCCTGTCCTTCATCGTGCCCGGGGCCATCGTGGCAGCCATGGGGATCGTGTGCTTCCTCTTCCTCATCGAGCGTAAGTACCCGTGCCGGAGAGTCGACCACCCGGAGGGCTTCGGGCACGAGGGGCTGAGAGCGGGCTGTGGCTCAGTCCTGTGCAGCGTGGGGTTACCCCGGCTCCCCCCACATCAGGTAGACTCCTCCTTCGGGTGCAGCCTTCCCCGTTAGCTGTTTCTCTCTTGGTCACGCTGGACTGTCTGCAGTTTCCTGGGGTCACGGGTTGCAATGCCTTCCACCTGTCCCCCTGCCCTGCACCGTCAGGCAGGCAGGGTGTCCGGGAGTCTCACGACTTCCTCGGGCCTGCCACGTTGCTCACGGCCACAGGTGAGGTGCCCAGCCTGGCACCTGCTCACCCAGACCTTGTTTGCTCTCTGATAAAGGCATACTTGCACAGTGTTGTAAAACCATGGCACGGCTTATGGCCATATCTTTTACTTGGCCGAAGTGCATTCCATTGTAGACTCAATTGCAGACTTGTTTGCACTGAATTTCAAATTAATTTTTAAAATGGAGGCCCAGCAGGACAAAGGCTCTTAGGTGTGCCAGCGGTGGAGAAGCCGGCGCTGCTGGATGCCAGTGCGCTCAGGTCGCACACGCCTTTAACTGGACCCGAGTGGCACCGAGTTCTGAGAAAGGTCAGCTGTGCCACCTGTGTTCCTCCAGGCTGGGTCCTGCCACCTGGCTCTCCCGGGTGTCGTTCATGCATTAGTCACCCGAGAGCCAGGCACTTCCTCTTCGCCAGCGCAGGTCCCCGGATGCAGTGCATGGTTCTGCCCGAGGTCTGGAGTCCACCGTGACTTTTATCCTCTTCCTCAACTGATAAGAGGCTGGCTCTGGGGGAAAGGGCGGGTGGCAGGGGGCGGGAGCTTGCTTGCTGGCCTGGGATCTGAGTGCCAATCCCCACGCAGGTCAATCAGCAGGGCAGGCCCGGGACAGGATTTCCAAGAATAAGGAAGCGGTTGGGTCTTTTGTAATCCAGTGTGTGAGCCTCCTGCCCACTGAGCCAGCGCTGCCGTGGCTCCTGCAGGGTGTCGGGTTGGAGGGAGGAGCGACGCTGAGGTTCTGAACAGAGGGCTCTCCTGGAACTGCCTTCCCATCATCCCCTTCACCTCCTGCCAGCCTCCTCTGAGCCGGGGCCCCCTGCTGGCTTCCACTTCTGCTGTGGTGGCCTTGGGTCTGTTTCTCTCCTCCCGGGTCCACTCTGGGGGCGGAAATGCCACGAGAGACCATGCCTGTGAGGCTGTCCTATGAGACCTCACCCATGCGGGGGGACAGGTGAGCGCATCCGGACGACACTTGTGCCTTCTGCCTCCCTGGTTCTCCTCGCAGCAAGCTAGCACTGAGGGCAGTTTTGAGGCGCCACAGGCGGCGCTGGGAGGTGCCTGGGAACTGGGGCCACCGAGCCCGGCCTCCCCTCTGTCTCTGCTCTCGTGTTCCTCGCTTGGTGGTTTTCTTACCGACAGTCTTAGCCTCCTGCCTTATTGGTAACTGGACTCAAGGTTCCGCAAAATCCTCAGTGAGTCTCCTATCCCTGTTCTTTTTTACTTTTTTAATATATTTTATTGACTTTTTACAGAGAGGAAGGGAGAGGGATAGAGAGCTAGAAACATCGATGAGAGAGAGACATCGATCAGCTGCCTCCTGCTCACCCCCTAATAGGGATGTGCCTGCAACTAAGGTACATTCCCTTGACCGGAATTCGAACCTGGGACCCTTCAATCTGCAGGCCGACGCTCTATCCACTGAGCCAAACCGGTTAGGGCCGTTTTTCTTGGTGCCACCAAACTTCCTTCTCACAGCCCCACCTTCCCTGCCCCCCACCCCCACCCCTGGCCTCCTCTCCCGCATTTTCCATACTTTGGAGGCAGTGTCCTCAGTGCACTCTGGTCTCCCACCAGAGCCCTGGCCCTCCTGTACCTGATCTCCCTCCGTACCTGATCTTTCCCTCAGCACCTCATCTCAGTACCTCATCTCACTACCTCATCAGATCCTCATCTCAGTACCTCATCTCTCTCAGTACCTCATCTCAGTACCTCATCTCTCTCAGTACCTCATCTCTCTCAATACCTCATCTCAGTACCTCATCTCTCAGGACCTCATCACAGTACCTCATCTCTCAATACCTCATCTCAGTACCTCATCTCAGTACCTGCTGCTGCAGTCACTCTGCACCGCTGGCACTTGTTCAGATGGCTCACCGCTGCTGGAGGATGGCTGTCTTGTCCCACTGCTCTGGCTACTCCTCTCTGCTCCCCCAGCCTCTGCGAAGGCCGGTCCCCCTGGTTCAGGCCCACGGGCACCTTCCAGACTGGTGTTTGTCTGCCTTCCCGCTGAAGGTCTCCTTCAGCCCAGTGTCAGCCACGGGCACAGCTCTGCCTCCGAGGTCACATCTGCCCCTGGCATTAAAGTCCGAGGTTGGCTGTGGTTCGTCCTGGAATGAAGACATCCCTCAGCCTCTTCCTCAGAGCAGTGAGCGCACGGCCTGCAGCTACTCTTCCCGTGCCATCAGTAGGACGTGTTCAGGAGGGAGGGCAGTGGCTACCACACGCCACGTGCTTCCTGAGTCCAGGCCGGCCAGGCAGTGCAAACCCAGGCAAAGGCTGAGGCCCAGGTGCCAGCAGACCTGCCCCAGGTCACTCAGCAAATGGGGGTGTGGGGCGTGACCCGGTGCCAGCTCCCCCGTTCAGCCCTTCTTAAACTCTGGCCATGGATCCCGTAGGTCCTTGGAATGGATTCAATTAAAAATACATTTTCTATTTAGATGATAATCTTTTTTACATTTTTTAACTGAGTTTATTGGGGTGACACTGGTTAATAAGATATACAGGTCTCTTGGTTCATTTCTGCCCCCTCCTCTCCCTCCTCACTGAGTGTGGGGCTGAGAGCGAAAGCTTTGGGTGCCCTCCTTGTGACCTGCGCCTCCTTCCTGCCCAGGGCTGGGCCCGGAGGACAGGGCGCCCCCCTGTGGGCCCCTCGTGTCTGCCTGTGAAATGGCTCTAGGACAAGTCCCAGCCAAGGGTCCTGTGACTAATGTCCTCCAGGCGAAGGCCGGGAGAAGCCTCTGGTAGACACTGGCCACGCCTCCTGGCTGGCCCTGGGCAGGGCGGGGCGCCGGGTGGCTGGAGAACACCCCAGGGGAGCTGCCGACATCACTTCAGTGGCGACCACACCTGTCAGGGGGCCATTGGGACCAGCAGTGCCGGACCCACGTGGGGTGAGCGTGGAGGAGCGTCCAGTCCATCAGAACGTGCCCAGCGAGGCCCACGGTGCCCTCTGTGTCTCAGCGAGGAACTCGGCTGTGGAACTTCAGAGCCCTTTGCTCAGTGTGTTTCAGGCAGTTACACCGTTTCCCCAAAACTTATTAAAAGACCGGCCTTCTGGGTGTGCGGAGGGAGCAAGGCTGTTTAGAGGCAGCTCTGGACGCCGAAGAAGGAGTTGCTTTGCCCACGCTCACAGCTGTGCTGGCCGCTGGTGCCCACACGCACCAGAGCCATTTCCGAGCGACAGGGCGGAAAAGCCCAGCTCCCAGCTCTGTTACTGTTTCCCTGGTCCTGCCTCCTGGCAGGTAGATACAAGGCACTTCATTCTATAGCCAGATGGGTGTTTGGTCCCCACTAATTTTCCTATCTTATTAATTCCATCGCACTAAGCACCTGTGACCTTCTATTCTGAAAGCTTTTCCTGTCCTTACATTTCCTCCTGCAACTCCGCCTTCAGACACGCCGCACGTGCCTGTCCCTGTGTTGTGTGTGTGCCTGTCCCTGTAGTGTGTGCGTGTGCTCGGCCTGTCTGGGTGTCACATGTGACCTGTTCTCCGTATTGTAGCAGGCTTCATGCTCCCGCCGCTCGCATCTGCTGGTGGTGGAGGGAGGGCAGGGCTGTGGGTTCTCTGTGGGTGGCCGTCCTGCGCCCTCCCCCCACCAGGCACGCTGCCTCGGGCATTGCCCTTTTTCTGAAATTGCTGCTGATGGAGTAAAAGTAGCAGCTGGTGTTGTTTTGGCTTTTGTGTTGGAGGACATGCCTGGCCCCGGGTTCACACGTGGCTGCATGTTTGGTTTTTCAGATCCGAAGGACATCGCCTGCTCGTCCACCCTGGTGGCGGTAAGGACTCGCTCTCTTGTATCCCTACAAAGTGAAGTGAGGTGTAATTTCTGGCTGTGGCGTCAGTCATTGCTCTAACTATTTGTTTTTTCTCCCAGCATGCCAAAAGCTATGAGAATGGCGTGCACAGGTTCCGACTGCAGAAGCAGGCCCTACCTGACGAGAAGAAGCTGCTGGTGAGTCATCCCGAGCCGCTTAGCAGGCGCTCAGAGCCGCTGCCTCGGGGACCCGTCCCAGACAGCCAGGGTCCTTACAAAACTGGGTCTCGCATTTCATCAGTAAATCTTGAATTTGTCCTTGTTAGATCTCTTTGGGTAGCAGGCTAAGCTTACTTTACATTTTTAAAATCAAATGTGAAAGTCGTTCATTCGTGCAGCAAATATTTGCATCATTCCGTGAGGCGGGCACTGCTCCAGGTCAGGCTGTGCCGTGAGCATCAGTGACACATCTTGCTCCTGTGGATTTTGGGGGGCGGGGAGAACAGCACCAGCTAAATGCCAGGAAGATGGAGAGCAGGGAGAGGAGCAAGCTCTCAGGTGTCTCTCCTCATAAGGGCACTAATCCCCTCAAGAGGGCTCCCCTCCTGACCAAAGGCCCACCTCCAATTACCATGACATCAGAGATTGGGGTTCAACACATGAATCTGGGAGGAGCACACATATTTGGTCCACAGCATCAAGTCTTAATCGATGTCCAAATGGCTCAATATCTCTCCGATTGTTTGTCAAACTAAGACCTCCTGGTTCATAGAGCAGTGCTCGACCTCTGAGTCACACTGCCAGGCCCTCTCTGATTGTGACTGAAGACTTGCCTTTGCCCTTGACCTCAGGCCCGTGTTCTGGTGCAGCTCCTCACCAGCAAATCCGGCCACATCTTCTGAATAAATGTCACCCTTGCCTTTATGGTCCTTCTATGAAAGTCTGTTTACTAGCTGTCACCAAAGAGACAGTCACCTAGCTAGAGCCAGCAGGTCCTATTTCAGGCCTGGCCACACCGCAGGCTGACCTCAGGGCAGACGCCACCAGGAGGTTGTTGGCCCTTTCAGAGGGGCTCTGAGCACTCAGTGGGCTTTGGTCCTTGCCCTGTGTTGCAGGCAGGCAGGCAGGGTGTCCCACAAGTTCAGCAGGAAAACCTGGCATCCCCTTTCCCAGAATGACCAGCTCAGACCCACAGGACCTCAGAGTGGAGTGTAACTCAGCCCCCATCCTGACTGCCTTTCATGTGGCCCTGCCTGCTTAGTGTTTGTAAACTCCATGGACAACACCTTGGGCCTGCTAGGGCCTGCTCCAAGGACCCCTGTAATTGTCTGGGTGCAGCCTGTGCCCCGGACTGGCTCAGAGCCCCAGGAGGCTCAGGGCTCAGCCAGGGTTGAGAACTGTGACTTAGTCTCCTTACCTGGACAGTTCGCATAATTCGTGAGAGAAAAGTTGGTTTCCAAACTCAAGTGGCAGTTCTTCATGTTCACGTATGTCATCGTCATGCTGAAGCATCACATGTGTGGTAAATGTGACCATGTTTACCCAAAGGCCAGTCCCCTGTGCCACGTCTGCCAGGAAGCCACTTCCCGGCTCTCGGGACGGCGCCCTGCTGCCCACGTGAGGTGCTGGGGCTGAGCCCGCCCCCAGTTGTCCCAGTTGCTATTTTTCGCTGGGAGAGAATTCGGAGTATCAAGACACAGATATGGCAGTGCATTGTCATTTTTTGTTTTGTTTTAATAAACTGCATTTGTAACCCAACTGTCATAGGCTGTAGTGAGATAAGTACTTACAGGCTGTTTGTTCTGTGGGAAGTCTGAAATACTGAGACACATTCTAAGTCCTTGAACTTCATAGTTTAGTCGTGAGCAACAGTTTCAGGCCATCTTGCTCGGACTTGGAGTCCCATCCCACCTTGGGGACCACTGTTCTTTGCTTTAATAGTGCTAACTTGTCCTTTAGCAATGTCCAGAATCAAAATTTACAAAATATCAGAATTGGTTTATGCATTTTGAAATAATGTTGGTTCTGTTCATGTACATCCATTGTGAGTTTCTTAAAAAATGCAGGATCATGGAAAGCATTTTTTGACATTTTCATAACAATTACATGTAATTTCACCACTTGGTGATAATCATTGCCAGGTTAGAATTTAGCTTCTTTTTAAAAAATATATTTTATTGATTTTTTACAGAAAGGAAGGGGGAGAGAGAGTTAGAAACACTGATGATAGAGAAACATCGATCAGCTGCCTCCTGCACAACCCCCACTGGGGATGTGCCCGCAACCAAGGTACATGCCCTTGACCAGAATCGAACCTGGGACCCTTCAGTCCACAGGCTGACACTCTATCCACTGAGCCAAACTGGTTTCAGCAAATTTAGCTTCTTTCTATAATACATTATACAGTCACCTTGTTATATCTGTATACTAGAGGCCCGGTGCATGAAATTCATGCACAGGTGGGGTCCCTAGGCCTGGCCAGCAATCAGGGCCGATTGGGGCCTCTGACTGCCAGCTGGAGCCTTTCTTCATTCCGTGCTGCCCCCTGGTGGTCAGCACACATCATAGCAAGTGATCGAACTCCTGGTCTCCTGTTTGAACTCCTGAGAAGACACTTTGCATATTGGCCTTTTATATATATAGATATTCAAACATAAATATTCACAATATATATATATATTCCTTGAGATCATGATAAAGTACAATTTTGAGCATATTTCCATGTCATTAAAATCTATAACGTTTTTTATAACGCAAGATATATTATTACTGTGGATGGACTTGACCCATTTTCTTCAATGATAGTTGACATTCATTTTATCAGATAAGTAGTTTTTCATCGTCCAAATTATTTTTCACAAATAGATTCCTAGAATGGCTGGGTCAAAGGGTGCTGCGTGTTTAGTTAATACTTCCTAGAAGCTAATTATTCTAAGCAATGACTGCGGTGAGAATGTTCTTCAAGATGCCCGGAGACTCTCCGGGGAGCCCTTAGCCATCAGGAACCCTGGCCTCCCTTCCACCGGAGGCAATGATGCCTCTTCTTTCTCTTTCCGATGGACTCACCTCCAGGACCCAGAGGTGCAGTGCTTGCTGCTGTCAGACGGGAAGCGTGCTGTCCATCAGAACCACGTGGTCACCCTCCCGGCCGAGGGCGGGGGCAGCATGGCCGCCATCAGCTTCACCGGGGCCTTGAAAATCCCCGTGAGTACCGGGCTGGGGAAAGTTGCCAGACGGGGGGCGTCTGTGCATATGGCGGACGACACTGGCTTGTTGATAAAGGCAGCCCAGAGCTGGGGTGTGCCATGGTTGTCGGGGAGTTTGTGGCTGGGGAGCACAGTGCCGTGAACACAGGGAGCGCACCTGAGGGGTAAGCAGGCTCGCTCTCTTTCAGGGTGTGGTCGAGTTCTCTCTGTGCCTGCTCTTTGCCAAGCTGGTCAGCTACACGTTCCTCTTCTGGCTCCCTCTCTACATCACGAGCGTCGGTGAGTGCCTGTGGCTACAAGCATGGCCGTTAGGTTCTGTGGGGAGGCTGTGACCCCAGCTCCCTGTCGCTGCTGGTCCCTGGGACTGGGAAGGAGAGGCATCCATGATGCATGAAGATGTGAGAGACACGTGGAACCCAGCGACAGGAGGAATGGACAGTACAGACAGAAGGGCAGCTGGGCTGGGCACGTTTTGTTGCCATGGCAATAACCTTGATGGGGTTAGAGGGCTGACGTGTCCGCCCCAGTGGTGGCTGCCGGTTCCGGGGCCTGTCCGTTCTGGGGCAGCCTGCGCTTAAATCCAGGTTCCACCAAATGCTGGGCCACAGAGCCGGCGAGCAGGAGCGGAGGCCCGGGGGAGCTGAGATAATGAGTGTCTGATGGTCTGACCTGGAAATTGCTTCCTGGGGATGAGCTCCAGTTTGAGGGGAGAGCAGACAGTGTGTCTTATTCCCAGAGCCCAGGGGGCTGCGGCTGTGGCTGGTGACAGGACGTGCCAGCTCAGGAGCAGTGCGCACGCCCCGTGTGTGACCGCAGCAGGGAAGGCAAGAGGGGTCCGGACGTCCCCCTAAGAGGAAAGATCCCACGGCCAGGGCCGCAGCCTCGCCTGAAAGGGGGGTCAGGGAAGGACGGTCAAATAGGACCCTGAACTTCTGGGTGTCCCCTTAAGAGGTGGGGAGACACCAGCTCTGCTGAATGGACGGGGAGGAGAATGTGGAATATGGGTGTGCAGGGTGCAGACCACATGTTCCCAGTGTCATAAGGACAAGCGGACGCGGCCTGCGCCGGAGCAGGAGGGCTGATGTCACAGGATGGAGGCTGGGGGACAGTGAGGGGACCGGCGTGTTAACAGGAGTGGGGTCTGTGGGGGGCAGGGAAGGCAGTCAGGAGCTCGGGGATCCTTCCCTGTCTGGCAACCCCACTTCTGTGCTGTGCTGCATGGAACCCTGGCAACACTGAACCAAAGGGGGAGACTCAGCGGGACCAGTGTCTTTTGGGGACGAAGTGTTTCGTCTCATCTTCCTGGGAGTCCCCCCACGTGCTGGGCTGCTGTTTTCTTCCACCGGAGTTTACTGGCTGCGCCTCGGGGTGGTCCTGCTTAGGAAGAAAAGGGTGTGAGGTGAGCATCTTCCCACAGCGACACCCTCCATCCACAGATCACCTGGACGCCAAGAAGGCGGGCGAGCTGTCCACCTTGTTTGACGTGGGCGGCATCTTCGGTGAGTTCGTCCCTCCCGCTGCGTGCGAACAGCAGTGGCACATGGGCAGCCAGGGCTCGGGACCCCTAAGAGCTGGCTTCCACTGAGAGGACCAGGTGCCCCCAAGAGGTGCCCCCCAAGTGGGCATACCCCTCCCGCGTCTGGCTCTGCCTCTGCACAGGAGCTGTCAGAGACCGGGCCCAGCGGGCGGCAAGCGGGGTGTCAGTGGCCTGACGGGCGGGGGCTTCTGGGCCTAAAGCAGACCCGAGCTCCGCGTTGTCTCACTGGAGGGGCCCCCGGGTCACCCGTGTCTGACCACAAGCACGTCGGCCTGTTCGGAGGTCAGGCATCGCCGAGACGGCTTCCTGCTAAGGGGACGGGGAAGGGGATTGGGAGGGACGTCACTGCCTTCTGGCCGCTGGGCCGATATGCATATCCCGCTTCCTCTCCTGGGCCTGGCCCAGGGAGGCCCCCTCAGCACCACCCTCTGCACGGCAGGTGGCATCCTGGCAGGGGTCATCTCGGACCGGCTGGAGAAGAGGGCCTCCACCTGTGGGCTGATGCTGCTGCTCGCCGCCCCGACGGTGAGCTGCCCCCTCATCCTCCTGCTGCCCCCCTCTGTCCTCCACCGGCCAGCGCTCCCGCCGGCCAGGCTCGCTCCATCCGTGGCTCAGACCTCCCTCCGCAAACCCGTGTCTGCAGAGCCCGGCCTCCACCACCCACTGCACATCAGGGCCCTCCCCGCTCGCCCCCCCAGACTCCCACTGACCCTTCAGCATCCCTGGCGCCATCCGCCCTCCCGCCAGCGCTGACCCCGCCCTTCGTGTGCACAGACGTCACCTGCTTTTCGTACTCAGTGGAGCACGGCCTTGGCAGGTGACTTTCCCTCGGTTCCTTGTCTGCAAAGTGGGGATCCTGCACCTCACCTTGTCAGTGCGAGGGTTAAAGGAAACATTGTACGGTGGCTGTTTTACAACATGGTACACCCAGCTGACATTGTACTATCTGCCACTCCACTGGGCTGTGCTGGTTCCCAGACCCGGCCTAGTGTTCAGTCACCTTGGGTGGTGACCACGGCCCAGCACACACTCAGAGAACCTTCACTAAGGAACTGACTGCGTGTGGCCCCCAGGCCTCGGGCCCCCACTTCCCCAATGCAGCTGTGGGGCCAGTGGTTAGACTCCAGGAGAACTGTCCCAACCCAGTCCCCTAGCCCAGGAGATCAGAGAAGGAAGCACCGCAGGGTCCCCAGCTCAGCCAGCGCCACCGGGACCCGCATGTTGGGGACAAGGCCAGTGGCTTCTGTGCCGGGCCCTCCACAGACGCCCGCCTTCCACCCAGCCAGCCAGGGAGCGGGTTTCCGTTCCGCTTAGGGCCGCCCCGGGCTGATTGGCTCCTGAGAACCACCCGCCTGGCTTCTGGGAAGCACCCACCCCAAGGCACGCTCTCAGCCCTTGTCCTAACCGCTGCGCCCTGTTTCCGCCCGCCCACAGCTCTACATCTTCTCCACCATCAGCAGGATGGGCCTGGAAGCCACCATCGGTGAGTCCACAGCCCCGCCCTCCCTTCACTCGCGCCTTTGACCCCACAGCGTGGTGGGATGGAATGAAACATTAACCAGGGAGCCTTTAGCTGTGTGACTGGAGTAGGTGGCGAGGCTGAAATAGTCCGCATGTCCCTCTTCGGGTGCGGACGTGGGGAGGGGCCCCAGGCACCAGGCCCGCCCATTTGCAGGTTGAGAGCCAGTGTGGGAGGGGACAGGGTACCTGGCCTCGGGCAGTGACGGGCCTTAGGTGTCCCAAGGCCAGGAGCCACTCAGAGGCCAGATGTCCCCACACCCCCAGCAGGTGAGAGCAGGCAGGAGGAGGCAGGCAGCCTCGCTCCTGTCACGGCCTTTCTGGGCAGTTCCGTAACCTGAAGGCTGTTTTTAACTGCTGTCAACGGCTGGCTCTGACACTTAGAAATGCTGTTTCCATCCTAACACACCACAGGGGGGTGGGCAGGGGTGAGGGCTGTGTGACCCCACAGAAAGCTACGGGAAGCAGGTCGCTAATGGGGGGTGTCACAGAGGTTGCTGGTACCCGGCCCAAAGCCTCTGCCAGAGGAATGTGAACTGGGGGCGGTGTGGGAGTAGCTGCGGTTCAGAAACAGGCCCGGGGTACCTCGGGGACTCCGCCCCTTTCCCGCGGAGTGGGTGCTGGGAGGCCTGTGGCTGGTCTGGCCAACAGACCACGGGGGCATTTACTCTCCTGGGCACATGTGTGGTCACATGTGTACTCGGTGCCCCGGGTTCTCCCCCCCTCAGTGTGTCGGCAGCTGCTGACCATTGAGGTGGAAGAACGGAGTTCTGGGTCTGAGCACAGCCTGACTCTTGGGAAAGTGGCTGGCCTTGCCAAGCACATCTCAGGGCAACTCTAAAGGAGGTGTTATGGCAATTGCCCTGGTAGGCCGCTGGCCCTGGGTTTGTGGGCCACCTTCCCATCATCCCCCTGGGGAGGAGCCCTTGTGATGCCAGGCTGCCCACCTAGGCTTTGCTGAGACCCCGGGGGCCCAGTTCTCCCTAAACCCCCTGTGGTCTCTGGTTCCCACAGCCATGCTGCTACTCTGCGGGGCCCTGGTCAGCGGGCCGTACGCGCTGATCACCACCGCTGTCTCCGCCGACCTGGTGAGTGGCAGCAGCTCGGCGCAGAGCGGGGGGCAGGGGGGCAAGTGCTGGCCCAGGTGGCACCTCTTCCATCCGTGACAGCAATGGTGCCTCTTAGTGCCGTGCTGTGTTTAGAAAAGCGCTCTTTAAAAATTATTTTCATTGATGTCAGAGAGGAAGGGAGAAGGAAAGAGAGAGAGAAACATCAATGATGAGAATCATTGACTGGCTGCCTCCTGCCTCTCCCCCCCACCACCACCAGGGATGGAGCCCACAACCTGGGCATGTGCCCTGACTGGGAATCGAACCATGACCTCCTGGTTCATAGGTCGACATCCAACCCAGGCTACAAGCACTTTTAAAATGACCCTGTCTGTCCATTTAAGAGTTTCCTAAGCAAATGAGGGGAGAGTGTAGCTCCCGTTCTATAAACGCGGAGGCGGAGGCATAGGCCAGTGTCTGGTCACCCCTCTGTGCTGGCCTCGCAGACCTGGGGCTCGCACCAGAGCCTGCCCTGGGGCCGCGGCAACGAGGCCGGCTCCTCCCCGGGTTCGGCCCATCTGGGTGCCACCCTGTGCCCGACCCTCTGCTGGGGCGGGGCCTGCAACAAGCCAGACGGCTCCCAGCTCGAGGAGGACACGTTCCAGACAGGAAGCCACCGTGGTGAGAGGTGGTTACTGTGCAGGACAGGTGACGTCCGTGCCACGGAGGCAGGAGCCACCCTCGGTCTTGGGACCCCCAGGGACCCCTGACCATCTTCCTGGGAAGGGGCTACTGCTCAGGCGACAGGTGTCTCCCGGTCCCCGAGACCCCAGTCCCACCCGAGGAGGACAGACCTGTCACACGGAATCACATGCTGGCACCTGAGGGGAGCGCGACACTAAAATACAAAATCCTTTAAAAAGTGGTTCCCTGCGTAGAGAAGTGCAGAGAAGAGACGGTGCCAAACACAGTAAGTTTGCAGACTCTGCCCTCCAAGAGGAAGCGAGCCTCCCGCTCTCAGGTGGGGGTTATCTGCCACCTCCTTCCACCGGGGACAGGTGGGACAGGAAGGTAATGGGACTGGGGATACCAGACAGACCAACCTCTGCCAGGGGTCAAGGTCAGTGGCAATAGTGATAAGCCATGTCGACACGTGTGCCCTTGATATGAAGGGCCAAAAATGGCACTTATCCTCCAGTGTTTCTCCCCCAGACCCTCCCCCATCTAATCATGAGGAAAACATCAGACAGAGGGGCACCCTACTCCTCACACTGTCCAGGCCACTAGGAACAGGGAATTCTGGGAATACACACCGCCAACACGATCAATCATTCAGTGTCCCCTGGGTCCCTGGACGGGAACCTGGGACAGAAAGAGATGAAATTAAACATCCGATGAAAACCAGTGCTCTGCGAATAATGCGTAGATTTTAGTCAATGACGCACCGTGCTGGGTGTTCATTATCACCGACGTAGCGGAACCGTGGAAGGCGTGGACACAGGAGTGGGTGCCGGACTTACAGCCGGTCGTCCCGGGCCGGGTCCTGAGGGCCGAGGCCCCTCAGAGCTGCTCTGCAGTTACTGTGTGGGTTGCCCCGTGGAGGGCAAGGCTCATTCTCCCCGACGCTCCGGGGACGCACCTCACACCCGGTTTTCCCTCTCCCCAGGGGACTCACAAGAGCCTGAAAGGAAACTCCCATGCCCTCGCCACCGTGACGGCCATCATCGACGGCACCGGGTCTGTAGGTACGTGGGGGGTTTTAGCTCTAAAATTTAATTGTCGCAGGGGAACCGCGCTGTCACATCCTAATTAAGTGATGCCACGATTCCGATTGCTTTGGGATGTTGGCATCAGCCGGCCTTCTTAAAATACGAGCAGAGCCGAAGCGATGCAGCTCAGGGGACAGGGGGTGGGCACCGTCTGTCCTCTGTGGCCCGATGGTTCCAGAGACGACATGGGCGGGCGGCTGGTTGGAACTCTTCATCGGTGTGAGAGCACCCGGGCTTCATAAGCCACCTGTCGGCAAAGTCTGCCCGGCCGTGGCCCACTGGACTGCGCTGTCATCTCTGGACAGACTCTTCCAGAAGGAAATGGCAGAAAACTAACAGGTCCCGAAGCGAGCGGACGCCAGCGTTCGCAGCCTTGCTGGGGTCCCGGGAGATAGATCGGTCAGTAGCATGTTCCGAAGGACAGAAAGGTGGTAAAACACGCAACTCCTCCTCAGAGAGGGCAGGTGGGCACTGCTGACCACCAGCCTGTCCTCAGCCCGTCCGCAGGCTGGCAGCAGCGGGCAGCACCCTTGCCCTTCCTGGAGCTTCCATGTGCAGCTTGACCCTCCTGGCAGCGGCCCCGGAGCCACCTGTGCGGGCCCTTGGCCGCCGGTTGTCTGGGAGTCGGGCTCAGCTTCTGTGCTCCCGGGGTCACCGGAGCCCCATTCTTGTCCTCATGGGTGTGCCTTCATTTTGCCGGATCCGGGGTGGCTTTGAATTTGCTGGATGGGGCTGGCGCCCACCTCTCTGATGTTTGTTTCAAGTGGGATTATTCCCGTTGGGGCATCTCTGGGGCCTGCAGACATGTCTAGGAGAGAGGTGGGTACTCTGTCCCTGGCCTCTGCGGGCAGCTCGACTCCCACGTGGAGCAGGCCTGCTCTCCCCGCTCACGTGGCGCGGGGAATTCCACGGCTGTGCTCCTGGGAAGCCGGACTGGGGTGGCCTGGGACTGTCCGGCCTGCGCCCCGCCTCCTGTCCCGGAGGCCTTGGCATGAGTCAGTCGACTCCCCCTGTAGCCGCTGTTAGAGGCCATCACAGCCCGGCTGCTGCCAGAAAGTAAGGGGGGGGCTGGGAAAGAGAAAGGCCTGACTAAGGAGGAAAACACATCCTTCTGATGTTCTCTAAACAAGGGGGAAGCTGGGAGAGCTGCCTCAGAGGGAGTCGCTGCTCCTCTAGAGGGGCCGCTCTGAGCTGAGTGGGAGAAACCCAGGCACAGCCATGAACCCCTCGACCTCACAGAGGACGAAAAGAGGCCCCCCGAACCACGTGTGACCCCTCCACTGCCCCGCAGCCCTCGCTGACGTGGTGGACGGTCGCGCCCACACGCAGAGGCCTGGCAGGGACCCGGACCTCCGGGCTCTGCCGCTCCAGTGCACAGGCCCTGAGGGATGCGGTCACCATGGAAACGGCACATGCTTGTCCACCGCTGTGTCTCCCTCGTTATTTCTCTCCGGAAGTGCTGCCCAACGTGGCAGAAGCAGAGAGAGGCTTGAGGGGAAATGCCCGCCGGCAAGGCCAGGTGTCTGAATTCTGCGTCCCTTGGAGAGTGTGTCCGTAAGGCGTTGGAGGGGGAGTGTCCCAGGTCACAGGGAGGAGGCCACGCGGTGCTTAGGCCAGGCCTTCGCTTCTGGCCTTGGTTCCTGGGCTCGTATCTTTATCTCTGAGGCTCTCCGCTGTGCCCTGGGCACCAGGGGCCCTCCTTGCTGGCACAGGGCTCTATGTGGCTCTGTTAGGTTTTTTTCCTGCTGTTTTCTGCGGGGTGATTTTTATTTTCTGGAAACCTACTATTCACATGTTGAACTTTCTGGATTGGTCTTCCATTTTCTCTTCTTCCTTTCTTCCCTTCCTGCACCGGGTGTCTCTTCTCTCAGAGGCCTTCTCGGCGGTCTGACCTCTGCAGTACCCTTCCCCTCTGGCTCACATCTATATTTATAAAAGCCTAAGTGACCATCGCAACCAAATGGACGACCAAACAGGCTGCGTGGGGTGACCAGGCCAGCAAGGGGGTCAGTGAGGGGCGACCAAACAACCGAGCAGCAGGCTACATGGGGCCACCCCCCCCTCGATGGGGGGGGGGGGCAGTTGGGGGCGACCAGGCCAGCAGGGGGGGACAGTTAGGGGCCATCAGGCAGGCAGGCAGGTGAGCAGTTAGGAGCCAGTGGTCCTGGATTGTGAGGAGGATGTCTGACTGCAGGTTTAGGCCCAATCCCCCAAGGGGTCCTGGATTGGAGAGGGTGCTGGCTAGGCTGAGGGGACCCCCCTTCAGGGCACAAATTTTGTACACAGGGCCTCTAGTAGTGTTAATATTCATCAAGCTCGCCTGCCCTTGGTGCGGCCTCCTCTTACTGCCTGGTGCCTTAGAGCGAGTCATTGAAATTGCCAACATCGACCCTGTTTTCAGACACAGAAGTGGAGTTTCAGCTTAATAGTCCGTTAGCTCGGGGGGTATTACACTCCTGGAGTTTTCTTCGCCCCAATCTGGGCATTTCCTGCTTGTTTGCTTTCGCTGGGCATTTCCTGCTTGTTTGCTTTTCAGATACACTAGGATGTTGGCCCGGCCCTTCATACGTCCATTCTTCAGGACAAGCCGCTGAGCACCTATTAGAAGCCCTGCTCACGGGAGGGCATGTCACGGCGGGTCTTCAGGGCCGTGGGTCCGCCTGGAATCTGGAGGAGGCGCCCCCAGTGCCCAGGGGGCGTGGGGCGTTGGCTACCAGCATTCTGCTGTGTGTGGGAGGCAGGCGGTGGCTTGGTGGACGCTGGTGGCCTCCCCTGTGCCTGGCCGCTGACTCACCCCGTCCTGCACTGGCCTCCGGTGCAGATTCTCCAGAGGTTCAGCTGTGCTCTCCTGCAGGAGCGGGGTGCTAGGGGGTGTGCACTGGGGTATTGAAGTTGAGAGGAGAAACCTGCGATGGGGTGGAGGGACATACAGAACAGTGCTTTGGACAGAATCACAGCCAACTCCCCTTCTCCTCCCCGCCGCCTCTCCCTCCCTCCCTCTGCTCCTCCCCTTCCTTGCCTCCTGGACCCGGATGGGCCTGGCTCTGAGCAGGGTCCCTGACCTCTTCCTCTGGAACTGGAAGTACACCTGCCGCGCCTGTTGCTGTGCCCTTTAAAACCCATCCTCCAGGGACCGGTGCCTTCTCTCGCCTTCCTTCCCTTGTGGGTTTTTAATTTCTTTGTGGGTCGTGTTGTGGTGTTTATCTGGAAGCTCTTCCGAGACAGAGCAAACTGCAGCCGCATCTCAGGTGGTAGAAGTAGTGCGTGCTCTTCGCAAGGCCTGGCCGGAGTCTGCGCACATGGAGTAGTGAAGTGGGAACCTCCGTCTCTGAGACCAGCCCTCAGAGTTCATGCCTGGGTGTGAACGCTTCATACTCCTCCCCTCCCCCAGCAGACAGTCCACCGTCCACACACGTATCCAATCATTCCAGCTCCGGCCGGAGAGTAAGTCACCCACCAGCCACAGACATTCCTCCAGAGGCGCCTTCGGGCATTTTGAGGAATGTTTGTTTTCATAATTCTTTAAAAAATTGTGCTCATAATTTTAGACTTAAAAAAAGTTGCAAACAAGTACAGAGAATTCACACAATGTTTGCCTTATCATCTCCCCCATGCCCTCACCCCACACAATTACAGCACGCACCTGTCCACACACATGGACACTTCTGGATGCATAAGCATTTTTTTTTCTGACCCTCTTAAGAGTAAACTGCATTCATGCTTCTCCTTCACCAGTAACTATGTAGTCAGTGTGTATTCCCCGGAACAAGGAACTCCCTGTCAGGAGCTCAGAACAATGATCAGAATCAGGAAATGAACATGGATACGGTATTAGTATCTACGCACCTTACATTTCTCCAAATAGTATTTCACAGCATTAGATTCCCATTTCTCCGCTATAAAATGTTTCAGTAGGAGGACTGGGTCAAAAGAACATTGTAATGACAGTGCATGTTTTAGATTTGCTTCTAGAAAAACGTTGTGCCAATCATGCCCTCGGCAGGACTGAATGTGATTAAGCTTCTTACCCCCTCACCACTCTGGCAGGTGGGGATGCGACGCTACTGTTTCTCACCTTTGCTTATTGTCAGCGAGGGCCTGACCCATTTGGTACTGCAGACAGTCCCACCCCAGACCGTCTCACGCAGGACGCGGCCCTCTTGCCTCGTTTCAGGAGCGGCCCTGGGCCCCCTGCTGGCCGGGCTCATCTCGCCATCGGGATGGAACAACGTGTTCTACATGCTCATGTTTGCAGATGCCTGTGCCTTACTGGTAAGTGGCTCCTGGCACACGCTGCCTTTCGTGGGCGCCCCTGTATGGCACCTTCCCCGAGGGCTCCTGCGGGGGGTGGGGGTGATGGGCCTGGGGCGTGTCCCCACTTCTCTACATGTCGCTGCCTGGGACCCTTCCTCCTCCTGGCTACACAAAGGGCAGAAGCAGAGCGGTCCATCTGCTGCTGGGGTGCAAGCCATCAGAGAGGCACACTGCAGGGCCCCTGGGGGTCCCGGCCCTGTCACCCGCCGGCCAGGGGACTGCCCATGGTAGACAGGCGGCCGGGCCCTCACACCCACAGCCCACCCTCCAGTGCAAGCAACAGCTAGGCTGGTGGGGCCGGACTACTCACGTGCCAGAAGCTGAGCTCTGTCCTTCAGAATTGCCACCACCACCGAGGGTTTATCCGACACTAACAGACAGCACGTCTTCCTCCTGGTTTCCTCTCTCAACGATCCGCTTTCTAGAACCACGCGCGCCTTCCCACTGACACTTTTCACGCTTGGAAGCGGGTAGAATTGATGTCAGAAAACGCCTCTTCTTTCCAGTCTGTGCGTTCGGGGACTTCTAAGCTCCCGCTGGGACCGCAGCCTCCAGGGGAACCAGCGTCCCTGCCCTCGGGCTTCTGCTGAGGCTCAGCCTGGGTCCCGCGTGACTGTGGGTTTCACGCCGCCCCCCAAACCCTCCCCCTGCGCCCGCTGCCTTCGCTCCCGGCACAGCATCCCAGAAACACGTCCCTCCAGGACCCGTTCTGAGCCCCCGGCACTGCCACTGTGGGGCTGGGTCACACGTGGGGAAAGACCGAGGCGCACACACACAGAAAACCAGCTAAGCGCGGTGCTCGGTCCTTCGTCTGCACCGGGAGCTGGTTCTCAGCCTCTGGGCACGGAAAAGACCATGAAGGCGAAGAGCTCGGCCAAGGGGAGGGCCGGGCTGCCTCGGTTTACCCGGCGGCATCAGCAGCGCAGGGGGGCTGTTCCCAGGACGGCCGACCGCCTCGGCTCCCAGAGCCCATGCTGAAGGCCGGCCCGGCTCTCCAGACCCCCCGTGTCTCCATGGTGTGGGTCACCTTGTCTTGTGTTCTGTCCTTTCCAACCGGGACATTTTATGATTGGGCGCACGTCGCTTTAAACTTGACTGGCGCCTGGCGTCGCTCAGGCTGAGGTCTCTGCACCTGGTTCCAGCAGCGCATCCTCCATAGGGATTCCTAAGCAGCCGCTCTGCGCTGGGGCCTCCGCACTCAGGAATGGGGGGCGGGTCTCAGTGCTCCGGGTCTCCCTGTCAGGGTCCCCCTGGCAGTGACGGTGGCCTTGTCTGTGTTTGGGTGCAGTTCCTGATCCGCCTCATACACAAGGAGCTGAGCTGCCCAGGGTCAGCGACGGGGGATCAAGTTCCGTAAGTCTCCCCCCTCCCCCGCCACCCCCCATTCCTCCTCCCGGTAATTACAGCTACAGCGCCGCCTCAGATGTCGCTCTGGCTTATCTGCCGCCCGCACCTGGCGGCTCTAAGGGAAGAAGGACAGCTCCCCTTTCTTCCTCATAAATGGCTGCTGCGGATTGATCCTGGCCATCCCCCTCCAGAGCTGAGGGAAGACGGGAGAGGGGAGGCGGCCCCTTTGTTCTCCGTGGCAGCCCTCGCCCCCTTCCTGTCTCTGCTCCCCACTTGGTCCCCAGGGCTGGGCGGGAAACCCCATAGTGGGGAGGGGGCTTGTGCAGGGCCTGGGGGCATCTGTCCTCCGACCACCCGTCTGTGACCCGCTGCTCTTTGACCCTTTCTTTCAGGTTCAAGGAACACTGACCACTCGGTCCTGCAGCGGGGCGCTGGCCGCCCACCCACTGCCTTTCAAGGACCAGCCCAAGTGAAGGATCCTGTGTGGGAAGGTGACGCTCTCCTGCCTTTTGCACTCGCACCTGGAAGAGACACAGAGCCCCTAAGAGCTCCCCGCAGATCCAGGCGGGCCTGGGGCACCTGGCACGGTGCCGTGGGACCCTCGGGTGCCCTGTCTCTCAGGTATTTCGGCGTGGAATGCTAGAATGGGGTGCGTGCCCGAGGGCGGGGACTCCCGGGACACACGTGGAGGACAGTCAGCTCCAGCAAACAGCCCCTTCCCGGACGGAGCCTCGCCACCGGGTCAGAACCGACCGAGTCTGTGCCCACCTGTCTGCCACTGTGAGGCGAGCAGCCATGACGCATCCACGCCTGCGGGGCCCCGAGGCACCGGAATGCCAGCCCCAGGGCCCCCCAGATTCCTGTCATCCCAGCGCTGGTCCCTGTGGGGTCCGGGAAGACGCGTTGGGAGGGCTGGGGGAGGCACTGGCAGTGGGCGGGCCCCAGTGCAGAATGTGCCCACCCCTCCCAGACCAGACACGGGCGGCGGGTGGTTTATTTATTAGAGTGTGCTGTGCTGTGGGAGCCGGGCACACAGGGCATTTGTTATTTATTCAGACAGACTGATTGTTTCGTGGCCACTGTTCTCTCGGTTGTTGCCTAGCAAATCCCTTATCTTCCCTTTGAAATAAAAGGTTTTTTAAAGAACTCAATCAGAATGGTGATTGTTCCTCCTCACTTTCCGATAGAACTGCGTGTCCTTGGTCTTCTGTTCCGGCAGAGAAGGGCCACCCTGCTGGGGAGCGGGCCGAGCCTCCTTTAAATGCAGGATGTTTGGGAAATCACGCCGTGGAAGGCATATGCCAGGGTTTGTCCTTGACGGTGAAATGTCACACCGGGGAGGAGCGGGATGCACTTGAAGTTGCACAGCGGAGTGCAGGCTTTCAGGCTTTCCAAGTCGGCGTGACGCACACTTCCTCAGGAGGAGGCCGTGGACAGCACTCCCTGCTGCCCCTTCCCTGCGTGAAGGGCGGTGCTCAGAGCCGGTCAAGGTCACCACCAAGGTCAAGGTCACCATCGTCATTCCCACGAGGGTCAGAGAAGGGCCAGACATGATGAAGGCCTTCTGAATGGCCCTTGTCCCCACAAATAGGCTAGCTTTTTTTAATAGAAGAAGTTACACTTTTAAAGAGTTTCCTCCTCCTAAAAATAAAACTTCCATAAACACCCAGTGGCTTACACACAGCTCCATACGCACCGTTCACTCGGCTCACAGGTTGGTTTCTCTTGTCCATCCCGTGTTTGGTCCTTCACCTCCAGCAGCTTCCTGTTCCTGGGTCCCTGTCCCTGGCTTTCAGCTGCCCCTCCGGGCCCTGCCCACGGGGGTCAAGGTGGCCATGCTCCCCTCTCACCCCTCTGTTCTCAGCGCTTACTTATGACTTAAATTGAATAAACAAAGGGAGGGACGAGACCTATAAACGGATCACTCAGTGATGCACAGAGAATTCTTTCAGTTCTCTGACCTCATCAAAGGCCAAGGTCAAGTTACATGCACCTTCCCAAGAACAGCCCCATCTGGAGTGGAGTGACCAGCAGCTGGAGGCAGGGACAGGTATTGAGGCCAGCCTTCCTCACCACGGAGGGAGGGAGGCTTTGGAAACAGAGAGCCTGGCCTGTTTGAACGGGAGGAGGGCCACGGCCACGTGGTAAAGCAGCTCAGCTGAAACACACTCTCCATCCGTGACGGGAAGATTTCATGGCGACTTTAGGGAAAGGTGTACGATTTGAATATAAAAACACACTGCACTTCGCCCATCCAGAGCAGCCGCTGAGGCGCCTCATCTGCAGAGCCCGGGGTGCAGCCGCTGACATTGGTGTGGAAACAGACCGCCTCTCATGAATGTGTATGTGCCTGAGATTTCCCCATTCAAACCCGCACCCCGTGCCAGGATGATGGAGATGCCAGCTGGTGCAGGGGCCGGGATGCACCGGGGTGGGACTGCAGTCACACAGCAAAGGAGCCCCACCAGCAAGCCCCTCAGAGTCCAACACCAGGACCACGCCTGCCATCGCAGCTGTGAAATCCCAGGGAACACAATTACTAGAAGAAACAACTGAAAGGAAACACAAGTCCTAACATCTTATTGTTGGATTCTGTCGACCTAAAACCACTCGGCCCAATTACCGCGGGAGCTGGTGAAGGCTCACCCAGTCTCTGCGTATCTGATCGGGGGCTGGAGCGGCGCAGGGACTGGCCTGGCCTGAGGACCACACTGGGAGGCATGGCAAAGAGGGAGGCGTGTGGCTGTGTGGCCGTGTGGCCATGTGGCTAGAGGCTGCTGCAGGGAGAGCAGAATGGAGGCTGGCGTGGGCATGCGGGTACTGAATTGCCCCCAGTGTGTCGTGGGCATCCAGGGGCCTCAGGCCTCTGCTTTTCCAACTGGGATCCTGTGACAAATGAAAACAGGAGCCCCACTGAAACCGGTGTGGCTCAGTGGATGGAGCGTCGGTCTGTGGACTGAAAGGTCCCAGGTTCGATTTCAGTCAAGGGCATGTACCTTGGTTGCAGGCACATCCCTAATAGAGGGTGTACAGGAGGCAGGTGATCAATGTCTCTCTCTCATCGATGTTTCTAACTCTCTGTCCCTCTCCCTTCCTCTCTGTAAAAAATCAATAAAATATATTTTTAAAGAAAAGAAAACAGGAGTCCCTCGTTCAAAAGCAGGAAGGGGTGCTGTTCCAGGTACTGAAAGATAAAATGCTCTCCTGTCTTCTGCCTTGGGAGGAGGTAAGAGGAGGGGTCACAGAAGGGGTCCTCGGCTCTGGTCCCCAGCACCGCCTTCACTGTCCCACCAGCTCCACTGACAAACCACAAAGGCAGGAATGACATTATTCAGTTTTCAACACTGCGACTGCGGAGCGCTCAGCCCCATGCACAGGGCGCTTTGAGCGCAGGATCCCGAGGCACTGCACTGCTCACGTGCCCATGACCCTGGCACAGACTTACAGTGGGCACGTTGGGCCGGATTAGAGCCGGGCTGGTCCTGGCAGCCCCCAGAGCCAGAGCCAGGGAGGAGGGGTGGGCTCAGCTGGTCTCCCTCCCTGGAGGGCCCCTGCCTGTTATGCAGCCAGTTAGGGTAACAGCTGCTTGTGGGTTTCCTTTTCCCTTGTGTTCCAGAATGTTCTGCCCTTGAGAGAACCAATGCACCGTGCACTCCTCCTCCCAAGCCTCCCCCAGGGGGGGCTGTCAGCCTCGTTATCCTACACCTGTCGCTGGGGGTCATTGTCCCCTGAGACTCGCACCTTCTGGTGTGCTTGCTACTTTGAGTCAAACTAAGCCTAGGGCCTAAGGCCTTGGTCGGCAAACGGCGGCTCTCGAGTCACATGCAGCTCTTTGGCCCCTTGAGTGTGGCTCTTCCACAAAATACCACGGCCCAGGAGAGTCTGTTTTGAAGAAGTGGTGTTAGAAGAACTTTAAGTTAAAAAAATGTGGCTCTCCAAAGAAATTTCAATCGTTGTCCTGTTGATTTTTGGCTCTGTTGACTAATGAGTTTGCTGACCACTGGCCTAAGGCACACAGGGAATTCTGGCCAAAACACTTCTTTCTGCCTTGAAGTAGGTGTGAGTGAGGCCCTCGCAGGGATTGGGTCTGCACCAGGAAACGGGATGCTTGGGTGGGCACCGGAGAAGCAGGTGGCTTGCTTCCTGGGTGTCCATGGGCAAGGACGACAGCATTGACTCCGTACACATGTGGGACCCCGAGACTGAGCATCGGGTCACGGAGGCCCAGGCCCGCCCTGAGCCCTGGCCGCCGCTGTGTGCAGTAGCTGTAAACGCACAGCGTGGGACAGTACCCAGTGCAAGGGAGGGAGGGTTACCCGGCCCAGAACAGGCCCCGGGGCCCTGCCTGCTCTTAGAAGCCAACACGATTCTGACCTTAATGTTCTCATCAAACACGGTGAGGGTGGGTCCAGGACCCAGTCAGGAAGGGGGAGGCGGCATTTTGTACCTGACGGTTGTCTCTGAGGACGGAATAGCAGATCAGGAAATCCAGAGAACGGTGGAGCGAGCCATGCAGGGAAGTCCTTGCGAACCCAGAGATCTTAACAGGACTTTTCCAGACAAGGAGGGCCGAGGGAGGAGGGCGGGCGAGAGGGAGGGGAGGGGGGAGGCCGGGAGAGCAGGCCGGGAGCCGGGTGTGCACAGGTAGGTGATGGCGGGTGAAGTGGGCTTGGGGATGGGGACCCGGGGGAGGGGGTGCTGGCAGACACAGGTGGTGGGCAGAGCAGAGGCTCTGGAGATGGTACCGATACCTCGACGAGGGCGAGTGTGATGGTGGCGCTGGGGCGCAGGGAAGGTGACGCTGGGGAATTGCCTGCCGAACAGGAGACAATGCGAAGAGTCAGAAACGGAAGGAGAGCCGGTCTGGACGGCAGAGTCCAGGTTCCCTTTTGGTCAGACAATCGGTATCAGAGCTGACGGCGACGCCAGAGGCTGCTTGACAGCTGAGGAAAGCGAGGCCCCAACCGACAGGCAACGTGGGAGCAGCTGCGTGGCCTGGCCTGTGCTTTCCGCCCGTCCTGTTAACAGGGCCGAGTCCAGCTGGCCTCGCCCCAGGTGCCCTGCAGGTGGTCACTGTGTCTCTCCTGATGCCCCACGGCATCGCTGCAGATCCGGGGTGGGTGCCCGTGGTGCTGGGGGTCCAGGCAGGGGCCGCATCATGGACGGAAGAGGGGGGGGCACTGACGGAGGACAGCTGACTTCTCAGGGCTTCGAGCTGCTCCTGGTCTGAAAGGCCGAGGGCCACTTTCTGTTATTTTCTTTCTTTTGTTCTGATAAAACCCGGTTCCTTTGCTGCCACAAGAGGGCCCCTGGGAGCTGACTCTCAGACAGCCGGAGAGGACAGCGCCCAGGGCAGCGTCCCCTGCAGGGAGGAGCCCAGCGGATGGCCCAGGGTGCCCCGCAGGGTCGGGGTGTCAGCGGGTCTGATTGCTTCTTTAGGCGCATTGAAGGGGTGCAAGAACCAACGGGCAGGCGCTGTGCTTCAGAAGCCAGCGGGCCAGGGGAAGGAGTGTGGCGACAGGTGCGGAACAGGACGGGACAGGACTGCAGAGCACAAAGGGAGGACGCCCGACAAACGTGGACTTGGAGTTCAGCGCCCCCTCCCCCCAACACTTCTCCTGAAGCCTCGCCCTCCCTCCCATTTTAGTAACAACAAATAAATAAATAAGAAATAAGACGCAGGAGCTGAGGCCCAGGGAGCCGGGGTCAGCATCCCCCTGCGTCCGCAGCTCGCCGTCCGTCTGTCCTCCCCCCGCCAGCTGGGAGCCCCAGCTCGCCCACTCTGACCTGAGACGCCAGGCCCCCCGGTTGGCTCGGTTTGACGCCGTGTTTTAAACACGTCTTTCGGGAATTCCGGTGCCTCGCAAAAACAGACAAGAAAACGGATTGTGTTCCTGGTGCCCATCGCCCCGACTCGCCAGCCAGCCACCCTGCGCCTCCGCTGTGTCATCTTGACCTGCTCCCATTTTCTTCCCACGCTCCCCTGAAAGGGTTGTGTGTGTCTAAGAAAACTCTAGAACCCTGTCATTGCAAACCGAACCACGTCACTGCCTGCGCCAGGCCTTCTGTGCTCGGCCTGTGGATCCGTGGGAATGCAGGTCAGGCGCCGTTTGCCACACCCAGACAACGTCGGCGGAGCCCCAAAAGGTCAGGCAACTCCACGCAGCCATCCCCGCAGGGCCCTGCCTGGTGACCTAACCCAGGAGCACCCGGAACGAGCCCCACCTCACCAGGCCACCTGGGCTGGTGCTCACACCGGGGCCCCGCAGACGGAAACGGCAGAGCGGGCACCAGCCGCCAGGTCGAGCCTGGGCACCGGGCCCTCGCTCACCTCGTGGGCACAGGATTCATCGATCCGCCGGCTGGTGTGGAAAGGGAAGAGGAATAAGTAAGAAGCTCAGTTACCACGGACTTTATTTATAGACAGGCAGGAGCGGGGGGGGGGGGGGGGGTGTTGGTTGGACCACACGCAGGGGAAGTGATAAATCGATGCCTCCAGACGATAGGCGCGCAAGGAAACCACCCCATGCCAGTGAGTGACTCAGCAGAGCGGGGCGGGCATCTGATCCCGACTGGGAACCCCGGTGGCCTGCGGTTCGGTGACAAACGATGCTCCTGACAGGACAGGCCGGCTCTGCTCCGAAGCTGCCCGGATCGTTGGCAGATGGGGGCGGGGGAGCGGCGAACACTGAGCCTGCCTTTCTCCCCAGTGAAGGGGAGCACAAACCAGGGCCTGCGCCTGCAATGAGGCCCTGGGAGGCGGCGGAGGGAGCACGAGGGCTTCCCGGTAAACGGACAGGTGTGCGCCCGGGGTGCTGTCTCCTCCCCCGTCCTGTGCGCAGCCAGCACGACCCGGGCAAGGCAAGAGCCACAGAGCAAGTGTGTCCTCTCTCCTGCCCACCTGGGCCAGCCCCCCTCCTGGCTGGTCCCTGCTACCCAACAGGCTTACAGTGCACCGTTTCCTGGAGTTCCCCCGAAGTCCTGGTGTCTTCGGTCCTCTGGAGTGTCATTCGCACGTTCCTGCCAAATCGCGCCCCTTCTAAGCACAGGCGCCTTGTCCAGCCAACATACTGTGCGAGGGGGTGACCGGAGTCCCCTCTGGGCCAAGACGTCTTGTTGCCCGAGCGTGACCCCCCTCTGCATGGGAATGAAGGTCAGACATGGTGCCTGAGGTCGGAGGAGCCAGCTGCTGCGTGCGTCACAGCCCCTGACAGTCCCCAACAACCCCCCACGGTCCCCACCTGTGACCTGTGAGACAGAGGGCGGGTGGGAGGGCAGTGAGGACGCTGTTACCGAGGCAGGAAAGGGGGCGCTCTGGGCAGGCCGTGGCGACTCACTGACCCCGGGAGCCCATCTTCCTGCTCCGCAAATGGCAGCTCTCGGGGAGGTGGCGGAAACCAGACGGGGGGAGTGTGTGCCGGGCTGGGAGGACGGTATACGAACAATACGAACTCAGAGTGCGGCCTGGCATTTCCCACAGACATCCCCTCCCCAAGAACTTCTACGATGGGCACCGGAGGACGCCGGGGGCAGACTGAAGGGGGTCTCCCGGGCGCCAGCCTCTTCCTGGCATCTCGGGGGCCGTGGTGAGCTCTGTCATGGGGTGCAGGTATCCCCCACGCTCAGCTCAGCTCACTTCTCGCCCAGTGGGTCCAGCAGAACGAGCGTTTCCAATGGTTTCCGGTGCCTGTCTTCGGGATGGCAGGGTCTACAACCAGACAGACAGCCTCCTGGGGACTCGGAGTGTCCGCCAGCCGACAGCTGGAGCAGGCCCAGTGCTCCCTCAGCTTCCCGCCGGGAACATCTGCTCCTGAGCCCCGAGGCTGACCTTGCCTCGCCCCCGCCTCAGGCAGGGCACACACCACGGCTCCCGCACGGAGACTCGCCCCCCCCCCACCCCCGTCCCAGGAGGCTGCCTCGGGGCAGGTCCCCGACAGGAAGGCGAGTCATTCGAAGCAGACGCTCTAGGGAGCCCCCTCTTTGTCCCAAAGCCTCTGAGGGCGACGAGGGGAAGGCTAGGGTCCTCCACGATAGCCGTCACCTGGGGAGGGCAAGTGTGGACTCAAATCCCGCCTGGACATTGCGCGGCGGGAGCCGGCTGGGCCTGCGGGGAAATTCATCTCTCTCTCCCGTGCCTTGAGGTCCCGGTGACGGCTATCGTGGAGGACCCTGGCCTTCCCCTCGTCGCCCTCAGAGGCTTTGGGACAAAGAGGAGGCCTCCCTACTTCCAAAGATAACAAGGGCTGAAACCGGTGTGGCTCAGTGGATAGAGCGTCGGCCTGCGGACCGGAAGGTGCCAGGTTCGATTCCGGTCAAGGGCATGTACCTTGGTGGCGGGCACATCTCCAGTAGGGGGCATGCAGGAGGCAGCTGATCGATGTCTCTCTCTCATCGATGTTTCTAACTCTCTGTCCCTCTCCCTTCCTCTCTGTAAAAAATCAATAAAATATATTTTAAAAAAAAAAGATTACAAGGCACGGGTCCTGGCAGCAGAACACGGGCAGAAATAACCCATCTCGGGGATTCGTGGGTGGACGCACCCCTTCCAAGGAATGCCCTCTCCCACGAGGCTAACGGGAGGCCGCTCCATCTCCCACCCCCCAGATGTCGCTGACTTTCTGTGTTCATTCCTTAAAAAATACAGTGCTACCTCGAGATACGAGTGCCCTAACATATGAGATTTTTGAGATACGAGCGATTTTTGCTTTAAAATACGAGCAACATTTGAGATAGGAATAATCGCGCGGATCGGCCAGCTGCACACGACCCACCAGTTTACTGAGACTCGAGCGTCTCATAGTTTCCCACGCCTCAAGGTGACAGAACGAATTAAACTGGTATCTCGAGGTACCACTGTAAAATAATTCCTACGATGTGTCTGACATCAGGCTGGATGCTATGGGAATGGCTGAGATGAGTAAGACACAGCCCTGGGGAGTTTCAAGTCCATGGGGGAGGGGGTGACATGTGATCAGAGTGGGGGACCCCACAGAGAGACGTTCGGGGCGGCAAGCCTCTCCCTCGGTCCTGCTGAGTCGCAGTTTTGCAGCTCAGGGCCCTCTGGTTCAAGGCCACGTCGACTTTGTTTCCAGCGGCGCCGTGCCTACCACTGGGTGGTCTCAGAATCCCGGCCTGTTCCATGCAGATGGAGCGCCTGTCATCTGCGATTCCATTTGGGGACAGGCTGTCAGTCACCACTTCCCTGAAGTGCATGTGGGTCAGCACAGCCTGGCGCAGGGGCAGCTGGGACGTGACTCACGTTGAAAGGAGCTAAGGAGGGCACGAACAGTCGGGGTGGCACCGTGCCCGTTGGTGCTTGTCAACTTTTAACCTCCCTGTTCGTCAACCACCACCCTTCATGTGGCCGTCAGCCTCCCCCTCGAGGGGCCGAGAGAATGCGGGTCTCCCCTGAGCCTCGCTGTGAAGGCTGGGGGCCACCTGTCAGAGGACCCCACCCTCACCAGCCCACCCTGTCTTCTGCCCTGGCCCAGCCCCAGCCACAAAGCTCAGGGCTTCTGGCTGAGCAGCAACCAGGAGGCTCTCTGCCATGGCTCCCACGCCCACCCAGGTTGGGGGGCTCGTTAGACACTCAGGTCCCCAGGCCTACCCTCAGAGAGCCGAGTCCTTGGGTCTGGTGGGGCCCAGGCACCAGCCTTCTTAGATGGAGAAGTCGCTCTGCGTAAGAAGGGAGCAGGTCCGAAGCAGTACCTCCGAACGCCTGGGCTTGAATTAAAATCCCTGCTAAAACCGGTGTGGCTCAGTGGATAGAGCGTCAGCCTGCGGACTGGAAGGTCCCAGGTTCGATTCCGGTCAAGGGCATGTATCCTGGTTGTGGGCACGTCTCCAGTAAGGGGCGTGCAGGAGGCGGCTGATGGATGTCTCTCTCTCATTGATGTTTCTAACTCTCTGTCCCTCTCCCTTCCTCTCTGTAAAAAACCAATAAAAATATATTTTAAAAAAAAATCCCGGCCTCTTCTGAAACCCTTGGAATAACTTAGCTTACATCGCAGGAGAAGCCAGAATTGCTTTTGCCAAAACAATAGCGTTGAAATGACTGTTTTCTGTAGCTACCAATGCATAGGGTAAAATTAGCCAAGTCCCATGGTGCCTCGTGCTATTCTCACTCCCTGAAAGACAAGGAACCTGAAACCACGCTCCCACAGAGCCGGACGCCCGGTGTGGCCACGGGAGAGCCCTCCAGGGCCGCTGGGTCAGGGGAGCCTGGCCCAGAGACCCTACAACTCCCCGGTCACCCCGACTCTGCAGTAAGAAGAGACACGGAGCAGCCCGGCCTCAGGAGCAAAGCAAGGAAAGCGCTCCGGCTCTGCCGGCCGAAGCTCCGCACAGCCCGTCTGCGGGGCCTGGGCGTGGGAGGCGGCCCGGGGACCACGTCCCCATCTGGAATGGGGGGTGCTCCCAGCGTGGCTGCAGTGCTCCTTCCTGTCCCGTCCAGGGCTTCCCCAGGCCTCTCAGCATTTGCGTGCTGTTCTCTCTCTCTCATTTTCAGCTCATGATACTCGTGCAGTGGTTCTCAACCTTTTTAAATGCTGTGACCTTTTCATACAGCTCCTCATGTGGTGGTGACCCCCAATCATGAAATTATTTTCGTTGCTACTTCATCACTGTCATGTTGCTACTGTTAATGAATCATCATGTAAATATCAGTGTTTTCTGATGGTCTGAGGCTCTACAACAGCGGTTCTCAACTTGTGGGTCTCGACCCACAGGTTGAAAACTGCTAGCAAGGTCACCTAAGACCATCGGGAAACAGATATTTACATGATGATTCATTAACAGTAGCAAAGTGACAGTGATGAAGTAGCAATGAAAATGATTTCATGATTGGGGGTCACCACCACATGAGGAACTGTATGAAAAGGTCACAGCATTAAAAAAGGTTGAGAACCACTGCTCGGGAGTAACTGTCCTCCTTCCTGACGATGTGGCACGGGTCACAGGCTGACGCAGAGAGAGACCAGAGCTGAGCCGCATGGTCTATTGACAGGGTCCCCAGCACAGACACCCCGGTGTCACGGCAGATTCCATCCCCCAAGATCGCCCACGCCTCCCTTCCTATTTCCCTCCCCAGGCCGTGCTTGACCTCAGAGGAGGAGCATGGGCGGAGCCTCTGGACCCTGAAACAAAGCTTTCTCCCCGAGACCAGCATCTGTGCCCGCCTGCGCCTCTTGGGACTCACAGACAAACTGCCGTCTGCTGGCAGTCCTGCATGCTGGCCCACCTGACCCTCAACCTCCGGCCCGGGGGTCTGAGGCCTCTGGCCTGTGCCCTGCAGGACTCTGACATCCTGACCCCTTCTCTTCACCAGTAGAGCTTCACCTACATGTAGGGGCCACCTAGAGGGGAAGTCCCCCAACTTCCTCTGGAAGGCTCCTATTTCACAGTGAGCCCCCTCCATCCACGCTGCCCCAGGAACACGCCCGCCTGCTCTGCAGACCCACAGAGGCTGTGCCCGCCGACGCGTGCTGGCCAGAGCGACGAATTCCAGCTCCTCTTGGTGAATCGTCACGGGACACGGGGAAGCGGTGGCCACTGAGGCCCGGGACCGCGGCTGGACATCTGAGGCTGAGCCCCGCTAAGGGGTTTCTCACGAGGCAGCATCAGGGTGGGAGGCGCTGGCGGCCATGCAGGCGTGTGGACACATGTGTAAGCTGACATGAGCACATTCCAGATGTGAGGGTGTGACCATCTTCTCCCAACCTTCTCGTGGGTCAGCCAGAGGCCCGCTGCCCCTTCTAACTCAGCCCTGCTGCCACACGTGGCTCCTTCTTTGGAGGCTCGTGTAGACACGCACACAGAGACACTGACATGTAAATGTCATGGACCAAGCAAGTGTTGCCTCTCACGGGGCCGCCCTGGCCTGTCTCCTCGCCGATGCACAGTAGCTGGCTCTCTGACCGGGCACAGGTCAGCATTCCCACGTCCACCACGGGCAGGCAAGCAGAGATGCCCTCAAAAATGAGTTTTGCTCGTTTGCCGCACAACTAAAGCACAGCCCGCCCCGAGAGGACTCTGCGGCGCGTTCTCTTCCGTTTGGTCTGCTCAGAGGCAGCTTTTCCGCCCTCCGAGGGGCGGTGAAAGAGATGCGACAACGACTCATTCAAGTGCCGCCTGCAGATCGTCCAATCAGCCACGGGGCAGGTCTGCATTCAGTCAGATAAGCGGATATTCATCCCGGAGCGATACACCCCCAGTCCGGCTGACTCTCTCGCTGAAACAAATGGCTGTTTTCTTCTCTGTGCTATTAATACCGTAATAACGCGCCATCGGGCGAATAGGAATGACACTCCACAGCCATCGCCCGCGGCGAGGGAGCGTTTCTGAAGAAGCCTGGCGTCGTCTCCAAACAGGCCCACCTCTCATGTCATTTTGTTCAGCGTTTCTCCTCGTCGTTAAAGCTAGAGAGGCACGCAGGCCGGTGCAGACCCCACTGTCACCGGGGCCTGTAACGGCGTTCGTGGAGGCGGGTCCTTATTCCGGCCGTGCACACAATTACACCCAACCCGGGGCCTGGTGACAGCAGCTCTGAGAAGAATTGGTCTGGGTTGCCAGTGATGAGAAGGAATGTCTCCCACGTGGTGAAGGGCTGTGTGTTGTCGTACGCCGCCATGATGAGAGTTCATGGAGCGGGCCTCGGAGCCTGCGTGTGTTTTGTAGGCGGGAGGAGATTAACCCGCATGCAGCGCAGGAGGGATTCGTGCAGTTCCCATTGGTACTAACTGGGCTCGTGAGTAGGCTTTGACAGCGTGCACACATGCACCCGCACACATACACATGCACCCACGCACATGCACCCGCACGCACACGTGCACACACACCCTCACATATGCATGTGCACATATTCACATGCACCCATGTACGTGCGTGCACACACACGTGCACACACACTCACACGCACACACACATGTGCACACATGAGGAAGGCAGCTCTGAGGGCCCTCACCCCCTTCCAGACCCACCAGGTGCAGAGCTCTGTGATCTCACTTGCAAATTCCAATAAGAAGCGACAACTCGTGTGAGGGAAAGGGACCCGTGACATGAGGCTACCTACAGAGAGGGTAGGGGACCCAGCGGGCGCTGTCTTCGCCACGCTCTCAGCAATCCCCTATGGAGAGCCTTGTACCCACAAACCCAGGGTCAGGTTACGCGGGACCTTCCCACGCTTCCCGAGGGTGAGTGTCAGGCTGCTTCTGAGCACAGGACTCGGGCCAGCTCTCTGACCCCCGAGGCACAGATAGAGGGACTCCTGGCCACGGCTGTAGCTCGCAGCGGGGACAGCCACCACCGGCAGGTGGCCAGTCCCAAACCGACATGCCCAGCCATCCAGGGCGGGTGAGTGTCAGGGCTGGGGGCTGAGGGGGGAGCACCCCAGGAGCAGACCCCAAGGCAAATCCTTTCATAAAGCCGTCCCTCTCCTCGGGGTTCTGCCCAAGCCCCCTGGGACCGGGGTCAGACAGGGGGATATCTCACAGGCAGGCCAGTTTGGATGAAGGGCTGCCTGTCCGCATTCTGCTTCCAAGTCGCCATGTCAACCTTGGGCCTCTGTCGAGAGGCTCACTGTGGGTCCCAGTGAACTCCCCGTCGTCAGCATGTGGGGAGTCCGTTCCCGCTGCAGCCTCCGGGGTTCAGCGCTCCTCTGGCGGCGATGGGACCCCTCCCATGTCTTTGTTTATTCTCTCGCAGCCTCTGATGCCTTGCCAGCCGTGCATGCTCCTCGCCTCCCACACATGAAGGGCTCCTGCAAACATCCTTCCCCCTGTCTGTCTGTCTGCAGCCCCTACGCTCTGCCCACGCTGACTGACTGCGGAAACGAGCATCTCCCCAGGCTGTTATCAAGACCTTCTCCTGGGCAGCAGCTCAATGGCCTGTGAATGTCACAGCGGGAGGTTAACGCCCCAGAGGCTGCTGGGCCTCAAATGCCAGCCGATCCTGGGCTGCAGCCGCCACCCTGGAGCGGAAGGAGGGCGTACACACACACAATGAACTGGCTCCCCAGCCAGACTGCCCAGCTGGGACCACAGGTCCTTCCTCTCCTCTGCATCCAGCTGGCCCGGCCCAGAAGGCCCACCTGCCCCTGGCCTCTCTCCAAATGTCCGTCCACACGGACAGCACCGGACCATTAAGTAAGGGAGGGCAGAGGGTGGGGGGCGGCTCTCTCACTGGGGGAATGGGAGGGAACGGAAGCCAGAGGAGTGGCCGGAGTGACCCGGGTGGTCATGGGGGAGAGCTGGAGATGCCCACAGGGTCAGGTGAATTAACATGGACACAGAGGTTATAGGTGGAAACGTTTAACCTGCATGCACACGGGTCGGTACGCACACATACATTTTCTCGCGCTGTCAGCTGAGAGGGTCTAGAAGCCACCACACCCAGTGCCAGTGACATACCTGGCGCCAGCTGTTGGCTTCTAATCTCACTCAAGCTCCTAGAGGAGCGGCCGATTCTGGGACTGGGGCAGGGAATGTGCAAGAGGAGCCTAGGACATCTTGCAGTGCCAGAAGTAAGAAAGTGATAAAAGAGTGCGCACAAAGAGAGAGAGAGAGAGAGAAGAAGGGAGGGAGAAGGAGGGAGGGAGAGAGAAAGAGGGAGAAGGGGGAAGTGAAGAGAGGGAGGAGAGGGAGAGGGAGAGGGAAAGAGAGAGAGAGAGGAGAGAGAGGGAAAGAGAGGGAGAGGGAAAGAGAGAGAGAGGAGAGACAGGGAAAGAGAGGGGGAGAGAGAGAGAGAGAAGGAAAAAGAGAGGACGAGAGAGAGGGAGAGGAAGGAGGAGGGGAGGGAGAAGTAGAAGGAGAGGGAGAGGGGACAGTGAGAGAGGGGGAGAAAAGGAAAGCACATGGAAAGTCCAGGAGCCAATCCAAAGAGCTCCCCGTGGCCAGAGCTGCGACAATTAGAGCAACAGAATACGCAGTGTTGGATTATAGCCCAAGAATAAAATAAATATCCAGGAGTCCACGCCGATATAAATAAAGGGTTGAATAAATAAACCGGGGAAGAAGAGACCATTTCCCAGGAAAAAGGATTCAGAATGTGGGCAGAGCCTCTGTCCTCCAGGGCTGAGCGTACCTCCCCTCTCTTTAGGTGTGGGCCGGGCGAGAAGTCTTCTCCCGGAAAGGACAGTGTGGTGAGGGGGAAAGAGGAATGTGGCAGTGGAAAGACTGACAGCCATGACCTCTGCCAGGTGGTCAAGGTCAACATCAACAGTGATGGCAGCACGCTGGGTCTGATATCATAAGAATGGCACTTCACCTGTGCCATCTTCCTGCCCCCAACCCACACCCCATCGCATCATGAGGAAAACATCAGACACATCCTGGTGGAGGGGCAGCCTGCAAAACAGCTGACCTGCTCTCCTCAAACCTGCCAAGGTCATCAAAAGCATAAAAAACAAACAAACAACAAAAAAAACACACAGGAATATTTGCTTGGCCAGTGTTGCTCAGTAGTTGAGTGTTGACCTATGAACCAGTAAGTTGCAGTTCTATCCCAGGTTGTGGGCTCGATCCCCAGTAGGGGATGTGCAGGGGGCAGCTGATAGATGATTCTCTCTCATCAGTGATGTTTCTATCCCTCTCTCCTCAGCCATCCTCTCTGAAGTCAATAAAAAATATTTTTTTAAGAAAACACAGGAAAATCTGAGCACTGTCCCAGCCCAGGGGAGCCTACGGAGACAGTTTTCTGGATGGGACCCTGGGACGGAAGGAGGACATTAGCAGAAACCCATATCCATGACTGGACGATGGCCTTTGGCTAAGAACCAGGAGTCAGCACGGGTTCATCCGTTGTGACAAGTGTATTGCACGCAGGTAAGAGAGTAAGGACAGGAGAAACACGTGTTAGGTATCTGAGAACTCTGTGTCCTATCTCTGCAGTTTTCCTGCAAACGTAACACTGTCCCAAAACGCAATTTTTATTTTAGAAATGATAGTGCCCACGTGAAGCTTGTGACTCGCGAAGAGCGCTGCTCAGGGGGTGACCAGGCATCTTCGTCGGGGCCACCGCCGCCCCTGCCGGAGTGACGCATGCGGGGCCCCGGCTGGCCTCTCGGGGTTCTCCCCAGAGCCTTTCCCACCACGTTCCCAGGAAGCAGCTCTCCTTGGGTTACAGGGCTGCCTGCTGGGCTGCGAGTCCTGGGCAGCCCGCCAGGCCAGACACTGGCCCCATGGGAAAAGCCCATTGGAGGAAGGGGAGACAGACAGACAGACAGACAGGCCAAGACCCTGGATCCATTTGCATCTGATGCCAGATGCACTCCGGACTTTTTCAGTTATGAGTCACAGCGTTGCCCGTCCGTACCTTTGAGCGGACATGCCGTCACTTGGTATGAAATGGATGCGCATGAGGTTAGCTAGTCCTGCTTTAGAAAGAAAAGAAATTTGGGGAACCCTGTCTTGCATCATCAAAAAAATAAAATTGGCCAAAACCAGTTTGGCTCAGTGGATAGAGCATCGGCCTGCGGACTGAAAGGTTCGATTCCGGTCAAGGGCATGTACCTTGGTTGCGGGCACATCCCCAGTAGGGGGTGTGCAGGAGGCGGCTGATCAATGTCTCTCTCTCATCATGTTTCTGGCTCTCTATTCCTCTCCCTTCCTGTCTGTAAAAAATCAATAAAATATATATATAAAAAATTGTACTGGGCGCCTCACAGATGCAAAGCTTCTTTCTTGCTGAAGCAGCAAACTCTCCTGTACTTAGTGGCCAGACACCCTTGTCTTTGCACCCCGATAATGATGTGGCTGTCGCCCCGCTGGATGACGATTTAGGGCTCCGCTGGCAGGCTGGGACCTACTCCTGCCATCGGGAGAAAAAGCGGCAAATGTCTGCTGAAACACCAACGACGGCAACCCAGAAACCACCGTTACCGAGCGCTGATGTCGTCTGAATGAGGATGGCTGGTCGCCAGGGAGACCGCCTGTGCAGAGAGGCGGTTCAGGACGCGCGCACACACACACACACACACACACACACACACACACACACACACGGAACCCAGCCCACGCGTGGGCTGGTGGTCAGCAGGACCGGCTCCGTTCCCGGAAGGTCGCACGGTGCCCCAGGTGACTCTCGTTAAAGGCCGAAGCTGGCCCCATCCTCCCCCTCCCCCCACATCTGGATGCCATTACTCGGAGTCGTCCCGGGGAGAAGCCGCAGCCTGCCCTGATGTGGGAGCGGAAATTCTGTTCAGCGTGTTCCGCTGGCTCTAAAGGGGCCTCCTCAGCAATTCTGAAAGCTACACTCCCCGAGGGGAAACGCGGCAGCCGCCGTGGCCACGGTGATGGAGTGCTTGTCACACAGGGCGCCGGCCGTGGGCTCTCACCCGGCGGTTCCCGCCTGGTCACACGTTAGAGAGCAGGAGAGAGGCAAGGAAGGAGCGGAGGAAAGTCACAGACAGGGTGCGCGGCGGGCGGCTAAGGGTTTGCACCCTGCAGTCCCTGCCAAGGCCCCGAGAGCCCATTGTACGGAGCAGAAAGCTGAGGCCTAGGAAGGTTCAGCGACTGACCCGGAGTTGCTCAGCCGATCAGAGCTGGATTCGGACCCCAGCTGACCAGACCCCGGGGCCCACCGGCCCGGCCCCCACCAGAGTCAGCCTGGCCTCCTGACACCCACATGGCACCTGCCTCGAGGTCCATCAGGTCACTCCGCAGCTTTGGACCCTCCAGCTCAGTGGTTCTCAACCTTCCTAAGGCCGCGACCCTTGCATACAGTTCTTCATGGGGTGGTGACCCCCAACCATGAAATTTTGCTACTGTTATGCATCGTGATGTAAATATAATCTGCATTTTCCGATGGTCTTAGGTGACCCCTGTGAAAGGGTCGTTCGACCCCCCAAAGAGGGCGCGACCCACAGGTTGAGAACCGCTGCTCCATAGGCTTTCATCACCCCTAAATGGAGCCCCCCTCACTCCGCAAACCCAGCATGCTCTGCTCTCTGCTGTCCTGTTGGCTCTCCTCCCTGCCACTTCCTGAGGAGCCCTGAGCGCACCCCCCGCAACCCAAGCTGTCGCTCAGTCACACGCACATGCGGCCTGGCCCCCTAACAGGGGACCTCGGGGCCAGCCGAGGGCACCTGGAAACTTTGCGAGGACAAGCCCACTGCGGCTCAGCAGTGACCCAGCCACCATCAGCACTGTCTATGCAGCAGGCAGGGAAGACGAGCTAGAGGCACGTCCAATCTTCATGGAAAGATACCGGAGAGTCTGGCATATCCCTGTGTGTGGGTCTCCTTCGGGGCACCCCTTCCCAGCACACAGAGGCCGGCGGCCCCGGTCCTCTCCAGCTGAGCCCCATCACTTGGCTGCCTCGGCGCCCGGCTACTGAGCCCCGCCCCTGTGGCCTCCAGCGCCTCTCTGTGCCACAGCGTATCCAGGCTCAGCGCTGGCCGAGTGGGCAGCGAGGACCCCCATTCCTCCCAGGCTGGACGGGCAGAGGCCTCCTGGCGGGTCAGCACAGGGCAGCCCGCTCCTCTCAGAGAGTCAGAAAACCATCCTAGCCAAAGGTGCAGGGGGTGCCTCATGGACTCTGAGAACCGGTATCCATGCTAATTGAGCCAAGGTCAAACTTCAACACAGGCCCGGAGCTCTGTCCAATGCCAATGGCTGCCGCATCACCCGAAGGCACTCGATGAGGGAGCCACCGGCTCCAGGGGAGGCCTGGGCCCTGTCCTGAACACCCCTGACTCAGTCTCCCCACAAGGTCACCATTGAGCAGGAGGCGGGGGTCGGGTCGTGACAAGGCTTGGGGGCAGTGCTGTAGCAATGCTGCTGGGCCCAGCAGAAACCACGGCGTTCCCGAGTTGCGCCAGGGCTTCTGGGTGATCACACGTTATCCCAGGCTCCCCACTCACCTTCAGCACTGGCCGTTGTCACCCCCATTCCGTCAGCGAGGAGCCTGAGGCTCAGGGAGAACGGGCAAACCGTCCCGGGCCACGACAGGGTCCACAGAGGCGTGTGGTCTCCGGGACCTGGGGGAGGAGCTCCCCACCCCCAATGCAGGGAGCTGGGGGCTCAGGGGAGAAGAGAGAGTCCTGAAGGAATACCTCAGTGGATCACAACGAAGAGGTGATCAAGGGGAGGGAAGATGGGGGACATTCTCTGGGATGAAACGAGGTGCAGAGCCACAGATGTGACAGCCGGTGTCTGGCACCTTGGACAGAGGGCGGGCAGAGAAGGACAGGGCCAATAAAAGATGCCTGAGGTGCCCATCTGGCAGGAGATGGGAGGTCCCCAAGCTGGCCATCCGGGGAAATGATCCAACAGATCACCCCCATAGGAAGATGTGGGGATGCAGGTATGAGAAGAATGAGAGGGTCAAGGGGACCCAACAGGACACCATGAAAGAGGACGCAGAGAGGAAGAGGGTCTGACCCCCCAGCTTCCACAAAGGCTGAGCCCCATCACTTGGCCACAGGAAGGGGGTGAGGGAGGCCCCCCGAGGACCCTCAGAAGCGGGGTGACTCCACACCACAACTCTGAGGTGACTTGAGCATCGGCTCCACCCCGGCCGGGGTCACAGCACCACACTTACAAAGAGATATGTTCTTCCCCACCCAGCCTCCACGGCACACGTGGGAGGAACTGCGCATTTTATCACTTCAATACTTCTCCCCTTCCTGAGCTCGTGGCAAAAATAACATCACAGCATTAGGGGAAACATCTTTTTCATGTCTGGAACCCCCCACCTCAACACAACCCTGTCAGTGTCTCCTCCCAGACTGAGCCAGCCCTCGCTGGTTTTCTCGGAGCTTCTCACAAGCGTGCAAACTCCCCAGCAGGGGCTGGATCTGCCAGGCTGGTCCCCGCAGTGGAGGTGCTGACAAACAAACCAACAGGTCGAGCCTAAATGCTTTGTGGGTTCTACTTTGTCACCGGAGTCACCAGGATTTTCTTGGCCTCTATACACTCGTCATAATTAGCAACCTTGATTTTCAACCTTCAGCAAATGTGCCACGATTTAATTAGTCCCAATCTTGAAAATGTGGGTCAGTTTTTCTTTCTTTTTCAATTTTTTCTGTACGAAATGATATCTCTTTTCTAAGCTGACAAGCAATCCAGAAAGCTTCCAGGAAACGTGATAGAGTTTTGATTACTTAAACATGTCAAGCCACATTTTGCAAATATCATGAATTCAATTTTAAAAAGATCAACATATGTAATACTTTCAACAATAAGAGATTTAAAAAAAAAAAAGACATAGAGCCGAAACCAGTTTGGCTCAGTGGATAGAGCATCAGTCTGCCGACTGAACGGTCCCAGGTTCGATTCCCGTCAAGGGCATGTACCTTGGTTGAGGGCACATCCCCAGTAGGGGGCGTGCAAAAGGCAGCTGATCGATGTCTCTCATCGATGTTTCTAACTCTCTGTCCCTCTCCCTTCCTCTCTGTAAAAAATCAATAAAATATATATATTTTAAAAAAATAAAAATAAAAAATAAAAAAAGACATAGAAAAGACCAGCCACAGATTTGGAGAAAATATTTGTAAATACAGAGGTACCTTGAGATACGAGTGCCCTAACATACGAGATTTTTGAGATATGAGCCATGGAGCGAGCGATTTTTGCTTTGAAATATGAGCAACATTTGAGATAGGAGTCATCGCACGGATCAGCCAGCTGCACACGACCCACCAGTTTACCGTGACTCGAGCATCTCATAGTTTCCCACGCCTCAAGGTTACGGAACGAATTAAACTCTTATCTCGAGGTACCACTGAATATGGTAGCCCAAGGGTTACTAACCTTTGTATAGAATACAGCTCGTTTAAATCTATACATATAAAAGCCAAACAACCTGATGGTCATGATGCACACTGACCACCAGGGGCAGATGCACAATGCAGGAGCTTCCCCCTGGTGGCCAGGGCACTCCCACAGCGGGAGTGATGCTCAGCTGACCAACAGGTGCCAGACCCCGGGCACACGGCTGGCAAGCACAGTTGTGGCGGCACAAGCCTCTCCTGCCTCCACGGCAACACTACTGAATGGTGGCAGCAGCAAGCACAGCGGGGCTGGGATGAGCGGGAGCAACATGGTGCCTGGCTGGGCTCAACCTCTTCCCTGGCCGCCTGCCACTTCACACGCTGCTATATTCCTTGGGGTTGAGGGGGACTATCAGTCCCAGATTGCAAGAGGATGCAGGCCAGGCTGAGGGACCCCATCAGTGCACAAATCTGTGCACCAGGCCTCTAATCCTATATAATAATATGCTAATTGACCATCACGCTCTCACAAGATGGCGGCACCCACAGCCACAAGATGGAGATACCCAGTCCCCTCAGCCCCGCTAGCAGTAAATTTTCCTGCAGCCATTACCCTTTGTAAAAAAATCCTTACTCAAGGATATGATTATGTCTTTTAGATCATGTTGCTCAGGGAGCAGGCCTAAGCCAGCAGGTGGGCATCCCCCAAGGGTCCCAGACTGTGAGAGGGTGCAGGCTGGGCTGAGGGAACCCCGTGTGTGTGAATTTTCAGGCACCGGGCCTCTAGTCAATAATAAAAATATTTTAAAAATAGAAGAGAGGGCAAAGGATATGAATTCACTGAAGAAACCCAAATGGCCACACGCCAGGAGGTGTCTCATCTCATTTATGGGGAAATGCACATTAAAACAAGACATTTCCTTTTCATTAGACAGAAAAATGCAAACGGGGTAAGTCTTACTGTACTGACAGCGTGCTGAAAGGGCATGCTGGTATGTGGACGGGGGGTGCATGAGCCGGTCTCACCCGGTGCCGTATTATGATTTCTAACAAGAAACGTGTAGTTGCTCGTTGTCCCTGTTTCTGGAGCAGAGCTGCTAAAACCCAGGAACTCCCTCAGTGAGAACAGCAGGAACGCTGTCTTGATTTCCACCTGAGATTCTGTTAATGAGGCGACTTTTGGAAAGGACCCCGGTTGCCTAAGGGTGGGGGGCAAGTTTCCAGGGGAAGCAACCAGATGATTAGAGGATGGGAATTTCCAACCTCACCGCCCCGATCTATGGGGAGGGCAGAGGTGGCAGCAACCACCAACCGCCAATGATCTGGTCAGTCCTGTCTACGGAGCGGAGCCCCCATAAACACTCAGAGGGTTCCGAGAGCTGCCAGGCCTGTGCACAGGGACATTCGGGGAGAGCAGGACGCTCGGAGAGGGCCTTTCCCACGCTGGCCCTATGCATCCCATCTGACCACAGTTCCTGCGAGTCATCCCCTTTCACTAAACCGGTGGTCTGGTAAGTAGCATGCTCCTCTGAGCTCGGTGAGCTGCTTTGGCATGTGAATCGAGAACCTCCGATCAGAAACACGTGCCACGACCTGGACCTGTAATTGGCATCTGACGTGGGGAGAGCATCTGTGGGACTGAGCCCTTCACCGTGGGGTCTGACACCATGTCCAGGTCGATGAATTCCAGGACACCAGCCGGTGTCAGAGAATTGCTTGTTGGTGTAGGGAACCCATCTGTTTTTTGTTTGTTTGTTTGAAATATACTTTTATTGATTTTTTTACAGAGAGGAAGGGAAAGGGATAAAGAGTTAGAAACATCAATGAGAGAGAAACATCGGTCAGCTGCCTCCTGCACGCCCCCTACTGGGGATGTGCCCACAACCAAGATACATACCCCTGACGGGAATCGAACCTGGGACCTTTCACTCTGCAGGCCGACGCTCTATCCACTGAACCAAACCGGTCTCGGCGAACCCACTTGTTAATACACACACTGGAATGGTGTGCTCAGACCACTTACCAGTACGGAAGGCAATTGGGCAAAATAAAAAATGTAAAATATGCATACACCGCCATCCAGAAATCTTCCTTCTAAGCTTCCGTGCTACAGAATGGCAGCACAACTACCAAAGGCTGTACCTGGGGGTATTTTTGTTTTTGTTTTTGTTTTTGTTTTCATCATTTACAATGAAACACTGCTGGGGAATGGCACCACCTATGCCATGCGTCTGATCTAAGATAAGATGGCCTGCAGGTCAAAGACCCACGGGACAAATACCAAGGGGGCGGAGCCCTGTCTTCTCACCCAGAGGGGACTTTGACTTTCTACTAGAGTGTTTGAAAAGTTTACAGCTCGGAATACTTTGGTAATTACCCACCCCGCCCAGAGGAAGAAGGGTGTGTAAATCAAGCGCTGCTGAAACTGCCACTGCCGTGGTCATGTCTGTGCAAGTATGTTCTGCCTTCGTGCCAAAGCTTGGGGCAGACGGTCAAGGGCGCGGGCCCTTCCGGGGACTCCTGGTCACCCTGCCTGGCTCTCCCGGAGCGTCAGAGCCGGTCACGGATGCTGCTCAGTTCCCTACCCGCTCACAGCAGCCTGGTTCTGCCAAGAGGCCAATGGCCAATGGTCAGGCCTTCAGGACGGACAGTGCCTTATCGCCAACCGATCTGCAATTGTTCTTTCATTTCAAGTTCTTTTTCTTTTAATTTTTTACATATATTTTATTGTTTTTTTATAGAGAGGAAAAGAGAGTTAGAAACATTGATGAGAGAGAGACATCGATCAGCTGCCTCCTGCACGCCCCCTACTGGGGATGTGCCTGCAACCAAGGCACATGCCCTTGACCGGAATGGAACCCGGGACCTTTCAGTCCCCAGGCCGACGCTCTATCCACTGAGCCACACCGGTTTTCGCTCATTTCAAGTCGTGTTCAGATGACTTTATCCCTGCCTCTTCTCAGTTGTTTCTCCCTTGTACTTTCCCTTTTCCTTTCCTCCTTGGCGAGATTTGGCTTTACACTCAAGGATCTTTTTTCGGTCTTTGTCCATCTTTAGTGATAAGCAGGGAGCGGGGGTGGGGGTGGGGAGACACCCACGTGAACAGCCGGGCCATTAGCCTTTTCACGCTGGACTCGTTCAGTGGGATGACATATTTCTCCCTGTGAACCCGGATGACTCTGAACCGTTTGCTGCCCTCTGGAATGTCCTCGAGCAGCCTGAATGTCATCATCCTTTCAGATGGGCATGGACGAGCACCGCGCTTCTGTCTCAGCTCGGCCGAAAGAGGAGACGTAACCTTCCTGCGAATGTGGGACTCTGCCCTGCAGTGCCCTTTACGGTCCCTGCTCCGGTCAGGAGTCACAGAGGGACGGGACTTCATTGCGACCGCTGGCTGGCTCTCTACGATGGCCGCGAACAGGAAGAGCACCGGTTGATCACTGTAATCTTCTCCCTGGCTCCAGAGTCTCGGGCGCCCCGGTCCCCTTTCACAAGGCCTGCTCTGGGCACCCGTACATGTTTCCTTGTCTGGCAAATTCATTCTGTGCCCCCACCCCATCCCTGGCTCAGAGGAGTTGGTGTAGGAAGAGGTTGGATTCTTTTCAGAATAGTCATTTTTTAAAATGCCAGTGAGACCCGAGAGAGAACAGGAAGAGGGTGCCTGCAGGGCTGAGTCAGCAGCAGCCCGCTGACCCACTTCCCCGGCCCACCCAGTCCCCGGGCGCCGCTGGGAGCAGCAGATGCGGGAGCTGCTGGAAGATGCCCCGTCTGGCCAGGCCCCGCTGCTGGCAGCCGCCCCCTTCCCCTAAGGGACTCACCCCCAGCCTTCTCCTCCCGGCTCCCACCTCCTGCCCTATGCCTGCATCCTGGGTGGCGCTGCCCACTCTGCAGGGCCATGGTGGAGCCTCCGCTTCCTCCTCATCACGGCTCTGCTCCTTCTGGCCGAGGATGACAAGCTGGCGTGGGACCGGGGGACCAGACCCAGCTGCTCGTGCGTGGTCTCCGCTCAGCACCTCCGATCATCAGTGCGGCTCTCCTCCCGCCTCCCTCTGACATCCTCCTTCGAGGCGGCTTTCCGGCGAGTCAAGAACACGCTCTGGTACCGGTAGGAGCCCCTGTGCAGGCGGGATGGTGCGGGGAGAAACCTGCAGCCCGTACGGGGTTGGGAGAGGGGGCTGGACCCAGCGCTGCCTCTCAGGGGCCTCGTGTCTGGGCAGCTCCAGGAGTCCCTGCACCCACATCCCCTCCCTGTGAGACTCTGGCGGGCGGGATCTCGCACCCAACTCCCAGAGTCCCCCCTGGATCTTCCCCAGGATGGACTCACGCCCCATCCCACACCCACCAACTCCTCCAGGATTCGGCAGACACGGCCCTCAATCCACAGAGACCCACAGGCCTCCTGCCCCCGGCCCCCGGCTGACACCCGCGCTTTATTCATTTCTTCGTTTTTGTCTCAATCCCGGGGCCTTCATGGGCGGTATTCCTGGTGGACAGGCCAGGGTCTGGAATGCAGGTCAAGGACACGGGGACTCTTCCGGCTAATGTCGTGGGCGCCAGAGGGTTGGCTGCTGGAACCCGGCCCCGGGCCAGGCAGGAGGCAGGAGCGTACATCTAGGCAGAACCTCATGCTGTGAAAGGGAAGGCGAGCGAAAGGCAGAAGAGCATCTGCCTGACAACGGAGCAGAAATGAAAGCCTCGAACAGTCTCCAAACTGGAGACACCACTTTCCCGAGGTAATCCGTCCGCCTCCAGTGCATTCTCCACCCAGAGGGGACCCCCTGGGGGAAGCTGAGTAGGCCACTGTGCCCTGCTCACCCTCCTGGGTGGACTGCGTCTGAGGGGGGAGGGCTGATAGAGCTAAGTCCTTTCTCTGCCCCCCCCCTCGGGGCCTGCCACTCTGTGACCTCTCTGACCTCACACCCCAATACAGGTCCCTCCACTTCTCCCTCCTCCCCTCCAGCCACACTCGCCTCCTGCATGAGGAACCTTGGCAGGCGGCTGCACCCTTAGCTAGAAGGTTCTTTCCTCCCACATACACCTCTCCTTGCTCCCTACACTCCACATTCTAGAGCCCCTCTCTGCACGACGCTTCTCCTTTGCACTAATCATTATCCAACCGGCTACGTGTCACATTAATTAGCCCATCTGTCCACCTCCCAGTGCACGCTGGCTCCTCCAGGCCGGGGGTTTGGTTTCTGTGTTCTTGCCCAGGGAGTGCCCAGCACCAGCCCAGGGTAAGGACAGTGTGGTGGCTGCAAGAGTCACTGTCGCTCTGTCAGGGACAGGTAGGGGCCAGAACTGCTATGTCATTGACTATCTGGACAGTGGATACCTAGGGGAGCAATTATTATTCTGAGCCCAGGCGGTGTGAGGGGCCTGTCCCATGGGGTGGCGCATGCACAGGCCCAGACCCGCACCCTCCAGTCAGAGGGCAGCAGGCGCGGCAGCACCGCACGCTGGAAGCGGGTGACCAGAGAGGGCTGGGTCAGATGACAGAAACACGTGGCGCATAAATAAGCGCCACGCTCATGAAGGAGCCATCTGTCTGGCGCTGAGAGATCCACGCCAGGCAGCACATCAGCCCCACAAATTAGCGGCCAGATGCGTCCCGATAGCATCAGAGCATTCGACAATAGAGTTCAGCGGAATCCTGGTTGTCACTCCAGGGTTTAGGGGACACATTTCCACAATTGTGAGTCCAGTGACTAACTGTAATCACCCCCCACACACACACTTCACACTTCAAAGGCCTCCTGGCTGCCCCCTCTCACTTGTAAAGCAAATCCCTTGATGCCCAGGCTCTGAGCGGTCCCCTCACTGCACTGGAGGCAAGGGCAAGGCCATCGTCATTCCTGGAGACCCGCAGAGAGTGACACGTACTGATGGTCCGTCCCAAGGCCGAGGAAGAGCGTTCACCCCTAGCTGTTCACCCCTAGCTGACGACCCCCGCCTTCCCCAGGGCTCCGGCCCGGCCAATGCTGCAGGCGGGCCTGGACCGGAAGCTTCCCAGGGGCTGGGCACCAGCTGGGGCCGGATGGCGGGAAGGAAAAGGCAGTGACCGTGACCGTGGCCGTGGCCAGCCTCGCTTGGGCAGGCCTGAGTCCCCCGTGTGCACCAGGCACAGGCTCCGCCGCCCGGCAAAGCCCAGACATTCAACAGATGGAGGCAGCGGCTGGGGACTCACGCAGAGGAAACAGTAAGCACGCTCGCTCCCCAGCTGGGTGGGCACCCACCTCCCAAAGCAACGGGCGCCGAGACCATTGGCCCCGCCCGCCCCTCATGCCCACTGGGAGAGCCGGAAGCGAACTGGGGAGCCGCAGAGGCAGTGGCATGTGATGGGCAGGTCACGCTGCCTGAAATCCCTCCTTTCCCCTCCTGCCTGCTTCCCGCTCCCGGGGACAGTTCCTGGGCGAGCGTGGCGGGGGGCAGAAAGGGCTTAAACCAAGCAGATGGCCCGTGGCTGGGCATTCCTCGCTGTGGCTGCATTAAGGACAGAAATAAAACTACCATTTCAGCTCCCGGGGCGGGTCCAGTAGAAGAGGCGGTCGCCCCCAAGAACGTACAGAACACTTGGGGGAAGGATGCACCCGAATGAGCAGAACTTTTCTCACTGCCTGTGCCCACTGCACGGACAGGGGACGGGAGAGGGGTGGGGGGGGGCGAGGGACACTTTCCCAGCGCTAAGTGGTGCTGGATTTGGGGTCAGGACCACAAACAGCTTTTAGGGCCCGGCGCCCGCCAGGTGCGGGCTGGGGCTGGCCTGGCCGCCTGGAGAAGGCGCTGTGCGCACCTGCCAGCCAGGGGACGCGGCCGGAGGGGGTCGCTGGCTCCGGGCACCGGTCCTGAGGGCGCACGGAGATGGGCGGCCCATTTGGCGGCGGCTGGAGGGCATCGGAGGAGGAGAGGGTGCCTTCATGCGGGGAGGAAGGAAGGAAGGAGAGGGAGCGCAAACCAGGGAGAGAGAGAGAGGAGGAGAGGAAGGAAGGAAGGAGGGGAGCGCAAACCAGGGAGAGAGAGAGGAGGAGGAGGAGAGGAAGGAAGGAAGGAGGGGGAGCGCAAACCAGGGAGAGAGAGAGAGAGAGGAGGAGAGGAAGGAAGGAGGGGGAGCGCAAACCAGGGAGAGAGAGAGAGGGGAGGAGAGGAAGGAAGGAAGGAGGGGAGCGCAAACCAGGGAGAGAGAGAGAGGGGAGGAGAGGAAGGAAGGAGGGGACAGGGAGAGGGGAGGGGAGGCGGCGCTGGGAGAGGAGGGAGAGGAGGGAGAGGAGGAGGAGGAGGAGGCGGCGGGAGGGGGCGGCGGCCGCGGGGCGGAGCGCGCGGGGCGGGGAGGCGGGGACGGGGGACGGGGCGGCCGGGCGCGCGGCCGCGCTCTGGTTGGCCGGTGCCCGCGCCCCCGCCGCCTCCCCGCCTCCCCGCCTCCCCGGCTCCCCGCCCCGCGGCGCTGGCGTCGGGAAAGTCCAGTGAAAAGTCCAAGTGCCGCCGCGCGCGCAAGATGGGCTCCGGCTCCTCCAGCTACCGGCCCAAGGCCATCTACTTGGACATCGATGGACGCATCCAGAAGGTAGCGCCGCCCCCCGCGCCTCCCGGTGCGCCACCCCCCACCCCGCGGCGGGGGACCCCTGCCCGGTGACAGCCTGGGGCGCGCGGCGCCGGCCGGCGGGTGGGGGGGACCCTGCGCCCGTGCGTCCGAGCATCCGTGCGCCCGCGCGCCCAGGGGTCCAGGGGTCCGGGCGGCGGTCCCCGACAACTTGGGCTCCGGGGTCCGGTCTCCCCGCGTCCTGGGGGTGGGAGAGGGTGTGGGGGTTTGGGGGAGGGTGCGGGGGGAGCAGGGGCCGCTCCCAGCGTGCTGTCTGCGTCCCGGTCCCCATTCCCCCCCGGGGGGCAGCTGTGACAGCTGAGGGGGTGCCAGGGGGGGTGCCCGCTCTCCGGGGCCCGTGGAGAGAGAGGGACGGTGGGCGGCGCTGGACCAGCTCTGCCGCCCGGCTGTCCTCCTCCTCCTCCTCCTCCTTCTCCGGGAAGGGGGAGCCCTGGAGACGTGCAGCAGCGTCTGGGGGAGAGGCATCCAGAGCAGACCGTTCGTGGGGTGGAGGGTGGGGGGGGGCTCCTCCTCTTCAAGCCCCGGGCCTGGGTCCAGAGGGCCCCCCCGCTTCTGATGGGCAGACAGGAACCATAAGTGAGCTGCTTGGCGGACAGCTTTCCCAGCCCCACCTACATCCCCGCCCCCAGGGACGTGCCCTGGTGAGGCCATCTTCCCACACCTCGGCCACCAGCGGCTCACCTTGCCCTTGTCCGGCAGCGCCTGGCAGGGAACCCGGGAGGAATGCCCGCCGCCCACCCGCTGGGCAGAGGAGGCGCCTGCTGGGGCCCAGGCCACCGCCACCAGCTGATAGACTTGCCAACAAGCCACCTCGCTCTCACCCCTCCCCAGCTTGATCCCCGGGAAATGAGAAGTGCAGGCGTCCCTGTCCCTCCCTCCCCCCCCCCCATAACTCGCTCTAACCGAATCGGACAACCAGGACCGGAAGCATCTTCAAGGGCAGGTGGCCACAAGCAGACCCAGGACTAGACCCGAGTGCCCAGGGACCGCATAGGAATTTATAACAGCCCCCCCAGAGGAAGACACCGCCCTCCGCTGAATAGCCCCCTGTGCCAGTGTGCGCACGCATCCACGTGCAACATGTACAAAAACATGTATGCATATGTGCACATGTCACATGCAAACATACGCAAAAGCGCACGCATCCACACACACATGCAAACAGGCAAGCGTGCACGCCCAGATACAAGCACACACTTTTTCTGCCGCGCCACATGGAAGGTATCAGACACCCGCGTTCTTTATCTTTTGAAAGAGGTGAGGTGAGACGCCGCCCGCAGGTCAGAAGGGACAGCGGCTTCCCAAGAACTTGCCCCAAAGCTTCCTGAGAAGCCAGCCCGAAGAGCGGGTGAGAGTGCAAGAGGTTCCAGGGGTCAGGAGGCGCCACGCACCTGGCCTGGCAGGCGACTCCCCTCTGATTGTGGGGACGATGGTGTTCCACAGGTGGCACGCCCGAGGTTGGGGTGACCTCCAGGAAAGCAGCACTGTGGGCAGCTGGGGGGGACCTGGGGCACCTGCCATCAGGAGGGAGGCTGGGGCCTGGGGAGGGGCCAGAGTTAAGGGGTGCTAGCGCCACCGCCTCTGTGATCTGGAGCAAGCCCCCCACCACACCCCCCGGCTGCTCTGAGCCGGCCTGCCCCCCTGTGACGTGGGGGAGCATCTGCTTTATAGACGGTCAGGAGAAGTAAACAAATTCGTGCAAACAGCCGGGACACTGCCGGAACAGGATGGCGTGGCGCACGGTCGCGATCCAATAAATGTCCTTTAACCGTCGCGGCGAGGGGGGCAGGGGTCTGGAAACCACTGCCATCCTGCGGTGCCCTGACTCATTCCTGACCTTGCTCCGTGGCCTCTCGCCTGGCCGTCGTCCCTGTTGGAGGCTCGGGGTGGACTCGGAGCCTGGTGGAGAGCCAGATCCCTCGGGGTTTCCAAGGATGTGCTGGCCACTGGCCACCATCACCCCCCCCACCCCCCCGGAACTCCACGCCAGCAGCTCTGTCCAGATTTCAAATGTCTCTCTCGGCTCAAGGCTCTCGCTGCAGCACCCGGAGGGCCGGGTTTTCTTCTTCAAGCCCCGAACGCCGGGTTCGCTCCGAGGCCCCCCGGATGCCCTCGGGTCCCGTCTCCCTCTTGACCCGTCCCGTCCTGCGTGTGGAAGGTCATGGACACAGACCTCGCGTTGCTTCCCGGGAGAGGCGGTGGAGGGGGGAGAGAAGGCGTGAGTGGGGGGCGTTGTCGCGTTGAGATTGTGTCGCCCTGTCTGGTCGTCTGCCCTTTGGCTCCTGCCTTCCTTCCGTTCTCTGTCCCCCCGAGTGACCCCGCCGCTGCGGGCCATTCCACGCTCTCCCCAGCAGTGGCCCCCGTGGGTGTTGTCGGCTCCAGCAAAGCTGCGGGTGGATGGGCATCGTGTCTGAGGAGAGACAGTGCTCAGCATCTCCACTTGGGTGCACAGCCCGGGTGAGTCACTTAACCTCCACGCCACTGTTTCTTGATGTCACATGGGGTACACGGTAGTGCTGCTTGTTGGGAGAACCGGACAGGGCAAGGCCAATCAGTCCATAGCCAGATGAGTTTATTGAACAGCTACTACGTGCCGAGCAAGCGCTGGGGTCCAGGGTGGCTGGGCCATTCATGACACTCAGCCCCACTGAGCAATGGCTCCCTCTATATCCTGTGCCATGCGTTGGACCTGGGTCCCTGTGACAGACAGAAGGTCACACAGCAGGACCCGGCTGGTAGGAAGGGCTATGGTGCCAGCCGAGTGTGGGCCTGGTGGGTAGATTTTCTTCCTCGGAGAGGACCAGCTTTGTGGGGAAGGGGTCCTTTTCGGGCCCAGCAACCTGAGGAAGACCCAGGGACTGCTGGATATCAGGGGTGCAGCCTCAGGCAGCCAGCAGCACCTCCACACTGTCTCCGTCGCCTGCTCGGCCACTTGCCAAGGAGCACAGGTGGCCCTGGCACCTCCCGGCACCAGGAGGAGGAGGAGGAGGGATTGGAGCCCCGTCCCCAGATCTGCAGAGCTGGGGACCCTGCCCCGAGGACTTCCCTCAGGGAGCGGATGCTCCTTATCTTGGTGCAGAGGGTTTGCTTGTATCTTTCCGCAGCTTCCCCTGCCCGGGGCCCTGGCCTCAGCTCCTGCTTCCTCCTCCCTCCCTGAGTACGGAGAAAGGTGGGGTCCCTGGGATGCCCAGGGCGTGACAGGACAATGCACTGGGCATAGGCAGCCTGAGGGCCCCTGCCTGTGGCAGTCCAGGTGGGGATTTGCTGACCGTCCGAATGGGGCTGTGGTGGGATGCCAGGCTGGCCTTGGGCTGGGGTTCGGTGAGAACGTTCTCTGGGCAAGACTGGCGGTCCTAGAGCTCTTGGGCCTGTGGAACGGGATCCTCTGTAGTGCACGGCCTGGCCTGGCAGCGCCCGTGGGGACAGTCCTCTCAGCACGCTCTTTCTGCGGGACCACCCTCACCCCCTCCAGCTGCTGTTCTTGTCCCTGCCTTGACCTGCAGCTGACACGCAAGCCTTCATGAGCAAACAGCCACTTGCAACGTCGTTTCTACTCTAAAACAGGAACCCAGTGAGGAAAACTGAAAGGGAAGAGCAGAGCTCAAAAGTTGCTAAAATGTCAGTTTCTAGTTCATAGCAGTCCCCCCCCAACCCCCCCCCACACACACACACACACCTGTGACTGCTCTCCCTTCCGGCTGCACCCAAGCACCCCGTGTGCTCAGCCCCTGGGGCCGTCCACAGTGCCTGTCTTTCACCCAGCGCGGCCTTCTTGCCACCTAGGACCCTGGATCACGCCGCCTGGATTCTCCGAAGCCAGCCTCCGGGGGCCTGCAGGGCCCTGACCCACCCGGAGCCCAGGCCTCTGCACGCTCTGCTGGCTGTCTCGGGGTTGAGCCAGAGGAATTCTGCTCCCCACTGTCTGTCCCTCCCTCTGCCCCTGCCCTGCCCCGCACCAGGCTCCTCTGCCTTTGGCCCATCTTCAGAGCCACCCCATCTTGTACTGGTCATGGGGCACACCTGACCGAGTCTTGTCCAGCGTGCTCACATGGTGGGTCCTGGCGTCCCTCTCCCTCTCCACAGGCCCGGCCCCTGCTGGAGTGTGCCTGAGCTGCCTGCCCCCCGCACAGCCCGGTGGGAATTTCCTTCCACTTCAGCACCTGCGCACCGGCTTGGCCCATCACCCAGAGCACCCTTTCCCGGGCCTGGCAGGACCCTTGCCCCTTTGCACAGGGCCAGGCAGACCCAGCAGAGTTCTCTGGGCCTCTGAGCACCTGTCTGCTCCCCTCCTTCCCGCCGGGTGCACTCTCCTTGGCCATCGCCAGCGAAGTCCGTTTACCTCCCTTTGGGTGTTGATTCCTTACGATCTTCAAGAAAATACTGAAACGGTAACATAAGCTGTTGCCACCGGGACAGAGGGGCGGGGTAGGAGGATGCAGAAAGGGGTGATCCCACTCCCGTTTGGAAAACAGAAGTGGGCCATTTTGATTCCCAGCCCGACCCCAGCTTCCGATGACCCCTCTGTCTCCAGCTGCGCCCGAGCCGGGCCGTGAGAACTCACAGCGAGTATCTGATTTCCCGTCTCTTTTTCAACAAGCACATCGGCCCTTGAAGTAATCGGCCGCCTGCCTGCGGCGCCACAAGAACGTTTGGGAAATGGTCTTCCAAGTCCAGCCGATTAAACCAGACGCGGCCAACACCTGAGGCCGGGAAGGGGGTGGCTGGAGGCTTGAGCCCCACTGGGGTCACCGGGGTTGACAGAGAAGGATGGGGGACCTCGGTGCCTCAGACTGAATGAGCATGCCCTGTCTCGGAGGGGCTGGGGCCGCTCTGTCCATCATATGGAGGGTGGCGGCCATGGTGGCAGGACAGACGAGCCGGCTCTGCCGCTGGCCAGAAACTGGGAAGTCACTTCGCCCTCGGGAAAGTGGGTGCAGTGGTGGTGCCTTGCACGGGTGGCGCCTTCCATGGGGTGGCTGGAGATGGCACTAAGTAATACCCATAAAGTGCTGGGCCCTGGGAAACTCAGCACGCCTGCCCCGTCCTCAGGCCTGCGCACAGTAGGGCCCCTCCCCAGCCCCGGCAGCCCCCCTGCACCTGCCCCTGGGAGACTCCGGAAGAAGCCATGGCAGGCGCTGTCTGCTCATTTGCTTGGTGCCTCTGAGGCCGCTGTGGATCTTACCCGCAAAGAGGGAGACAGGGCCAAGGATCCCGAGACCCCGGTCCCACTACCCCAGGCACCTTCGCTCCAGCTGGGCAGGGGCTACTCCTATTGGAAATGGGTACTGCACACCCTCAGCTGAGGGGCCTCCCCAGAGCCGTGAGGGTCGAGGGGCTGCCTGGCCTCAGAAGCCTGCGGCACTCTCTCTGGTGTCAGGGGAGGAGGAGAGCAAGGGCAGAGGGAGGGCACGGCCCGCCCATCAGACCACTCGTATGAACCGCATGCAAATGAGAGTCAAAGCAGGGTCACCCCAGAGGCTGGCCTCGGTGCCCGGCCAGCAGGGGGCAGCAGGGACTGGCCAACACATAGCCTTGGGTCACTGCAGGTCCTGCACCCTTTTCCGGGTTTGCTGCCTGGGGGTGTAGCCAGTATCCCCACTCCCCATCATCTCTCCCACCACAATCGGCCCAAGCTGACCATCTTCATTCGGTCACCCATCCCCGACCGTGGGGGCGGCTCAGCAGGCAGTGTCCCTGGGGGCTGGGGGAGGTCTTCGGCAGCTAAGAGAATCGCCAGAGGCCAGAGGCACCTCAGGGGTCCATCTTGCCAAGAGAGCAGCGGCCCACCAGCTGGTCCCGCCCCGGGAAGGAATTCCTCTTGCTCCCCCTTCTCCCGAGGAGAGCTGTCCCCCTGGAGGTGTTTCTGGGGACAGACACGCCCGGGCACGGCATCGCTCCTCTAGCCCTCCGAGCAGAAGCTGCGGCGAGGGTGGCGCGCAGCCAGTGCAGTTTACAGGTCAGTGGCTCCGTTGAAAGGGGTTCCCAGCCTCTGGCTCAGCTCCCCGAGCTGAGTCCTCCTGCCTCTGTAGCTGCGGATCTGCATTCCCACGGCTCTGAGTCTTGGCGAGAGAAAAGATGCTCTCATTTAGCGCAGACCTGAAGCTTGCCTGCAGGGGCACAGAAGTGTGCGCACGTCCTGGGCGCCTCGGCTCGCAGACTGCAGGGGTCAGGGGCTGTGGAGACGGCGTCAAACATTGCAAACTCAAAATACGTCTCGCGGTCACGGGGTGGGCTATTTGCCTCGGACCCTTCACCCCGCATGTAGTTACCACATAGTCCCAAAGCTGATCACCTGACCTGAGCGTTTGCCCAGAACGGAAACTCACACCACCACCATCATCACCCCCTGCCCCCTCCAAAAACTTGGTTTGGACACAAGTAAAGAAGAGCCAGACCTTGTATTCCATTGGCTTTCGATTCCCTCGCTTTTCTTTCATTTTTAAAAAATGGTAGAAAATTACACACAACATAAAACTTTACCATCACAACCATGCCTGGTGCCCAGTTCTGTGGCAGTGAGCCCATTGCCACTGTCCATTTCCAGAACTTCCCATCTCCCCAGCCTGAAACGCTGTCCCCCTGAAACACTAACAGCCACCCCCCGCCCAGCCCAGACACCCACCATCTACTTTCTGCCTCTGTGGATTTGGCTGCTCTAGAACCGCCTGGAAGTGGGATGACACAGTATTTATTCTTTGGGGAATGGCTTATTTCACTTAGCGTAGTGTCCTCCAGGTTCCTCCGTGTTGGGATATGTCATCGGCATGTCCTTCCATGTTAAGTCTGAATTATATCCCGGTACTTGTAGATGCACATTCTGTTTATCCGTTCATCCATCAGGAATCTGCCTGATTTAAAAAAAATATATATCTTTATTGATTTTTAGAGAGAGAGGAAGGGAGAGAGAGAAACATCAGTGTGATAGCGAAACCTTAATTGGCTGCCTCCTACAAGTACATGCCCCCAACAGGATCCAGCCCAAAACCTGGGCATAAGGCCCTGACCCGGAATCGAACCGGCAACCTTTCGGTGTACAGGACGCCGCCGAACCACCTGTACCACAGCAGCCAGGGCCTGCCTGATGTTTCTACACCTCATCATCCTCATGCTTGTTTCCTTGGTTTGCAAGCCCAGCCATTGCAGCGGTGTGTTGCTGAGCCTTATGACAACGTTCTGTTCCCTGGAACCCGCCCCGTTTCCTGGTCATGGCTGTTCCTCCAGGAGGCTCGTGTGTGGTGTGGCCTGTGTGTGTTTCAGGCGGCGAGAGGAGTGCACAGATGCTTTTCAGATTCAGTTGCCCTCAGTCCATTCCCAGCAGCGTGATGTCAGGGCCGAGAACATGAATTCCGGGGCAAGCTTGTCCGTGAGGGACCCCGAGAGTGGGTGTGCAGGTTACTTACGCACTCGGTGTCTCCATCTGAGCAGTAGGTTGTTATGATTAAAGGCATGAACGCGCACAAGTCTGAAACCTGGCCGGCACACACTGAGGGCTGCATCAAGTGGTGGTGACTATTATTTGTTTCTTATTATTTTTTTTAAATATACTTTATTGATTTTTTACAGAGAGGAAAGGAGAGGGTTAGATAGTTAGAAACATCAATGAAAGAGACATCGATCAGCTGCCTCCTGCACGCCCCCCACTGGGGATGTGCCCGAAACCAAGGTACATGCCCTTGACTAGAACCAAACCCAGGACCCTTCAGAGTCCGCAGGCCGACGCTCTATCCACTGAGCCAAACCGGTTTCAGCTATTATTATTATTATTATTATTATTATTATTATTATTAATTTTATGTTGTGGATTCAAGGCAGCCGAATCTCCATGTCTGGTTTGGGGAGCCTCGCCCAGACCCCTGACCTTGGTGGGTGGCCGGGGGCAGGCACCAGCGGTGGTTCCAGCCCAGGGATAGGGGTCCAGGTCCAGGCGCGCTCCATGGAACACAGGGCCAGCCAGCCCCGGGTGCTTCCAGCTCAATGAGACCATGTGACTGTGTTTCCCCGGTTAACCCCAAATCCGCCCTCCTTCCCCCCTCCTTCTGCCAAAGAGAGGACCACACTCGCCTTTCCTTTCTCCTCCTGAACTTCGGAGGTGCAGCTCCCTCCGGGCTGGGATGAGAAGGGGGGACAGGATGGAGGGAAGCAGCGAGGGAGGAGGGTGACTGCCCTCACAGGCACGGTGCCAGGCTTCAGGCTCATTGGCTTCCCAGGAGGGGGTGGCGGTGATGCCAGCGGCGCTCGATAATGTGACAGGTGAAGCCGCCAGAACAGGCTTGCCTGGTCGCTGTCCATCACAGCCCGGGCCACCCTGCGGCTTTGTCACTCGGTGGCTGGCCGTACCTCCCCCGCAGGTCCTCGGGGTCTCAGGGACCCCCCCCCTTGTGCAGCCTGGGAGAGCTGCTCACCCTGGGGGCGTGGAGGGGGGTTTGGGGGAAAGAAAGTCTGAGCCCTACAGTGGCTGGAGTTGGCAGGATTCGTCACCGGCCAGCCCTCCTCGGTCCAGCCCAGAACGCCGGTGTCAGGGAGACAGCCCCCTGCCTCCTCCCGTCACCGCTGCCGGACGGCAGGTGTGGTGACCAGGGCCCCGTCTCTCCAGGCGGGGTTCGTTCATCCCGGCGCCGGGCACACGCAGCGCCCATTTATATTGTAAGCAGAGCCGCGCCCGGTGCTTCGGGCTGTCTTTATCCTCGCCGCTTCCGCCTTCAGGATTGAAAAGAAAAAAACTTCTGCGGCCTGACGGGTAACCAGACAGGAGGCAGCCAGCGCCTCGGACATCATCGTGATGAGGAGATCGCCAGCAGCCTCTCCATCTGGAATGTACATGCGTGAGGACCGCTTACTGGGAGGGAGGGAGCGTTCTTCTGGCTCCTGCCGGCCGTGGGGCAGCAGAAGCAGCTGGGCGTGGCTGGAGGCTCCTCTGTCACCAGTCTGTCACACGTCCGTGGGTCCCCCCATTTCCCAGAGTGCGTTGGGGAACGGCCGCCGAACGGTTCTCGCTCCGGGTCCTGGTCCACCCCGGGAAAGGTTACAGTATGCGTGGAGGTTGGAGGCTCAGCGTGAAGGGTCAGGCGCGCTCTGGAATCTCTCCCTGAAGCATCTGATGCAAGTCTACACGGTCTTGCTGCCCCAGTTAATAACAGCATCCAAGGCTCAGGACCCACACATACTCCAGAGGGGGGCATTTGGAGTCCTTAGGACCGAGGCCGTACCCCTGAGCCACCGGAGTCTGCAGCCACGGTCCGGACACGTGTTGGAGTCCCATTTTCCGTGTGGCGGTTTGAAGGTTGAGCCCCAAACAGCGGAGATGGGAGGTGGCATCTGAGCCCTCCCGGCTAGGACAGCCCGAATATCCCAAGAAGCGGGGGTCAGGAGGGGACTCCGCGGCAACGTGACGGATGGGGGACGGGGAGGCGCGGGGAGTTGCCGCTGCACATGTTTCTGACACAGGGCCGGGCCGCACCGCGCCGGAAGGCGACTGCGATGGGGCACAGCCTCGGGCAGCCGGGAAGGACACTTTGGTGCGGGTGATGCATGGATGGTGGGGAACTGGGACAGACGCCTGGCGGGTGGGCAGGCAGAGGGCCCTTACAGAGTCAGACCAGCCTCTCCCAGATGCTGAAAGTGTCAGTCCTTATAATCATCACCTGTCCTAAGGGGTTCCCGTGAACGAGCCTGGATGGTGAGGGCTGAGTGTGCCCGCAGACACAGGCTGATGTTCCGAACTCCGGACACTTCAGACCTCCTTACCCCTGGCCACCGTAACATACACAAGACTGCCAAGTTCTGCACCCCACTTTTCCCCTCCAGTTTTTCCCCCAACCTCTCCCCTTCAGGCCTTTCCCCAAAGCCCGGGCCTCTCCAGGGACAGGGACCCCCCCCGTTTCCTGGTGTTGGTGCTGGAGTAGCCACTGCCAGATGCCAGCTCCTGGAAGTGGGTCCCGCGGAGTCTGCTGATTCAGTCTCAGCCTCTGTGACGGGTCCCCTGCGCATCCTGCGGTGATAGATCACGCCGCCCTGAGAAGACGGCCGGGGTTCGAGTTGGGTCCAGACACCAGCGGGGTCCCTCAAGCCGCCTCCAGCTCACACCTGCCCCTGTGAAGTGCCAGGCATGGCCTCGGGGAGGAGGAACCAGGGGGTTGTGTATGTTACGGTGGCCGGCGGTAAGGAGGTCTGACGTGTCCAGAGTTTGGAACATCAGCCTGTGTCTGCGGGCACACTCAGCCCTCACCATCCGGGCTCATTCACGGGAACCCCTTAGGACAGGTGATGATTATAAGGCGTCTGGGAGAGGCAGGTCTGACTCTATAAGGGCCCTCTGCCTGTCCCACCCACCAGGCGCCTGTCCCAGTTTCCCGCCATCCATGCATCACCCGCACCGAAGTGTCCTCCCAGCGGCAGTGAGCGGAGACCCGCCCTCGGGGACCTGCCGGGAGGAGGCTCACAGCCCGCACAGGAAGCAGGACGGTGCGGGGTGACTCCAGCCACCCCCACAGCCGGCCCGGAGCCGGCACCCACGTTCCGAGACACTTCTTTTCTGGCAGGAAAACCACGCTCCGTTTTTCCGGTGAAACTTCAGGCCACGGGAAGGCGAGGAGGAGGCGAGGGAGAGAGGAAGGAAGCCTTCCTCCCGCGCAGATGGAACTGTGTGGGCTCCTGGTCCCGGTGGGGGCCGTCCTCCGCTGCCGCTGTGCTCAGGGGGCCTGTGAGGCCTCCGGTCCTTCCCGGTGATGCTGTGACCAGGACAGCCGAGCTCTCTGGGTCCAAGTTGGGTTTTAGGTCCCGGTTTCACACGGTTCCTTCCCCTTCTGTTCTCCCGGGCCCCACCGTCGTTCTCACGCCTGGCAGTTCCCCCATCCCGCCCCGGAGACAGGGCTACAGGGCTTCTTGCTGAGAGAGGGCTCCCCGTGGATGGTCCCTGGGGGCGGGCTGCGGCCCCACATCCTCCCCAGCATCTCCTCCTTTTTTTCTTTTTTTTTTTTAATATATTTTATTGATTTTTTTTTTTTTTAAGAGAGGAAGGGAGAGGGATAGAGAGTTAGGGACATCGATGACAGAGAGACATCAATCAGCCGCCTCCTGTACGCCCCCTACTGGGGATGTGCCTGAAACCAAGGTACATGCCCTTGACCGGAATCAAACCTGGGACCCTTCGGTCTGCAGGCCCACTCTATTCACTGAGCCAGACCGGTTTCAGCCACATCTCCTTCTTTATCCTTGCCCTCCTCGGGGTTGCCAAGGAGCCCTGACCCCAGGGACAGGTCGCATGGACCGCACCGGAGTCCTGAGACAAGAGGAGGAGGAGGCAGAGCCGGGCGAGGCTCAGTGAGGCGGAATACAGGGAGGGTGCACCCATAGTTGCCGCTTCCTTGAATCTGAAATTGAAACCAGAGAGACACCTTCCGACAGTCCCCCCATCCCACAGTCCTCGGAGCTCCAGCTTAGCACGCTTCTCCTTCTCTCCGCTCCCCATTCTCTGCACCTCCGGTCCCCTGTGATCCATTATTTATGACAGGGAAGCTTGGCCTCAGACACCCGGCATGAAAAAAATAACAAACAAAGCAGCCCGGAGAGCTGACGGGAGCAGCGATCGCATCAGCCATGACAAATGGGTTCTGCGCGCAGGAGGCCGGAGACCTCTGCAGGCTTTGGCGTGGGGAGCGCTGAGCCGGAGCTGGAGGGGGTGCGGCAGTGGCGGCGGCCTGGCAGCTGCGTCCTGCTGAAGGAGAGCCTCAGCCGGGACAGGGGTTCCCCACAAGCTCCCAGATGGCTCCCTCGGGCCTCCCCACCTCCCAGCTCCCACTCAGGCCCACTTCAGCTAATACTGGGGGGGAGGGGAGACGTGGGGGCTCTTCTCAGAGTCAGATCTGCCTCTTCTCAGACTCTGGACCTGATCCTCGGCTTCAGTGTCTCCTCTCTCTAATCCCTCCTCCCCTGACCCCTCCTGAAGTCTGGTCTCCATCACATATGCACTCCTCCATGCCTCGCACAGCTTAAAGGCCTCACTGCCTGCGAAGGAGATCCCAGCCATCTCCGCGTGCTGTCGCCTCTCCCTCCGCCTCCCTGCAGACGGGGGGTTTCATTGAGGGGCCACCTGGATGATCTGGCATCATCTTATCTCAAGAGCCTTAGTCTCGTCACACCTGCAGACACTCTGGGGCTCACAGGTGATAGTCCTGGGGGTAAACGTGTGTGTATCTTTGGGGGGATGGGGCATTACTCAGGGGCTACAGGGCTCTTAACCACGGGATTGTAAGCACATTTCCAACCTCAGTGCACACCCCACTTCCTCAGCTCCAGAGGCTCCCAGTCCAGGCTCCTATAGCCACTGCACCCTAACCCGGCAGGATCTTCGGTCTGAAGTGGGGGTGGGCAGCGTGAGGAGACCGTGTCTTCCCTTCTCCTCCTGCTTTATGCCACCGTCTCTTCGGGGCCCCCTCCTCCCTCAAGGCCCGCCCTCTTTCACAGCATCTGTCACACCCACTTTTCATTTCTTGGGTGTGTTTGACAACCCTGCCTTCCTCGGCTGCCGGCTGTGTGTTCCAAGCAGGATTTTTTTTTTTTTTGTATTTTATTGATTTTTTACAGAGAGGAAGGGAGAGGGAGAGAGAGTTAGAAACATCAATGAGAGAGAAATATCGATCAGCCGCCTCCTGCATGCCCCCTACTAGGGATGTGCCCGCAACCAAGGTACATGCCCTTGACCGGAATTGAACCTGGAACCTTTCAGTCCGCAGGCCGACGCTCTACCCACTGAGCCAAACCGGTTTTGGCCCACTTTTCATTTCTTGGGTGTGTTTGACACCCTTGCCTTCCTCGGCTGCCAGCTGTGTGTTACGAGCAGGATCTTAGAGACTCCCTTCTTCCCGCCAAACCTGGCTGTGCGTTGTGGTTAAACTAACTCATGTCTAGCACATGTGCCTCTCCTGTCCTTTCCCCTCACAGACATTCACTGAGGCCCTCCCAGGCACTGCACCCCGGAGAAGGCACGTGATACAGACATGAATCTTGGGAGGCAATGGTATGCCTCAGAACATGAACCTCAAAACCCCACCCCACCCCCACCACCTCGGTTGCTCATGCAGCCGCCCTGAAATCAGCAAACTGCGGTTTTCATCCATCAGTGCTAATGCTAGTGGTCTGATCTGGGGCCTCAGTTTACACATCTGTAAAATGGGGATAGTACCCTCCTAGCAGACATCTGTAGGGTGCGCGCCACCTACCAGAGACCTTTGTAAGTATTTTATGGAGGCCGCTAGTATCATCCCTCTGGTGCAGCTGAGGGAAGTGTGGAAGGAAGAGGGGAGGGAATTTGCCCACAATCGGGAGTTGGCGAGAGGCCGAGCGGGAGTTGTCCCTCCTCAGCACCACGTGACCAGGCCTCTCCTCGGAGAAAGCAGCCCACCCAGGGGGTGCCTGGTCATTCAAGCATCTCGGGCTCAGAGCAGACACTGGCCTTGAAGCAGGCAGAACTGGCCTCATCCCCACTTTGAAGATGCAAATCTGAGATGCAGGGATGCGAAGAGATTCGCCGAGGGCCACGCTGTTGGTTTGAGAAAGAGCCAGAGTCAGGTCTTCGAGCCCCGGCTCCAGAGCTTTCCACCATCCAGGTCAGCGGCTTATCGGACTTCTGTCCCATCTCAGCACGGCTGTCCACGCTCTGCAAAGACGGTGAGGTTGGGATGTAGGAGCTTCTGTTTGTATTTGCCCAGAACTACCGCTCCCACAGTTCCAGGAGGCTCTGTACGTGTGCTGCCTCCGATGTTGTCACTCACCGGGGCCTGCACCCACACCACGGCCTGCATCGTCTGACATCGCTTTATCCCAGGGAGCCGCGGACGCTGCTCTCTGTCCCCATGCTGACGCCACACCTCTGTGGACACGTGCAGTCGCCTCCCGTTCCATTTCCACTCTCTCACTCTATGATTGCGGGAAAGTTCCTTAACTCTCTCAGCCTTCATATCTGCAAAATGGGACTAATACTGCCTTCTTCGGGGCATACCAGAAGGGTCAAAGATAATGTGTTCTTCAACAAACAGAGGCAAGAAAAGGAACTATATGGTACACACACGTGCACTCTTGTTGAACACACATTGCATTGGCTTGCTGTCTTAAGTTTCTTTCTATACACGTGTGTTGGCTCCTTTACATTCCTTGCCACTTGTTTATTGAAGAACATATATTGCTTCTGATCCTTACAACATGCCTATATATATATATATATATTATATATATATATATATACACACACACACATCTCCAAAAATATAATCTTTAAGGCACGTTGTAAATATCAATATATATATATATATATATATATATATATATATCATGCAACATTTATATATATCCCCAAAAATATAATCTTGAAGGCATGTTGTAAGGATCAGAAGTAATATATATTCTTCAATAAACAAGTAGCAAGGAATGTAAAGAGGCCAACACATGTGTATAGAAAGAAACTTAAGACAGCAAGCCAATGCAATGTGTGTTCAACAAGAGCGCGTGTGTGTGTGCCATATAGTTTCTTTTCTTTTCTTGCCTTTGTTGAAGAACACACATTATCTTTGGCCCTTGTGGTATGCCTTGAAGAAAGCATTATCATATATATATATATATATACACATATACATACATATCTCCAAAAAAATGTATGCACACACTTTGAATAATTATAAGGGCAGTGTTTATTAAAATACATTTCATTTTCAAAATTGAGCTCTCAGCTATTAGAGTGTGCATACATTGGGGGGGGGGCACCCTGTGTATATATATGACAGCTGAGAAGATGAGGGAAATCGTTAATTTTCTTCCCAGGTGACCATCTCACTGTGGCCATTTTAAACAGAAAGGATGTTCTGCTGTAAAGACCCGCGCTGAAATGTGTGCAGAGGATAGACTATGTTGTCTAGAATAAGCGTTAAAATAACCCCCGCAGGGAGAAGGTGGAGCGCAGGCGCAGCGGGATGGGTCTCGTGTTGACAGCTGTTGAGGCTGGCACGTGGGGAGGGAGGCTTGATTGAGTCGCGTCTTCGGCTTGTGTACCTGTGGGAGCATTTCCTTTATGCAAAATGCCTTTTTAAGAGCATGGATGTCATGTGTTGCTCGTGGCAACAAATGTTAGTTTCTGTCCCTATTCTGTATTCCTTTCCAATGCGATGGCCAGAAGCCTGCCTTCTCAATGGGAAAGGGAAATCAGGCCTAATAGAGGTTTTATTTTGGCAAACAGAAAGCAGCAATTGCCTTCCTGCTGGTTAACTGCGGTCCATTCTGATGGCGATGTTATTGTTGAGTGTTCTGAAAATGAGGGGCATCATGAAATGAACAACTTGACAACATAATTAGGGATGAATTGCAGATACACATGGAGGGAGGGAGGGAAGGAAGGTGGGAGGGAGAAAAGGAAGGAGGGAGAGATGCACAGATAGACAGACCATCCAGCCTCTTTGCCATGAACTTGTATTTATTGGTTGAGGACTAAAATGTGAGGTTTGTGTCTTGGCCTCTTTTTAGCTTGTTTGCTTTGTACGTGAACCGTTTGGAATGCTCGGGGGCCGAAAAGGCGATGGAACGTCCCTGATGGCTCCCCCCGGGGTAGAAAAGTGGCAAATGCACATTGGGTTGGAGTTGGGCTGTTCCGGGGGCTGCGCAGGCTGGGTTCTAACCCCTGGAGCTGGATCAGGAGGTCCCAGAGCCAGACTGGTTTCTTCGAGGGCAGACGAACCTTGCAGAAGCTTGTGTCAAAGCGCCGTTGGTTATAAAAGCTATGAAAAGCGATCACGGTCTGATAGACAAAAGGAATTTAAGTGTGTTTGTTATCCTTGGGGAGGAGGCTCTAAATCAATCATCACTCCAAGTGTGTGACTGAAGACGTCAATCATTTGAGAACAAGGCAGACAGAGAATGCACACACCACGAAGGGACAGTGACAGGGGCGGAGAGGCCAGCGACCCCCTCTCCTTCCCACGCAGACCTGCGCTGACGCTCTGACTTCACGCACAGCGCCCGTCTCGGGGCTGGGAGCCAGGTGGGCCCGAGCCCGGGCGGTCCCTCTGGCCAGGGCGACCCTGGGGATGTGAAACAGCGGGAACGGCCCTCGCTCTGGCCAGCCCAGGGCCCACCGATCACAGAGCCAGTTAAGGGCAGCCCCTGACCGAGGTCACTCTGCTGACCGTCCTCAGGGCCGGCCCCACTCTGCCCAATGCCCAGAGTCAGGGCAGTGTTCTGAGAGTTTTAGCACCGGACTGTTTACTTCTCAGACAGGTTTACATGAGATTCTAGTACATGAAACATCTGTGACATCTGAGTGCCCATTCAATCTACAAAGTTAAATCGAGAGTACACACTGGAGAATTAATGGGGGCACAGAGGGTTTTTGTGTGGGGATGGGGGTTCAGGATGGCAGCCGTGGGCTCACGTTGGCCTCAGTAGCAATTTGTTTTGCTGTCTTCCCCTACCCCCCCACAAACGCTGCCTGAGGTGGACAGGGCCAGACCTGGATGCCCGGGCAATGCAGCTCCCCAGCCAGCAGGCATCTATGAGACAGTCGGGTCTCAGGACCGCAGCTGTGACCCCAAAATACCGTGTCCCTCCTCCATTGCGTTGATACTTAGGCGGTTACAGCTGAGAGCCTGCTTTGTTTGTCATCAGTGTCTCAAGGAGTTCAAGTGGGCCTACTTAAAGGAAGGAAGTCCGAACCCACGGCCCCAGGCCCCCCACACCCTGAGCCCCGGGACAGCACTGGTCAACCAGAACACCCACTGTGGACGTCGGGGGCCTGGCTCCCCCACCAGAGCCAGACTCAGCCCACCTCCTGCGTGGACCCTACTCAGGCTCCCTACCGCCCCCTGGGAAGGAGGCCCAGGCCTGCACACCCTGCTGGTCACCAGTGGGGTCTTAAAAACGCGTGGATCTGAGAGCCATGCAGACCAGGTCTGGAGCTGAGAGATCTTTCATGGACCCTTTCCCTCGATGGGGAGGGAGGCCCAGAGTGGCTGTGGGGGTAGGGGGGCGTGGCATGATCTCCCCACCCCCTCCCCCTCTGCATGTCCTCAGGGTCCCTCGCTCTTGTTCCGTGGCGCGGCCTGCCCACTGCGGCCAGCACAGAACCAGGGAGCCTTCTCCCTGTTCCAGCCCAGGAGGCTGCCGGCTGGCTCTGCTCTCAGTCCGGTGCTCTGAGGCCAGCTCTGCCCGCGTCCCCCTCATCCTCTCCGGGTGCCTCCCTCTCACACCCCGCCTCCCCGAACTCCTCGCTGAGTGCCGTTTACATTCTGGTTTTTGTCCCCTGTTCCCTGGCCGTTTAATTTTCTGAGCCTCTTGGCTTCACGCCAAAGAGTACTTTGTCCAAAGGAAAAATGGTGAGGACCGTTTTTTTCTCTCCGGAGAGTTTACGTAATGCCGCGCCACAGCTCCCAGGAGGGAGCGTGCGGAAGCTAGTTATCCGTCCCTGAGCTCCGCTGCCAGAACGAGATAACTTCCTTCCTGGTCACAAAAGCCCTGCATGGGCCCGGCCAGTGTCGCTCAGTGGGTAGAGCGTCGGCCTGTGGACCACAGGGTCCCAGGTTCGATCCCGGTCAAGGGCACATCCCTTGGTTGCAATGTCCTCAGGCCCTGGTCCTGTTCGATGTTTCTCTCTGTCTTTCCCTCTCTCTTCCACTCTCCCTAAAATCCAATGGAAAAATATCCTCCGGTGTGGACTAACCAAAAAAACAAAACAAAAAACAACCCTGCCTATTTATTGGAGAATACAGTGGTACCTCGAGATACGAGTTTAATTCGTTCCATAACCTTGAGGCGTGGGAAACTATGAGACGCTCGAGTCACGGTAAACTGGTGGGTCGTGTGCAGCCGGCCGATCCGCGCGATGACTCCTGTCTCAACTGTTGCTCGTATTTCAAAGCAAAAATCGCTCATATCTCAAAAATCTCGTATGTTATAGGGCACTCGTATCTCGAGGTACCACTGTAGTTGAAAAACGCAGAGCAGTATAAAAAGAAAATGAAATACCCATCATCACACCACACAGAGGAGACCTCTCCCACTGGAGTTTCTCCTGCGAGTGGGTGCCCGTGGGTGCGTCTTTCCCTCACCTAATTTGTCATCCCTTACGTATTGCTCTATTGTCAGCCAATAGAGCAATACGTAAGTCTTCCAAAACAGGATTTCAGTGCCTATGTCATGTGCCAGGATGGAGACTCCCTGCAATGTCATCATTTCCTCATTTAGGAGACGTTTGCTTCACCCCATGTGGTCAAGAAGGCACGAGGCACATCCCTTGCTGCTGCGCACCTTTGCCGGCCGAGCGGCGTCCCAGTCGGTGGGGTGGGTGTAAACCTGGGAGGTGGCTGGCTGGCCCTGAAGACTCGCTGACCCGTGAAAAGCACCCAGCCCGGTGCCTGACACGTAATGAGCTCTTTCATGACGTGGCTGTTATTCTTTCCTGACAAGCGATTCCTAGAAAGGGGCTTCTGGGTCCGAGGGACAGAGCATTGCCAAACCACTGTCCCCCGGGGCGCCGGGGACGCGTGCTCCTCCGAGGGCGTCCCCTCGCCAGCCCAGACAGCGCGGGGCCGTCTCCTTAGTTCCAACGGGCTCTCGGGATGACTGCAGATTTACGTCTGATGTAAGGAAGACTAGGGAGAGCTCTGTGTGCCCTTCGCTGGGGTTCCCCGTGGTGACGTCTTGCAGAATCCCAGTACAGTGGTGCCTCGAGACACGAGTTTAATTCGTTCCGTAACCTGGAGGCGTGGGTAACTAGGAGACGCTCGAGTCACGGTAAACTGGTGGGTCGTGTGCAGCCGGCCGATCCGCGCGATGACTCCTGTCTCAAATATTGCTCATATTTCAAAGCAAAAATCACTCGCTCGATGGCTCGTATCTTAAAAATCTCATATGTTAGGGCACTGGTATCTCGAGGTACCACTGTACAGTGTGCCCCCAGGATTCTGACAGTGAGACAACCCCTAGGTCACTCTCACTTCCCCAAAAGTTGTGCTCACTAGGTGTGTGTGTGCAGTTCTATACCAGGCCGGCCCAGCTCCCACACAGGCAGCGTTCAGAACGCTTCCAGCCCTCTTACAACCACAGCCAGCCCCTCTCCGCCCCGTCACCTCGCCCCTGCTCACCAATGGACATGACTCTGTTCTCCGTTTCTATAATTTTGTCATTTCTAAGGTACCACATAATGGAATCCCACATCGTGTGACCTTCTGGGATGGGCTGCTATTCACTCAGCTTCCATCTCTGGGGACCCGTGGTGGTGGCAGCCGTGCGGATCAGTGATTCGCTCTCATTGCTGGCGGCGTGGTAGGGTGTGCGCAGACCGCACTGTCACGTTCACCCATGGAAGGACATCCAGGTCACCTCTGGGTCTTAGCGAGCCACCCCTTTTTCACTGGGGCCGATTTGATGAAATAATGCCGTTTCTTGGAGGCCAGGGTGGCTATTTCTAGATGTCGGTATCCTTATTCGGGCTGGGTGGAGGTTTCTGTGTCACACTGATGATGAATCAACGTCATTATCAAGTTATGAGAGTAAATAAAACTGTGGCCAAGCCGAAACCGGTTTGGCTCAGTGGAGAGAGCGTTGGCCTGGGACTAAAAGGTCCCAGGTTCGATTCCGGTCAAGGGCATGTATCTTGGTTGCAAGCACATCCCCAGTAGGGGGCGTGCAGGAGGCGGCTGATGGATGTCTCTCTCATCGATGTTTCTAACTCTCTAACCCTCTCCCTTCCTCTGTAAAAAATCAATAAAATATATATTTTTAAAAAACTGTGACAAAGTGTTAGGCAGAGATTTAAGGTGCTGGGGGTGGGAAGGGGTGGGCAGCGAGATCAACACCCAATGTGAAGAGATTAAAGAGGGGCCAGCAAGAGGCGTGGCTGGCAGAGACAAGACGCGAGTTCTGATTGGTGGAAAAAGGGGGAACGGAGCTCAGGCACCCACATGAAGCCCCCCCTCTTCCCTGCTCCTTCAGGACCCAGCGTCCAGGTCTCCCCTCCACCTGTAGCTGTTTAAAACCCCTTGGGGGAGAGACTGGGGGAGAATTCTCAGGTGGACATCTTGCTCTGGAGTCCTTACTCCAGCTGCTGTGGAGCGTGTTTTTAAGGCAATTTCACAGTTGGCTGTGGCGGTCCCAGCGAGACGCAAACGAAATGGCATGTTATGCACCAACCAACCCCGGGAGCGTGACTTAGCTGACACCGCTTTTCGTGCCCGGGAAAGGTAGCACACACGTTCTCTATGGTTTCCAAAGGGCACCGCCGCCTCGCCGGCTTGGTGAGATCGTCTCCAGGGTGGAAAAGCTCACATCCAGCTTCACAGCAAAGATCCGGGGTCCCCGGGTCCTCGGGCCCCCAACCTGTCCGGCCCCCCAAACTGAACTTGCCTCCTGTGATCGCGGCCGTCTCTGGCTTTCCCAGCCTACAAAGCTCACCCCAAACCTAAATTGATGTAGGGTGGTCATATCTGCCCCGGGCTGGGAGCATTTCATCACGTGGCCCCACAGTGATCCGTGGGAGAAACCTACCGTGTCTGGTGGTCGCTGACCTCATGCCACTCCAAGCTAGAATGGGCCACCAACAAGGACGTTTTCAGCAGCTGCAAGGAATTTCTATCCAAATAGAAAGGGGAGACAGGGCCCGGTCTTCCCCCATTCAGTGTGGAAGAATGTGGGAGCAGGGCGCTGGGAGGAGGGCGTGGCGGCCCCTCACTGACCAGCCCCCCAGCCGCTGTCATGACCCTCCTGCTGGCATCTCCTGGCGCCAAAGGAATAACTCCTTCTGCCAGCGGTGTGTGGACCGGATAGATCTAGAACAGCGGTTCTCAACCTGTGGGTCGCGACCCCTTTGGGGGTCAAACGACCCTTTCACGGGGGTCGCCTAAGATCATGGGAAAATGCAAATATTTACATCACGATGCATAACGGTAGCAAAATTTCATGGTTGGGGGTCACCACCACATGAGGAACTGTATGCAAGGGTCTCGGCCTTAGGAAGGTTGAGAATCACTGATCTAGAAGGATGAGGGCAGATGGGGCAGGGACAATGCAAGTCATCCTGTGCGTGGAGTCCACAGGAGAGGGTGCCACCCCATGGCACTTCAGGACATGTGTTCCCTCACATGTGTGATTTAAGTTCACGTATGAATTCACCCCGTGCTCTCCGCGCATTCCTGCCCGGCGCTCCACGGCAGGAGCCCCCTCAGGCTGCCCGCTCCCCGGCCGCCAGGTTCCTCCTGTGTGCCAGGGACCACAGAGGCCCAGCTCTGGGCTGGGCAACCCCAAAACACAGCTCCCAAAACACCCCCAAAAGACAAAGGCAAGAAGAAAAAGGAAGTCCTAACCGGTGTGGCTCAGTGGAGAGAGCGTCGGCCTGCAGACTAAAGGGTCCCGGGTCTGGTCAAGGGCATGTACCTTGGTTGCGGGCACATCCCCGATAGGAGGTGTACAGGAGGCAGCTGATCGATGTTTCTAATTCTCTATCCCTCTCCCTTCCTCTCTGTAAAAAAATAAAAAAATCAATAAAATATATATTTTTTTAAATAAAGAAAAAGGAGAGCAGGTGGTAGACATTCAGACCAGCTTTTCTTAAAAAGCTTTCTTTTAAAGCGTTGCCATGAGCGGGAATTCCTGCATGAATTGAGTCACCTAGGTAAGGGAACATACGTCCTGACGTACACGCTCCAAACCCCAGACCCGGGACCCGGCAGGAAGGGGATCCGGCACCTGCTGGACCTCACCCGCCCTGGCACCGGGCACACAGACCCACGCGGCCTCCTCGCCTGGCGGCAGATGGTGTGGCAGCCTCGGCCATCTGTGGGCCGGGCCGGGCGGGCGGGCAAGCAGGTGCTGGGGCCGCCACACTCCACAGTCAGGAGCGCACAGACGAGGGCTGGCATGGAGTCAGCGCGGCCCTTGGGGGTGCACACCTCCCTCCCCTTCTGGGTGCCGGTACAGGGAGCCTGGGCTGGTCAGGCCTGTGTGCGTCCAGCCTGGGCAGCCTCCCTGAGGTGGACTCTGCTCCTGAACTAAAGGACTGGGCACCAGAGGGCTCTCGCTGGACTGGTCCCTCCAAACTGGAAATGGCACTTTATTACAACACCGTTCGCATTCACCGGATCCACGTGGCAAGCCGGGTGAGGTCTGGGGCAGCAGGTCCAGCCCACACCGGGAGGTGACTGGAACGAGCCCTGGCCCCTCTCCACACGCCAAGGGTGAGGAAGCCCCGTGCCAGGCCCCGCTCCGCGGTGGAAGAACCTCCCGGAGAAGGTCTGGCACAGGTGGGCGCCCCAGTCAGTGGGTGAACGCCTCTGTTGGTCTCGCTAAAGCCGGGACCCCCCTTCCCGCTGTCCTCACATCCCTGCTGACATGGCCTGCGTCCCAGTTCCTGTCCAGAGCTCACATCACCGCAAGTCATTTTACTGTGAGCCCACATGAAAGGGTGCCACCCGTGCTTTCCCATGTATCTGCAGTACTGGCATTGGGTTGCTGTTGGCACCGTTGAATTTTAGGAGAGAGTAACCTTTAGTATGGCTATTTCACGCATGAGGATTTAGAACCGTGGTAGGCAAACTGCGGCTCTCGACCCCCATGCCGCTCTTTGGCCTCAGAACCTTCCACGCAGTGGTTCTCGACCTTTTTTAATGCTGTGACCTTTTAACACAGCTCCTCATGTGGTGGTGACCCCCAATCATAAAATTATTTTCGTTGCTACTTCATCACTGTCATTTCGCTATTGTTAATGAATCATCATGTAAATATCTGTTTTCCGATGGTCTTAGGCGACCCTGCTAGCAGTTTTCAACCTGTGGGTCGCGACCCACACATTGAGAACCGCTGCTGTAGAGCCAGGCTCATTGTTGACTGGGTGTCCTCTCCCTTGCAACCCCTTCCTGCTCGTCTCCCTGAAAGACGGTGGCGCTTGCTGGTGCCCAGTTCCCAAGAGGCTGGGGCTCGGCTGATCAGATCTGCCCACCTAACCTCATCACGGGCAAACGTGATTATCGAGACCTGCCAGGCAGCCTGCAGGCTCATCACACTTCTGCCTCCTGGCACAAGTGGGCCCTGGAGGGGACCCCTTCCCGGTACTCCCCTCCGTGAGCCCCTGAGTGGGGTGGTCGAGGCGGGAGGGGATGCACAGAGATCCGGTGTTTATCCATAGAGCCGGGTCCCAGGAAGAGGCCTCTGGCTTCAGAATGGAGAGGCGGCCACTCCGGCTTTTAGAACCGCTTCTCCTGTCTCTTTAACCGGGAGGCCACCTGGCCGGTTTGGCAGTCTGCTCCACAATCACCAGCCCTGTGTTTCTGCGTGTATGGGTCGAGGTGCTTAGATACCCAGAAACAGAACGTTCTTATGCTGATTCTGGAGGCCTGGCTTTGTGGAGGGGTGGGGTTGATTATTCGGGGAGAGAGCTCAGCAAGAGCTTCTGTAAGGACCTTGCAGGTCCACAGAAAGAGCCAGGGATCCAGGGTGCCAGGAAGCCGGGGATCCGGGCTCTCTGCTTCCCTCTCTCTGCCCACTGTGATCCATGCCTCCCTCTTGTCTCTTCTTCGGGGACTGCTCCTCCTCATTCATCTGGGTGGCTCGTGTGGTCAGCTGAGAGCAGACTCCCCAGGACCCTCACTCACCCCAGTTGCCACCAGCTCCAAATTACTTGGTAAACGTTCTGGGAGGGAAAGGTGAGCGGGTAATGGCCGGTCATAGGTCACTGGGGTGGGGTGGGGTCACCAGGAACCAGGACTGCCTGCCTGGGGCGGTAGGGAGCGTGCTGGACAGCCTGTTGGTCAGGGCACCCCATGCTGTGGTGGGAATGGGCTGGCTGCTGCCCCTGGGCTTCACTCCTAAGCCCCCGCCTGTAAGAAAGGTGCCCCCCACCCCCTGCTCCCCAGCCAATAGGACAGTCCTCACCAGAGCAGTAGGCCCTCCTTCTGGCAGTGCCACATCGATGGGCCAGTCCCAGCCCTGAGCCGGGCCAGGAAGTCAGCCAACCTGTGTGTGCTTCCTGACACTTACCTCCTTCCTGTTTTTTTTTTTTATATATATATTTTATTGATTTTTTACAGAGAGGAAGAGAGAGGGATAGAGAGTTAGAAACATCGATGAGAGAGAGACATCGTTCAGCTGCCTCCTGCCCACCCCTCACTGGGGATGTGCCTGCAATCAAGGTGCATGCCCTTGACCGGAATCGAACCTGGGACCCCTCAGTCCGCAGGCCAACACTATCCACTGAGCCAAACTGGCTTCGGCTCCTTCCTTGTCTTGATTGGCTGTTGATCAGTCCCAACAAAGCAGAGGACCATCCGGTCGTGAGCGGGCAGCTGAGCCGGAAGCTCCCAGGCCTCCGATCCTGACTCCCCAGAGTCAAAGGCAGCCCTCCCCGCCCAGCGCCCCCTCCCGCCCCCACCCCCGGGAAACACAGGAGCGGATGAGACGTTCCTGCTCACCTTCTGGAGATTGTGCAGATTGAACTCCTGCTCACATAAAATTGTATCCCAAACAAAGTGCGGCCAGATGTTGATCTGGATGCATCTGGCAATTCGGAGACCCCCTAACGACCTGTGTCCTGATCGGGGCATTGGAGCCAGAGGTGCCGGGCGAGTCATGGGCACCTGGGCTGGCATGACATGGTGTCTGAGCTGCAGGTGTTCCGAGTTTTTCCTTTCTAACACGTGCCCTCCTGTATGTCTCAGCACGGTGCTGAGAGGCCGGCAGAGTCCATAGGATCGGCCCTGTTTACAGAATGACAAACTGAGGCTCCAGGTGGTTATGATCTTGCCCGTGGGTCGGGGCGAGGGGAAACAGAAGGAGAAACGGGACAAGCACTGGGCCTAGGGCTCCTGCCACAGGTTTGGCTCAGTGGATAGAGCGTCTGCCTGCGGACTGAAGGGTCCCAGGTTCGGTTTTGGTCGGGGGCATGTGTCCTGGTTGCGGGCACATCCCCAGTGGGGGGCGTGCAGGAGGCGGCTAATCAATGTCTCTCTCTCATCGATGTTTCTGACTCTCTATCCTTCTCCCTTCCTCTCTGTAAAAAAATCAATAAAATATATTTTTAAAAAAAGAAAGAAAGAAAAAGACAAAGATTGGTGTTGAGTTCAGGTGCGAGTACTGAACAGGTGGCCGGGGATCCTGCCTGCCACTCACTGGCAGGGCCGGTGGGAGCTCGCAGGTCTCCGTGGGCCTCGGTTTCCGTGTGGAGACCCCTCCGCACAGGGCGTGGCCTGTGGCTCCCGCTCGGCGAGTGTCCGTCACTCTGTGGGAAGCTGCCGGACACGGAAGCCCCTCTGGCATCCACGGCCCAGCTAAACACGAGGGGTGATTGACATCCGGGGACGAGGGACCTCTGCCTTCTCGTTTGCTTCTCTGGTCTCATTTTAATATCTTTAGAGGAAGAGTATGCCGTCAAAGCGCAGCAGAGTTTGGGGTGACCTGCCGTGCTCATTCATGACCGTTAGTCCCGATCTGCCTCGAGCTGGACAGCGGTACAAAAATCTTCATGTTTTCCGTTCATCTTCCGGCCTCCGTATCTCTTTTTTACATTTCATTTTATCCCAAACCCCCTTCTTGGCTGGTGCTCTTTGCTTCTGGATGAAGGATAAAGGATTTGCAAGATGATTCAACATGGGGAAAGCCTTGGGCTCTCCTGACAAGGCCCCCCCCCCCACCGAGGCGGAACGGGTGGGGGTGTCTTCCCAGGCCACCCAAGCACTGGTCTGGGCCAGAGCTCTGTTGGCCCCAGGAAAGACGGTCAGACACCCCATTCCCAGACGTCAGACAGAGGACGCACCTGCGGCTTCACCTGCGCCAGCCTGCTGCAGGCTCATAGCTCACTGAGTCAGTAAGGCAGGGCTCAGCTCCCACACAGACGTCAGAGGAGACACAGCCAAGATTTTAGCGAATGCATTCGTTGGACGAGGGAACTGGGAAGATGTTCAAAAAGAGAAATCAGAGAACCATGCATTTATTTTTATTTTCTTTAATCCTCACCCGAGGATATTTTTTCCATTGCTCTTTAGAGAAAGAGTATGAGGGGGAGAGAAAGAGAGAGGGAGGGAGGGAGAAACATCGACTGGTTACCTCCCACATGCGCCCCAACCGGGACCAGGGATCGAACCGGCAACTGAGGTAGGGTCTGAAGGTTGAGTCTCTAACCAGTGAGCCACCAGCCAGGGCCAAAGACCCTGCGTTCCTATGCAGAATATTGAAATGGATTTGTCAACGGACACAGCGTGGTTTACCGCTGGAGACACCCCCTGGACTCTTCTTCCTCCTCCAGACTTCCCGCCAGCGGGTTGGCAGAAGGGCAGATTATTCTGGGCTGCAGAATAAGGCTGGCCTCACTGGGTTGGGCTGTTCTGTCCAGGGCAAGAGGGCCAGTCTGCCAGAGGGGCCTCCCTGTGTGTGCTTTGCTGAAAGACTTCGTAATTGGGCTGGTCAACACTTCCATTGTGTGCTGTCCCGAGGCTGGGAAGGCCAGTGCACAAACCTCTCCTACAGATTGGGGGAACTCGTTTCTTCTCAAGCTCCCCAGAATATCCCAAGGCCCCTGTGCCGACGGTAGGTGAGGCCTCTCTTCCCACCTGGAAGGCAGGAGCCGAAGGCCAGGGGCCAGGTCAGTCCCCGGGGAGGGCTCCGAGAGCACCAATTCCTCGCGGTCACACTCAGCGCCTTACGCGGGTCCGGTCACAGCTGAGTGCATGAGCAAGGACATCCCATTTCCCCAGGTACATCCTGGTCCGAAGGAGCACGGGCCTCCTGGAGACTTTGCCGATAACCGCATTGCCCTGAAAAGCAAAAACTTATAAAGGTTTCTGAATTGGGGGAGGGCAGGCCGTGAAACCCAGAGAGCGTTTCAAAACGTTCCATTTCGCTTCACAAAAGAAGCTGTTAGGTTGTTAAGCGTCCCATGTAGCTTCGGAAGAGAAAGCGCTTCCCTGTCCATCCAGAACATGAAACGTTAAAACATCTACAATGCGCCGAAACTGGTTTGGCTCGGCGGATAGAGCGTCGGCCTGCAGACTGAAAGGTCCCAGGTTCGATTCCGGTCAAGGGCATGTACCTGGGTTGCGGGCACATGCCCAATAGGGGGTGTGCAGGAGGCAGCTGGCCGATGTCTCTCTCTCATTGATGTTTCTAACTCTCTATCCCTCTCCCTTCCTCTCTGTAAAAAATCAATGACATATATTTTTAAGAAAAAAGAAAACATGGGCCTGCCACAGTCAAAGGCAAGACTTCTGTGCAGTGGGGTCGGGTCCAGAGGCCTCGAGGAGCAGCTGGCAGTGAGTCCTGACGGCCAGGAGCAGGGAGAGGGAATACAGGAAGCGGAGGAGGAGGAGGAGGGCCGGAGGGGAGGGTCCGGGGTAGGGGTGCTCGGGCCCGGCGTGAAGGCTGGGGATAGGAACGGGGCAAGGACTCAGCTAGGACAGACAAACCCTAGAACCTCACGTGCCCAGGGGAGGAGGTGGGCCTTCTGTGGACCTCCAGCTCTAGAAATGGAGGCCGGTGCCAGGGTCCAGGGCCGAGCCAGGACAGCGCTGCAGGGGGGACAGTGCAGACCAATGACACTGTCACCGACAGGGACCTTGTCTCAGCGTTGCCAGGCCGTCCGCACACAGGGCCTGGTGTGAGTCACAGAAGGGAAATACCTGCTCTTTATCTGTAACTGTTTCTAACAAAGGACGGTGCAAACTGGTCTTACCTGCAAATGGTGCCCTGGCCGCTGGGAAGTCACCCCCCCTCGGCTGGCTTCCCGCCCAGCCCAGCTCGTGCTGCGAGCAGGCAGGGGAACATTGGTGATGGAAGTGGAGCTTCGGCGGGGGACCGTCCCCACGCGCTGTCAGCCCTGGAGGACAGCTCCCTCGGTGAACTTGAGGTCGCCCGTGGAGGGACCTGGGTCCCCTGGAACAAAAGGTGCTGATGCCAACTCGGTCTCCCCCAGGTGGTGCTCTGGGGACCATGGTGCACATCCCCCCTCACTGCGCTTTCCTCTGACTTAGTCATGCCCCATCAGCCCTCGGTCCTAAAAGGCAGCATTTTTAAAGCTAAAGACCTTGCTTTTTTTTTTTTAATTTTTCTACGTCATGGCCCTCATGAGGTCACTGGGGACTCCCTCCAGTGAGACATCAGGGGGCCAAGGTTATCTGCGGAGAGTCAGGCCCCCGGAGAGTGGGCACACGGCGGCCTGTCACCTGCGGGGGTGTTTGCAGGGGCGATAGCGTTGGCTTTTCCAACTCTCTTCGGCGGCAAAGGAATGACATTAGTCACAATCTCTCCACCCGCGCTGAATGACGCGTGTTATGGGTAACATTCCAGAGCCCAAGGTTACGGCTCTTTTTTCTTGTTAAAACCAGCCTGCGGGTCGGGGCCGGGGAGAAAGCTCGGGGACTCGGGAGCCGGCCGCTCCTCAGCCTGTCGCTCTGTCTCGCAGGTGGTCTTCAGCAAGTACTGCAACTCCAGCGACATCATGGACCTCTTCTGCATCGCCACCGGCCTGCCACGGTGAGTGTCTCTCCGTTCCCCTTGACCAGAAAAGAGGGGGGAGCGCCATGGGGGAGGGGAGAGAGGAGCAGAGGGCCACCTGGCCAGCCCTTCCCAACCTGTGAATGGAACCCTGGCAGCTGTGGCCAGCGCCGGCCTGCTGGCGCCACCGGCTCCCCGTATCTGCACGGAGGAAACTTGGGCAGCATCAGGTAGAAAGTGGCATCAAGAGTTTCCTTGGGCCGGCATTTATTCATCTGCTTTTGGAGAAGACGGAGGAGGGGGGCTGTGTCTGGCTTTGGGCCCCTCTCATCCCCAAACGGTCCAGCAGGTGCCTCCTCTGTCCCAGGCGGGTCATCACAGATCAGTATCTGGGGAAAGACTGGCTTTAGAAATGATTGATAAGACCAGTTACCCGCCATATAGAATCCTCAGAATTCCATGAGAATTGTTTTCCCAAATCAGCAATGTCCTAATGCCAGTGGAGTTGCTATCGTAACTTTTTGATTAGAGTGATCGGGAGTCGCTTTGGCACGATGGTTGCTATAAAGTCAGGGTCCGGGTCCAGGAAGGTGAGCAAGAAGGACCACGGGAGACTCGCGGGTGGAGAGAAAGGGATTCAGAGCTGGATTACAGCAAACGGCAGGCAGTCTGTATCGGCAAAACCAGCCCACAGGCTGGGGCAGCTTTGGTGAAGCCCCGGGCTGAGAAGTAATGGTGTTGTTCTTTTTTTTTTTTTTTTGAATATATTTTATTGATTTTTCACAGAGAAGAAGGGAGGGGGATAGAAAGTCAGAAACATTGATGAGAGAGAGACATCGATCAGCCGTCTCTTGCACTCCCCACACTAGAGATGTGCCCACAAGCAAGGTACATGCCCCCGACTGGAATCAAACCCTTCAGTCCGCAGGCCGACACTCTATCCACTGAGCCAAACCGGTCTCGGCCGGTGTTGTTCTTTAGATCAGCCCTGAGGTGTGAGTGTCGCCCGATTGCACAGATTTAAAAAACTCGCAGCCGAAGAGCAGGCCGCTGGCCTAACGTGGTCCAGCAGCACCGCTCAGGGGAGGAGCCGGCGGAGAGGTTGGGGGAGACTCCCCATTCTCGCTTAACACGGCTTCGTCAGAGAGAGGGTGCCCATGTAGCTGGACTCCCACAGGGACGAAGTAGGAAGGCAAACGATTTCGTGTGTATGTCCATCTCACCCCCGTTTTGTGTAACCTCCCAACTCCATAAGTGAGACTGTCTCCAATTCTTATTTTTAAACGACTTGGAAGTCTACTGAGCACTTAGGGTCGCCCCACCATTCCACTTTACTTACAAACGGGGCGTCAGGCCTGAAGCACAAGCCCTCCCGTGCTCTCAGAGGGATTTCGGGCTCCCCTCTTGCGCGCCAGGCCCACCCCAGGCTGCGCCCCCGTGAGGCTGGCATCTGAGGGCGCTGGCGTGGCGTGTCTTCCAGGAACACGACCATCTCCCTGCTGACCACGGACGACGCCATGGTCTCCATCGACCCCACCATGCCTGCAAATTCCGAAAGGTAAGCGGCTGGCGGCTGAGGCCAGCTCTGCGCCCGGGGTGGTGTCTCTGACACTTCTCCTCACCCACTCGAGGATCTCCGTGGCTGTTTTCGTCGTTTAAGGCCGGAGAAATCTGAATTTAAACCCAAGATGGGAGGGTGGGGGCGGGGGCGGGGCGGTGGAGGAGGCTTCGTTCAGCTGCTTTCTGACCCAGATGGTGACAGTGGTCGGTGGGCCAGGAGCCCTGGGAGCATGGACTGGTGTCATTGCCATTTCACAGATGGGCAAACTGAGGCCAGGGGGCTGAGTGTCGAGTAGTGGACCCACCCACCTCTGTCCACGTCCAGAAGGGGGGCAGGACATGCCCTGCCCAGAGCTCCTGAGGGACAGCTGGCATTGCCCACTGGGACAGATCCTGGTATTGATGAAGGCCCTAGGACTCTTCTCTGCACAGGGGAGGGGTGTGGAGGGGAGGGACAGGGGAGGGGTCAGCAGTGAGCACATTTTCGAATATGATGACACTGTGTGTGGCAAGAGGAAGGAAGGATGAGGACTCTGAGCAGGGCCCCTCCATCTTTGATCCGTCTCTTTGCCCAGTGCTCTGCAGAATCCCCAGTAGTCCCCACTTCGTCCTTGGAGTGAGCGAGGCCATTGAAACTGTGTTCTCTGTGGGGAACAGGAGTGCGATGGGGTGTGGGGGTGCCCCTTGGGACCCCAGTCTGTGTCTCCGGGTCCTCGTTGAACACCCCCTCCAAGGGGCATGTGTCAGTCTGGTCTGAGCAGCTTCTCGGAACCCCCAGGAGACAGCCTGCACCGGGCAGACGCTCACACACCCAGCAGCTGGAGGGCTCCCGGCTGCCTAATGCCAGGCGACTTGGACCTCCCTGGCAGGCTTACCCTGCCCAAGGGGTGGGCACCTGCTCTTCTTCTTGCCCCAGAAGCTGACCTGCCGGCCTGCCAGCATACTTTTATGAGGCTGGGTGCAGAGCCCCCAGCCCCAGGCAAGGGTACTGTCCTCCTTGGACAGCAAAGGCGCTGGGGCACGGAGCAGGTCAAATAACAAATCCCAGGGGAGGGACAAAGTTCTGGGGGACCGTGGCCGGCACTGGCCTGCCCTGTGCACCTGGACACCCCAGCCAGGTCTCCCCTGCCCACTGCACCCATCTGCCGCCCTGGACTTCACTCACCAGGAGCTTCTGCCCCTGATTATGGGCTCCGGGTGCTAATTGGCTCCCTAAAGATGTCACCAAAATTGCCGTAGATCTCAGCCAGGCTGCGGCCTAACCAGAGCTCGCTGCAGAAGGAAAGCCGACACGTGACCTGTCACCCTGACTTGTCCACAAGACAAGTGATCTCGCCACACAGGCCAGTGCCTCGTCAGTGCAAGCTGGTCGCTGATGGAGCACAACCACATTGTTGTCCGAATTCAGTGGACACAGCGTGTCTCTTCAGACCTTGCCACTCATTGTGTCCGGTTTGGTACCTGATTCTCTGGCAGCACCGCTCCACAGAGGGCATCTGGCGGTGTCCGGAGATATTGTGGCTGTCACATGGGGAAGGGGGTCAGGGGGCAGCTCCCTGTCCCCCACGCACAGGAGGGCCCCACGCAAAAGCATCCCCGCTTCTCTGCTGAATTCCTGCTCTTCTCCACGGCCACTGAGCTTCCCTCCCTTCCCCGCGTCAGAGAATGTCTGGGCCACATGTTATTTATTTTTAATATATTTTATTGCTTTTTTCAGAGAGGAAGGGAGAGGAATAGAGAATTAGAAACATTGATGAGAGACATCGATCAGCTGCCTCCTGCACGCCCCCTACTGGGGATGTGCCCACAACCAAGGTACATGCCCTTGACCGGAATCGAACCCGGGACCCCTCAGTCCATAGGCTGACGCTCTATCCGCTGAGCCAAACCGGTCAGGGTGGGCCGCATTTTAAAGAACCTGTGGCAGAAGGACACAGGAGGGCTCTCATTTCACCGTGGGCTGAGTGCTCCCGCTCTCTCTCAGAGCTGGTGACAAAGGAGACCGATCACCTAGCAGCCCTGACCCCTAATGACCAACAAGTAGAACAGACACGTCCCCACCTTGTTCAGGTAACACCCAGAGGGACCTTGGTCCCCTGCTCCTTCCTGGACCAGGGGCCATTCTGGCTGCCACGGTGGCCCGCTGACCAAGCTGTCGCCTCCTGACCACGCCACCCCTCTGCTTCTGCCACAGCGGCGGCCAGATCCTCACGGGGAGAGAGAAACAGGGGCTCCGATAGCGTGAGAAAAAAAGGGGGCGTGTGGCCGGGCACGCGGAGAGAGGAGGGGCAGAGTGACACAGCCCGGGTGTCCTCGCACAGCGCTCGCTCCTCCGATTTCCCGGTCTAGCCACGTCGTCACAGGGTAGCGTTCTGGTGGGTGTAGGCGTTGGGTGCCTGTGGGGTGGCATAGGGGCGTCCCTCAGCCTTGGAGACCGGCCTCCTGGGCCCCGGCCGGGCGCCTCCTCCCAAGGAGGGCACGCAGGCCGTAATGTTTGCAAAAACAGACAAAGGCAATCGAAGTTCAAGGCAGTTTATCCCCAGAGCAGTTCGCATCGGTTTGTTGTGGAGGGAGAGAATGACGAGGCAGCTCGACCTTGACCGAGCCAGGAGCTGGCGGGTCCCGGGCAGCAGCAGGCCTGGGTCTGAGAGCAGCCAGCTGCTCAGAGTCAGGAGGAAGGAAGGACCCAGGAGCCAAGATGAACCTGCAGGGGCCAGAAACTCAACCCGGGTTCCTGTGACTGCTCCGTACATTCAGTCTCCGTGGCCAGTCCCACAGCCACTTTTTTTAAAAATACATTTTATTGATTTCTTACAGAGAGGAAGAGGGATAGAGAGTCAGAAACATCGATGAGAGAGAGACATCGATCAGCCGCCTCCTGCACGCCCCCCACTGGGGATGTGCCCGCAACCAAGGTACATGCCCTTGACCGCAATCGAACCTGGGACCTTTCAGTCCACAGGCCGACGCTCTATCCACTGAGCCACGCCGGTTTCGGCCCCACAGCCACTTTTGCTTCCGTTCCCAGTTTGGGGTTCCCCATTCCCCAGTTCACCCATGAGAGGGTTACCTGTGCGCATTCTCGGCTGAGGTGGGCTTTGCAGGGAGAGTTGGGCTCCGTTCAGGATCCTGTGGAGATGGGAGGGTCTCTTCATAAGTCCATCCCAAGTGTGGTCCATGGATGTCTGTCTGTCTTCAGCACCTCTGATGCTGGGACACCTGGTTGGCTCTCTCCCATCCCCGCCACACCTGTGTGGAGCCAACCTGGTCACAGTAATCCTAGTGCCAGCCATTCAAACAGAGGGAAGATGGGTACTTTCTTTTTTAAAAGAGTATATTTATATTGATTTCAAAGAGGAAAGGAGAGGGAGAGAGAAAAACATCAATGAGCCCAAACCGATTTGGTTCAGTGGATAGAGCATCAGCCTGCGGACTGAAAGATCCCACGTTTGATTCCAGTCAAGGGCACATACATATACTTTGGTTGGGGGCACATCCCCAGTAGGAGGTGTGCAGGAGGCGGCTGATCGATGTTTTTCTCTCATCAATGTTTCTAACTCTCTATCTCTCTCCCTTCCTCTCTGTAAAAAAATCAATAAAATATATATTTAAAAAAAATAAAAAACATCAATGATGAGGAAAAAATCATTGATTGGCTGCCTCCTCCCTACTAGGGATCAAACCCACAACTCGGGCATGTGCCCTGACCGGAATTGAACAGTGACATCCTGGTTCATAGGTCAACATTCAACCACTGAACCACCCGGGTCAGGCAAGAATTAATTTAAAAAAAAAAAAAGCCAGTGAATTCTCATTCACCTGAGTGTTTATCTTTGGGACCGGGTGAGCCCGCCGTCTCTGACAGCGTCTCACGGTGCCTGTCTGCTCTCTTGCAGCACTCCCTACAAAGTGAGACCTGTGGCCCTCAAGCAACTCTCTGGTAAGGCCCCGCCATCCTTTTAAAAACGAAAAGAAAAGGAAGCCAGCCCCGGGCTGTCCTGTGATGACTGTGGATTAGTTATGCGTTAGCATCGAAAGCCCTGTGTTCTGCCAGGATCTAAAGCCATTGATAACTGCAGAGACAGGCTTCTACTCGGCCCCTGACCGTTCCCCAGGGACACCCCGCCATCCTCTCCCCAGGGACCTAGCAGACACTGGGTGACAGTCCCCTCTTGTCCTCCTGAGGTCAGTGCCTGCCCTGCCCATGGAGACTCTTGAGCCACAGAGGTGGGCCCGTGTGCAACCTGCAGCCCTCAGGATGTCTCCGCCAGGGGTGCTGTGTCACTAAAATCCCACTTCCTCCCGGAACTGTGCCACTCTGACGTCTGAATGCCTGATGCATAATAAAATGGTCCTACTGGAGTGTATATTCTGATGAGTTTGGGGAAATGTGTACACCCCTGTAACTACCCCAAAACCAAGACACGGGACATTTACATCGCCTGGAAAAGTTCTCGGGTGTCCCCTCCCAGTAACCCCCTCCTTCTACTCCTGCTCTCTGTCAGCAACTGACCTCCTGTCTGACACCGCAGGTGAGATTTGTATCAGATAAAAGGAATTAACATAATAGGCGTGCTCTTCTTGGCTGCACCTAATATTTTTGAGATGTGCCCGTGTGTTGAGTGTGTCAGTAGTTCAGTCCTTTTTATAGCTGAGCCATGTCCCATGTGGGAAGGACCACAGCTGGTTTATCTGGTCACTTGCTGAAGGATCTCTGGGCTGTCTCCAGTTTGGGGTTTTATGAATAGGGCTGCTCTGAGCATATATGTAGGGATGTATATTTTCATTTCTTTGGTTTAAATATGTTACTGATTTCAGAAAGGAAGGGAAAGGGAGAGAGAAAAGCAGAAACATCAGTGATGACAGATAATCATTGATGGCTTGTCTCCTGCACACCCCACACTGGGGATAGAGCCTGCAACCCGGGCATGTGCCCTAATCGGGAATCGAACTGTGACCTCTTGGTTTGTAGATCGATGCTCAACCACTGAGCCGCACTGACTGGGTATATTTTCATTTCTATGGGATTAAATGAGATTTATGGATCATATGGTTAAGTATATGTCTCTGTTAGGGGTTTGGCCTGTAGATTTTTAGTAAATCTTGAATTCAAGAAATGCAAGTCAAAAGGTTTCTCTTCTTTTTCAGAAACATTTTGCTTTTTCTAGGTTCCTTTTATTTTCAAATAAATTTTAGAATCAGACTGTCAATTGGTACCAAAAATAGTCTACTGGGATTTTGATGGAAATTGCCTTAAATACATAGAAAATTTGGGGGAGAATTACTGTCTTAATGTTCAGCCTTCTGATTCATGCATATGGTATATCTCTCATTTAGGTTTCTTTTAATATTTCTCTATAATGTGTTACTACAGTGTCAGGGTAAAGTTAGTAAATACATTTAGATATATTTATTACTAAGTATTTTCTATTTTCATGCTTGTCAATAGATTTGTTGCATTTTTTCATTTCTAATTGTTTTTATTTTATAGAAATAATAGAGGCCTATTGCACGAAATTCGTGCATGAAGGGGGGTGGGCGGGCGGGGAGTGTCCCTCAGCCCAGCCTGCACCCTCTCCAATCTGGGACCCCTTGAGAATGTCCTACTGCCTGTTTAGACCTGATCCCAGTAGGACATCCCTCTCAAAATCCAGGACTGCTGATTCCCAACTGCTCGCCTGCCTGCCTTCCTGATTGCCCCTAACCACTTCTTCCTGATCACCCCCTTACCATTCCCCTGCCCACCTAATTGATGCCTAACTGCTCCCCGGCCAGCCTGATTTCCCCTAACTGCCCTCCCCTGCAGGCCTGGTCACCCCTAACTGCCCTCCCGTGTTGGCCATCTTGTGGTGGGTGGCTATCTTGTGTGTTGGAATGATGGTCAATTTGCATATTACTCTTTTATTAGATAGGATAGAGGCCTGGTGCATGGGAAGGAGCCAGCTGGTTTGCCCTGAAGGGTGTCCTGGATTAGGATGGGTGTTCCTTGGGCCAGGGACCTGTGGGGGTTTACAGACCAGCCACACCCCCCAGCAATCCAAGCAGAGGCCCTGGTATCTGGGATTTATTTATCTTTTACAGTTGAAACTTTGTAGCCTTGAGCAGAGGCCTGGGCCAGCCAGCGTATGCAGGAAGCTTGGCTTCCTTCATTGCTGGAGATACCCAAACCTCCTGTTCGCTCCATGGCCGCAGCCATCTTGGTTGAGTTAATTTGCATGCTCACTCCTGATTGGCAGGTGGGTGTGGCTTGTGGGTGTAGCGGACGTATGGTCAATTTGCATATTGTTCTTTTATTAGATAGAATAATTGCTATTGTTTATTGACCTTACTAAACTATCACTTATTAAGTCCAATACGTTTTTGTAGATTTTCCAAGAAGCATATAGAGAATTGCTTCTTGCTTTTAAATCTAGATGCCTTTTATTTCGTTTTCTTGCCTTATTGTACTAGCTAGGAGATCCAGGACAATATGTGAGAGTGTAGACTTGCTTTGTTATCAATCATAGAGAGAACGTGTGGAGTCTTTCACCATCAATTATGACATTAGCTGTAATTTTCTTTAGCTGTCCTTCATCAGGGGTTTTTCTCTTTATTCCTAATTTGTTCAGAGTTTTCATTATAAATTGGTGTTGAATTTTGTCAAATGCTTTTTCTGCCTCTATTGAGAGATTCATGTTTTATTTCTCCATCCTGTTAATGGTGAATTTTACTGATTGATTCTAAATTGTTAAACCAATCTTGCATCCCTAGTACAAACTCTGTTTGGCCCTGGTGTATTTTCTGCATTCAATTTGCAAATATTTTGTGAAGTTTATGAGGGATATTGGTCCTAGTTTTATTATTATATGTTCATCTAATTTCATAGAATGAGTTAGGAAGGATTCCAGGGCCTCTGCGTGATTTTTCTGGGAAGGTTTGTATAGAGTTGGTCTTGTTTCTATCTCTTTTTTAAAATATATATATTGTATTTGATTTTTTACAGAGAGAAAGAGAGAGGGATAGAGAGTTAGAAACATCCATGAGAGAGAAACATTCATCAGCTGCCTCCTACACACCTCCTATTGGGGATGTGCCTGCAACCATGGTACATGCCCTTGACCGGAATTGAACCTGGGACCTTTCACTCCGCAGACCCATGCTCTATCCATTGAGCCAAACCGGTTAGGGCCCTTGTTTCTATCTTAAGTGCTTGACAGAATCCTCAGTGAATCCCTCTGTGCTTGGAGTTTCTTTGTGGGAAGGTTTTAAATTATGAGTTCAATTTCTTAAGTAGATTAGTATGTGCAGAGTTTGTACTTACTTGGGAATTCATTTGAAGAGGTGGTGTCCGTTTCATCTAAGAAGGTATTGGCATGATGTAGTTTGAAATATGTCCTTGTGATCTTTTATGTCCATAGGATGATAGTGAAATCCTCAGTTTCATCCAAGGTATTAGTAATTTATGTCATCTCCCTTTTCGAGTTAATAAGTCTAACTAGAGATTTATACTAGATTTTATTGATTTTTTTTAAAGACCCAGCTTTGGGTTTTATTGGCTTCTTCCATTTGTCTCCTATTTCATTGATTTCTCCTCTTTTGCTCCTGGTCTAATTTGCTCTTCTTTTTCTATCTAATAAAGGTGGGAGCTTAGGCCATTGATTTTAAATCTTTCTCCTTTTTTATAATGATTAAAAGCTAGGGATTTCCCTCTACACATACTTTAGCTGTACCTCATACATTTTGGCTTGTTTTGTTTTCAATTTTATTCAGCTCAACTTATTTTCTAATTTACCTTGTGGTTCCTTCTCTGGTCCATTTGCTATTTAGAAATATATTATGTAATTTTCAAATACTTGAATATTTTCCAACTATCTTTCTGTTGTTAATTTCTACTAATTCTATTCTGATCAAAAGTAAATCCTGTGTAACTTTGGTTTTGTTTGTTTTTTTTTTAATTTATTGAGATAAATGGTGTATCTTGGTGACTGTTCCAGGTACTTCTGAAAAGAATGTATATTCTGCTGTTCATGGGTGGAATAATCCAGAAATGTCAATTAGGTCAAGTTCGTTGGTAGTGTATTTCAAGCTTCCTATACCTTTACTATTTTTTTTATTTTTATTTTTTTGGTCTACTTGTTCTACTGATTAATGAAAGATGAGGTTGAAATATCCACTATATTGTGGATACATTTCTTTTTTTCTCTCAGTTCTCTTAGTTTTGGTTTCATACCATTTCAATTTCTGTTATTCGGTACATAGTTGTTTAGGATTGTTGCATCTTCTTGATGTACCTACTTCTTTATCCATATGAAATTATCCCTTTATCCTTGGAACTATTTTTATTTTAAAATCTTCTTTATCTCCTATTAATGTAGCTACTGCAGCTTTCTTATGCGTAGGTTATATTCGTTTCCATCTTATTACTTTTAATATATCTGTGTCCTTATATTTGAAGTGGATTTCTTAGAGGCAGCTTTTCTCAATTCTGGTTGTTTCAATTTTCAAGTGGCATTTTTAAACCATTCACGTTCAATGTAATTATGGATATAGTTGGATTTAAATCTACTACCTTGATACTCATTTTCTACTTGTCTCATTCAATCTTTTTTGACATTCTTCTCTCTTTTCCCACATCTTTTGCATAACGAGCATTTTTTATTCCATGTTTTTCTCCACTCTCAGTTTATGATCTTGGCTTCTTTATTGAATTTCTTGGAGGTTGCTCTTGGTCTCACAACATGTATCATCAACTTATTACCGTCTTTAAATTATATTACACCCCTTCTCCACAGTGTGAGACTCCCACAACTGTGCCTTTCATTTCTCCCGCCTCATTCTTTGCGCTGTTTGACATTCATTTCACTTCTGTTTCCACAGGGAACTCTTATTACACGGTTATCATGGTTTGCGCTCAGTGACATTTTTGCTTCATTCCTTTGCATAGATCCATGTTTGCATTTTTTGTTTTATTGTTGACGTCTGAGTTTTTCTTCTCTCCTTCAACAGCGTGGGCTCTGTCGGGCCGGCAGTTAAGTTACTCGTAAGTCAGTCTGGTGCCTTTGAGGTGGTATTTAAGGTTTGCTAGGATGGTTGCAGAAGACCCTTGCTCCAGGCATAGTTCAGACCTACTGCTAAGATGTGGTCCCTCTGCGGTCCTCACTGACTTCTGGCTGGCCACCGAGCATTCTCCACTCTGGGTATTTGGAGCTCAGACATTTGGATATGAGGTTGAGGGGTGCTGCGGGCAGATCATGTGGGACCCTGAAAGTCCATGCAGAGGCCACCCTGCATTAGGAGGAGGAGGCAAGTGGGGGTTGTGAGGAGTGGTCAGATTCTGGCATGTTCTGAAGAAAGAATCAGGTGATGTCCTGAGTGGAAGTGGGATAGGAAGGGAAGAGGTCAAAGAAGCCCCTGAAAGGATGGAATGGCACCCCCACCCCCCACCAGGACAGGAGCTGAGGGGCGCAGGCACAGGGAGGAGAGAGGAGCTCAGTTTGGGATGCATTGGGTGTGGTTTGACTATTGGACATCAGCGTTGAGTGGATTCCTTGAGAAGAGCCTGGAGCTCCCCCTCAGATCGGGATGTGACGTGGGGGGGTGACGTGTTGGTAGCCAGGGGCGAGAGGAGCTCCCCAAGGAGGGAAGGAGGGAGCAGGGGAGACTCAGGATGGAGTCCTGAGACTCAGCGACGGGATTCCAGGGGAAGGAAGAAGGACGTTGGCAACTTGACGCCATCCAGACACAGGACCGGGGACCAGGGAGCCCTCAGTGAGGGGTGGAGGCCACAGAGATGCGCTCGGGGATGGAAGCGCATGCTCAGAGTCACATGACTGTCCGTGGAGGAAGAATAGAGGGATTCTGTGTACCTGAGGAGTCCAGCTAGCACCAACGAGAGATGGAGCGGAGGCCTCTTCGGGGAAAGAACTGCCCAAAAGCCAGAGCCAGTGTGGGCAGAGCTGGCTGTCTGGAGATCAGAGCTCTGCCTCCCACAGGACTTGGGGCGAAGGGCTGGGTTTTCACGTCCTCCTGGGGTGCCCAGCGGGTGGCTGAGCGAGGAGGGGACAGTGGACTGGGGGTTTCAGTCCCTCCCAAACCTGGGATTTTAGGAGCCACCAAGGTTTGACAACAAACTGCACTGCTGAGCACAGAGAGCCAGATTAATAAATATCTCGGCAGCCTGAGGTTTTGAGGGAAGGACAATGAAGAGCCAGGATGAGTCTGCCTGCCTGTGGCTTCCTCTCTGCCTCCGCCCAGGACCATCCTGGTGACAGAGGGAGCTGATGCACTCCCTCGCCCGAGGGCAGGACAGTTTGTCCTCCAGTGTCACTTGCACAGTTGCTCAAAGGGGTCCCAGAGCCAGGAGTGGCACTGCCTCTGGGGTGACCCTCTCACTGACTCCCCCTAACGGGCTTTCCTTCCTTCTTTGTCTCAATCCCAATGTCTTCCAAGGGTCTCCTGGGATCACCTCCAAATACTCTAGCACACAGCTCCTGTCTCCAGTAAGCTTTTGAGGGACCCAACCTAAGGGTGAGGGTTGGGGTGGGATGGCAGGATAAGAACCAAGGGCAGTCCCTCTGCCCTCCTCGCTTGGCAGGGGGTGAAATGGCCCCAGGAAAGCTCCGAACCCCCCTGCGCTTCCATTTCCCCGGCAGAATAGGAATGGGGGTACACGCCTCCATGGTTCCTGAGAGGATGAATGCAGTAATTTATGGAAAGTCTTAGCACAGTGCCTGCCCCCGGGAAGCGCTCCATAACCGGCGGCTCTCTCCGTAAATGGCCGAGAGGGCATTTCTGGACGCTGGTGTTCTGTCTCTCCGACCTGCTGGGTCTTAATGGACCCCGAGCGCCTCCCCCAGCGAACACCACACTGGGGCCGCTGGCTCCGTTGTCCCTCGCACAGGAAGATCATGCTTGCAATGTGCGCACGCACATGTTGTTTGTGAGAAAGAACACAGCTCCTTAATAACACTTTCTATTTTTAGGGCCGTTTCATTGCAAACAGCTTTATCATCAGAGCCTGAGTCACCCTGATTTGCATTATTTTTTAAACAACAAGAGCTCCGTGGGTACCGCGAACACTCACCACTCCCTGCCAGGCCTCCCTGTCACCGCGTGGGTGGCCAGCACTAGCCGGATCCACGGGTCATGAATGCAGAACCCCGTGTAGCAAAGACGGTGACCTCTGGCCAGCACTGCTAGCATCCCCCCAAGGTCCCTGCCTCCAGGCCTTCCCGGGACCAGGCAGAACCCACACGCGGCCATGTCCCGTGTAACGGTGCGGTGAGACACACAGATGTGAAATGCCCAGGTGGACGGACTCCTGTAAAAGTACAGATGCCTGGCCTGGCCGGTGTGGCTCCGGGGTTGAGCATTGACCTATGAACCAGGTTCGATTCCCGGTCAGGGCACATGTCCCAGTTGCCGGCTCAGTCTTCAGTAGGGAGTGTGCAGGAGGCAGCCGCTCAATGACTCTCTCTCATCATGGATGTTTCTCTCTCTGTCCCTCTCCCTTCCTGTCTGAAATCAATAAAAAATAATTTAATATATAATATTTTTTTACATGTACACATGCATGTAACTGGGGCCCCCCGCCAAGACAGAAGGCATTCCCATCGCCCCAGAAAAGTTCCTGGTGCCACTCTTCTCAACAGCCTGCTCACACCAACCCCACAGGTGCCTTCCTTGTCCTCCAGGTTTCGTGACTTTCGCCCTCTGACCGGTTCTTCCTCTCAGCCTCAGGGTTTTAAGATGCGGGCATTCGCTTATTTTGTGTTGCTGAGTAGAACGCCATCGTGTGAATATCCACAGCTGTTTCTTAAACTCTGCTGCTGATGGGCATTGGGGTCATTTCCAGTTTGGGGTGAAGCTACCCTGAGCATTGCACAAGTCTTACAGCAGACATGTCAGTTATCGGGGTGACACCGAGGAGGGATGCCGCTGGTTCCCATGACAAGTGTTTGACTGCCACACTGTCTCCCCGAGTGGCATACCGTCCCACACTCCACCACAGTGTGGGGGTGACCAGCTGTCCCCCAGCCAGCCCAGCACCGGGCATGCTCAGTGGCTTTCATTTGAGACGTTCAAGTAGGCACAGAACATACTTCACTCCGGCCTTAGTGTGCGTTCCTTTGGGTAACTGACAGCTCAGCGTGCTTTTAAGGTGCTTGCTGGCTCCTCCAGTGTCCCACTTTGGGACGTGTCTGTTCTAAGCATTTTGCTCATCATTTCAAGTGGCTTCGATTGTCTTTTTTATCGCTGGCTGGTAGGAAATTCTGTACATTTTGGACATATTTCATTGGTCAGATTCGTGTTTGGCAAATGTGTTTCTCAGCTGGTGACATGCCTTTTTCATTTTCTTAGCGAGGACATTTGCTGAAGTTTTTAAGTTGATGAAGTCCGTTTTAACAAGTTTCTCCTTTGTTTTGTATTTTCTGTGTCTTCTCTTAGAGCCCCTCTTCTATCCTTGGGTCATGAAGATCAATTTTTAGGAGACTGAGTCTTAGAGCTGCTATATTGTCCTCTATGATTCATTGTAAGTTAATTTTTTAAAATACGTTATTGATTTCAGAGAGGAAGGGAGAAGGAGAGAGAGAGAGAAACATCAATGATGAGAGAGGATCATTGATCAGCTGCCTCCTGCACACCCCACACTGGGGATCGAGCCCCCCACCCAAACATGTGCACTGGCAGGGAATCGAACCATGACTTCCTGGTTCATAGGTCGACGCTCAAGCACTGAGCCGTGCCAGCCGCGCCATTTTAAGTTGATTGTATGTGTGGTGTGAGGTAGGGGTTGACAGTCTTTTCTTCCTGGCACATTTATCCGGTTGTTACAGCTCCACTTGTTCAAAAGGCTTTCCTTCGCCACTGAGACCTTCGTTGAAAACTGTGTGTCTCTCCATGTGGGGTCTCTCTGTGGACTCTGTTCCGTGACACTGAGCGAGTTGTCTGCGCTGACACCACCACCACCACACTGGCTTCGTCACCAGGGCTTGAGATCAGGTGGTCTTCCACCTTTGTCCTTTCTTTTCAGTTGCTTTGGTTACACGGGTCCTTTTCCCTACAGCGTTTAGAATAAATTGACAAGTTGATTCTTAATTCTAAAATGATGGTGTTGCTCAGTGATTGAGCGTCAACCTATGAATTAGAAGGTCACAGTTCGATTCCTGGTCAGGGCACACGCCCAGGTTGCAGGCTCAATCCCCAGTGTGGAGTGTGCAGGAGGCAATCAAGCAATGATTCTCTCTCTCATCATTGATGTTTCTCTCTCTCTCTCACTCTCTGAGTCAAATAAAAGTAAATCTTAAAATAAAATGACTTTAATTGGGATTGCATTCAATATATTAATATAATTTAATTAATTGAGGAATCACAACATCTGAACAACATGGGGTCTTCCAATCCATGAACATGATACATCCCTCCACTCAGCCAAAGTCTGCGGCTTTCAGGATGGGAGTCATGCATGCCTTTGGTTAAATCTGTTCCTCAGCATCTTCTGTTCTCTGTGTTATTGTTAACGGGCTCTTCATTTAACTTCCCGTTTGTTTGCTGCTAGTTTATAAAACACATAACAGATTTTTGTATGTTGGCCTGGTGCCTTCCGACATTCATTCATTAGTTCTGGTGCTTATTGTAAGGATTCCTAGGGGTTTCCATAGAAACGATGGTATCGTCTGATGATGAAGACAGTTTTACTTCTTGCATCCCAATCTTTTTTTTTTCATTTCTGTTCCTTGCCTTGCTGAACTACCCTGTTTCCCCGAAAATAAGACAGTGTCTTATATTAATTTTTGCTCCCGAAGATGCGCTAGGTCTTATTTTCAGGGGATGTCTATTTTTCCATGAAGAAGAATACGGGACACATTTATCATTGAACAAAAAAAGAAAATGTATTATCTGTATACGGTACGGTAGTCGTTGTCATCACAAAGCAGCTCACTGATTGGCCGCAGTGCAGCCGGAGCTGTTCAGGCAGGGCGAGGTCTCTTTAAATCAGGAGTCAGACGCCTGATGGTAGCTTCGGGGGCCTTATATTCCGGGGAGGCCTTATGTTCAGGGGAGGCCTTATTATCAGGGAGGTCTGATTTTCGGGGGGATGCCTTATATGACAGCGAGAGGCAAAACTGGAAGTAGGTCTTATTTTGGGGGGATGTCTTACTTTCAGGGAAACAGGGTAGTTGACCCTCCAGTATCGTTAAATGAAAATGAGGGGGACCGGTCATCCTTGCCGTCCCCCGGACATGCTTACAATTGCGGCATTCAAGGCTCCACCGGCTGATTTCAATGTCTGTGTCGCTTGAGGGTTTGTTTTTAAGCTTATCTTGCTGCAGCCTCTGCAGTCGTGTGCAACGCGGTAAAGTCCACCGACGGAGTGAGACCTTTGGCCTGCAAAACACGGCTCCGTCTTTTAATAGGCTTCAGCCGAAGTCCTGTCGCTGGCACCATAATCGTTTATTGGGTCAGAGTTTTCCTGAAACCTGTCTCGTGGGGCCATGGGGCGCAGTGCCCAAACCCAGACCTGATGGATGACCTGGAGTTCACTGCCTCTGACTTCTCCACAATTACACTTTCCCACGGGCCGCCTTATCGCGCCGGTTATCAGGGAGCGGACAGAGTCTGGCCGGCTGGCGCCGTCCGCTGCTCTTCCCGGGCCCACATTCATCTGAGGGCATGCTCCAGAGCATCGTTTCTCAACCTGTGGGTCGCGACCCTTTTTGGGGTCCATCGACCCCATCATAGGGGTCACCTAAGACCATCAGAAAACACAGATATTTACATTACGATCCACAACAGTAGCAAAATTACTGTTAGGAAGTAGTAATGAAACTAATTTTATGGTTGGGGGTCACCACCACATGAGGAACTGTATTAAAGGGTCCCGGCCTTAGGAAGGTGGAGCACCACTGCTCCAGAGAATGCCAGCCCACTCCTTCTCATGGGAGCATGACTGGGCCATGCTGGGATTTGGCCTCGCCTCTAGATCACGCAGTCACTGCGGGTTGGGAGGAGAATTAAATGATCATCGTATGCCGATCACTAAGCACAGGCCCGAGCCCAGTAAAGACTGTGGCTGTGCAATCTGTACCACAGTGAAGGGTGCTGTCCCAGAGGCTGCGCCTTCTTCCGCGTGCCCGCAGCCTGCAGAGGAGAGGAGGGCATGGGAGCATCGCACCCAGGCTTTTGCACTCCAGCTGAAACTGTGCAGAGCACGGGGGTCCCCACTCCAACGAGGAGCGGCCCAGCCAGCTGCGAAACCTCCTCCAGATTTCCGAACCGGCTCCTCGGGGTCCTTCCGTCTCCCGGACTTTCTCTGTCACCTCGGGACGACTGGCCATCTCTGGGCAAAGTCACGCCACCAGCCAGCTGGCACAGCTGGACCTTTGGCTGCTGATCAACAGGAGTGATTTCTCGGTGGGACAGCCCGCGGACAGGGCCCCTGTGCCTTTAAGACGCGAGGGGAGGTCACTGTTGACCATATAACTTTATGGTGCTCCCGGTTATAAAGGAGCCGGCCTCGTTCCGCACACCGAGTTTATGGCGTTCGTCAACACCGAGCTGCCAATGGCCGTGCCCTGGGCCAGGACGTCCTCCACCGGCTGGCGGGGCCGGGGGAGCAGGAATGGGACAGGTGAGTGCGCCCTGCTGTTCTCCTGGAAGAGGCCAGCGACACCCCGAGAAGGAGTGGAGAGAGGCGAACGGGAGCCCCCCTCCCGGCCCTTCCTAGGCAGAGCCCTGGAAAGAACGGAAAGAACGCACCCCCCTCCACCCCCATCAGAGCTTCAGGGGAGCCTGTCTCTTTGGAGCCAAGCAAAGGGGGTTGTTTTCTGTCATGCAAAGCAAGATGCCCCTCCTGGGGGCTGCAGCGGTTTGTTTCGAAGGCCTTGGGAGAGTATCTGTTCCACGCATGCTTCCTGGAGGATGCTTCCCGGAGGATGCTTCCTGGAGGATGCTTCCCGGAGAATGCTTCCTGGAGGATGCTTCCTGGAGGATGCTTCCTGGAGGATGCTTCCTGGAGGATGCTTCCCGGAGGATGCTTCCTGGAGGATGCTTCCTAGAGGATGCTACACGGCTTGGGGTGAGACTGCTGAGGTGCACAGCTCGGCTCCGCACATCCTAGCAACATGGTGTGGCCGCAGCTGCCTCAGAGCAAGGGAGAGGGGGCCCCGGTGAACTTCAAGGCCCCTCACGCATGCCCACAGGTCTTGTTCATGGCGCCCCTAGGGACTCAAAGGCGTGGGCTTCAGATGCCCGTGCTCACATCTGGGCGTCTTCCCTCGGGGCGCAGGCTCGGGGCCAGCAGTTGGATGGCGAGGGCCCAGTTTGCCCGCTTGGCGTTTTATTGCCCGGGGAGGCATCCCGACCCGCGCTCAGCTGTGCCGAGGATGCAGAGCGGTGGCCGTCGCTAGTGTCCTATCAGCACCAGATGAAGCCACATGCTAGTAGCAGCGGCTGTGCCACGGGGTGAGCGCACCCCGGTAAACGGACGTTTAGAGCAGGAACTGTCGCTGGTGCGGGCCTGTGGGCCAGCTCCAGCAGGTTTTCGAGTCACTGGTGCCGGGGAGACACGGGCCGCTATGAAACAGTAAACAATTCCTGGAAGGGGTGGGGGAGGCGGAGGCAGGTTCCTTGAACCGTCCGTCCGCGGCAGCTCGAGGCGGAGTTAGCGCCCGGACTCGGGGGATCGGGAAATGCGGGCTCCATAGACTCTGCCCCGTGTGCGAGCAGCTGCGTAAACACCGCCGGGAGGCGGCCCATCCTGGCACCCCACGGACTCTATCCTGCCCGTGAACCCCAAGAGGCAACTCCACAGTCATCTCCCCGGGTAAGGTGGGTCCGGTTCCCTCGGGTCTGTTCCACGGGCCAGGTCCTGGGCCCACAAAGAGAGGTTATAGAAATTGAGAACAGCCGAAACCGGCTTGGCTCAGTGGATAGAGCATTGGCTTGCGGACTGAAAGGTCCCAGGTTCAATTCCGGTCAAGGGCATGTACCTTGCTTGTGGGCACACCTCTGCTGTGGGGCGTGCAGGAGGCGGTTGATCGATGTCTCTCTCTCATCGATGTTTCTGACTTTCTATCTCTCTCCCTTCCTCTCTGTAAAAAATCAATAAAATATTTTAAAAAAAAAAAAGAAATTGAGAACACATTGGCAGTTGCATCCTAACAACTGGGCCCAGCCTCGGCCAGCCTCTAAGGCTGCCCCGGACCTAGATGGAAGTCGTGTCTCACATGAGATGCTCCGCCAGCCCCAGGATCTCCCCATCGGTGCCTGGCACTTGGGAAGCCAGCAGACACCCACCCAGCATCTCATGTAGGTCAGTCAGTCCAGGGGTGACCGGGTGCCCGGCAGCCCCAACGTGGAGAGGCTGAGGATGAGCCCACCGAAACCTCTACCCTTTGCTGGTCCCAATCTTTTGCCTTTAAAGCCATCGCTGCCCAGGCGCCCATCGCAGGGAGCCTGCAGCCGTGCCCTGGCAGCCTGTGATCCACCCAGGTGCCAGGACACTCTACGTCACAGGCCAGCTGTGCTCCAGGAGCGGTCTCCTCTGCAGAACGTGCAAGTGGCACGTGATCCTTTGTGCATCGCCGGCTTTTCATTGCGATTCATCCCGGTGGCTGTGCGTAGCGACAGGTGAATCCTTTTTACTGCCGAGTTGTGTTCCATCTGCATGGCTCAGCCGGAATCTCTGCTGCCGTCCCGTCTCTCAGAATCTCATTGCCAGGCTCCTGATTCCCTCGAGAAGTCCGGGTCCAGAGGAACCCCCACAGACCCAGCCAGGTGCACCCCTGGATTGCTGGTTATCCTGAAAGCTGTTAAGAAACTCTCAAAGCAACATGACTTGGGTGGGCGTTCATTTTTAAACATATGCCGTGCGGCAGCCCAGGAGAGAGTAGGGGAGGGGAGTCCTACATACTGTCAGGTTTTTTCCTGTCGGGGTGTGGTCTGGCCTCAACGATGGGGAATAACTCACCTTTGTGACTGCAAACTGCTGTCGCCCCCAAAGCCCAGGAGTTTGGGGGCTCTCAGGGGCTCCAGGGGCACATGCCAGACATTGCAGACAGGGCTCTGGAGGTGATGCCCCCAGACTCAGCCTGGCACCCCCAGGGAAGAGGAATTCAGCAGGGGAGTCCCTGGAGGAAGAAAGGGCTGTCAGGGACCCTTAGGGATGTGACACCAGTGGCTGTCAGGGTTCCCCAGTGCTGCAGTGATAACCCCGGTGGCTGGCGGCACACTTCGTGATGTCATCACAACAACAATCACACGCGCTCATGCTAACAGGGGCCTGTCCCGAGTCCTCTCGGCAGATTAAGCCGCAGCTTGTTTGGAAGTGTTGGGATCCACTGGGAGGAAGCGGATGGCAATGAGCCAGGTGGGAGGGAGGCCTCCCTTTCCTGAGTTCCAAGCTGGGCTCAGGGGAGGGAGGTAGAGGGGAATGCGGGGAGGGCGCTGGCCTGTGCACAGAGGCTGGAAATTACATTCAGACATGAAAATCCCATGATGCTCAAAGGATGCACTGCAAACGTCAAAAGGAAAATCCTTCCTGAACTCTTTTCTTCCATTCTCTCTATAAAAAGTTTTATTAAACTTTTTATGTTAATGAAAGATTTAGCCAAAACCGGTTTGGCTCAGTGGATAGAGCGTCAGCCTGTGGACTGAAAGGTCCCAGGTTCAATTCCAGTCAAGGGCATGTATCCTGGTTGCGGGCACATCCCCAGTAGGGGGCGTGCAGGAGGCGGCTGATCGATGTCTCTCTCATCGATGTTTCTGTCTATCCCTCTCTCTTCCTCTCTGTAAGAAAGCAATAAAATATATTTTAAAAAAATAATAATGAAAGATTTTAAAATATATATATACAGACAGAGCCCATGTAGCCTTTGCTCATTTTCCCGCCAGGGCCACATCTTCGCAAGCCACAGTGAGGTACCACGGCCGGGCTGACCCTGATCCAGGCCAGACCCAGAATGCTCCATCCACAGTCCCTCACGCTGCACTCTTCCGGCCACGCCTCATTCCTTCCGTTCCCCACCAGCTCCTTATGCCCTGGCCATCCCCACTGTGTTCTCAATTTCTATCATCTTTCCTTTCCAGAGTGTTCTATGGATGCGCTCCCTCGGTAGGTAACTACCACTGGCTTGCTTCCCTCGGCAACGCTCTCTGGAAATTCATCCAGGTGGTTGTGGGTAGCGACAGCTCAGGCCTTTTTATTGCTGAGCTGTGTTCCAGGGTGGACTGCCGCCTGTTTATCTGTTCTCCCACTGAAGGGCGTGGGGGCCGTCCCCAGTTTCGGGGCTGTTACCAATAAAGCTGCTGGGAACGCCATGTACAGGCCGTGGTGTGAATATAACGTTCCGTTTCTCTGCTTTGGGGCCCGATGGCTAAGTCATACGGTCGTTGCATCTTTAGAGTTTTTAAGAAGCTGCCAAACCTTTTCCCAAAGCGGATGTACCATTTTACATTCCCACCGGCAATGTGTGTGATCCACATCGCCACCAGCATCGTCACTGTTTTGTTATCTCAGACTTTTTGATAAATGGGCAGTGAATCTCTCGGTGGTTTTGATTTGCATTTCCTAATGGTTAAAGACGCTCCGTATCTTCTCACGTCCTTATTCTCCGTCCGTATATGCTCTGCGGTAAAGTGTCTGCCAGCGTCTCTTGCCCATTTTCAAATTGGGTCCTTTGGTTTTTACTGCTGAGTTTTGGTAGTTATGTTCATAATCTGTGTCAGATTGTGGTTTGCAAATATCCTCTCCAAGACTGGAGCTGGTTTCTTCATCATCTTAACATGAGCTTTCTCAGAACAAAAGTTTCCATGTTGATCAAATCCAGTTTATCAATTTTTTTCTTGTATGGACTGTGGTTTTGGTGTCAAATCTAAGAATTCCCTGCATAGCCCAAGATCCTGAAGATTAACTCCTGTTTTGTTGTTGTTGTTTTCTAAAATGTCAAAGTTTTATATTTTTATCTGTGGTCCATTTTGCATGAATTTTTATATAAACTGTGTTGAGGGTTAGATCGTGGCTCATTTCTCTCTGCCTGTGAGTGTTTAATTGCTTCAGCCCCACCTGTTAAACTTTTTATCCTATATAATAAAAGCCTAATATGTGAGGTATCCGGTCGTCCCCTCCACCATTCAACCAGTCAAAGCATAGTATGCTAATGATATGCTAAGGATGCTCAACCACTCACTATGGTGCACTGACTACTGGGGGCAGACAGTCGACCGGTCAACCAATCGCTATGATGTGCACTGACCACCAAGAGGCAGACGCTCTGGAGTCCTGCTGATCGGGACTGAGCGAGAATGGCTGGACACACCCTGGAGCACTCCCACATCTCTTCCCAGCCATGATCGTGCACCAGTAGGGTCCCCCAGCCTGGCCTGCACCCTCTCGCAATCTGGGACCCCTTAAGGGGATGTCAGAAAACCAGTTTTGGCCCAATCCCACAGGGCAGGCCAAGGGACCATATTGGGGCACGAATTCATGCCCTGGGCCTCTAGTTTTAAAATAATTAAAGATGCATGCCATTGTAAGAGAAAACACGAAGAGAGCCCATGCAGCCTTTACTCATTTTCCCACAATGATCACATCTTCGCAAGCTACAGTGAGACACCACAGTCAGGCTATTGACACTGACACAGTCCAAACACAGAATGTCCCATCCCACAGGGTCCCTCACACGACCCTCTTAGAGCCACACCCAAGTCAGTCCCTTCCATTGTGACACCGATCAAAATCAGTTGTGCATATTTGTGTGGATATGATTCTGGGTGATGAATTCTGCTCCACTGATCTCTGCATCTGTCCCTCATTATCTTTCCCAATATCACATCGTCTTGGTTATTGCAGCTGTATATTAGGTCCTAAAATTACATTGGCAGATCCTCTCGTTTTAGCTTCTTTTTCTAAATTGTTTTAGCTATACTAGTTCCTTTTTGTTTCCATATAAATGTTAGAAAACCTTGTCTATTTCTACAAAAAAAAAAATTCTACTGAGGTTTTGATAGAAATTGTGTTAAACCTGTCGATCAATTTGGGGAGAATTGACATCTTTACTATGTTGGGGCTTCCAGGGAGGACTCGTTTATTTATACCTCCTGTGATTTCTTCCCTGGATATTTTGTGGTTTCCAGCATACATCTTCTGCATGTGCTTTGTTATATTCGCCCTTAAGGTTTTGGAAGTGTTTATGAAGTGGCCTTGTGATTTCATTTCAGTGTAAGGTCATTGGTCCTATATGTAAATACAACTGATAGCATGGATATATATATCTTGTATCCTGTGACCTTGCTGAACTCACTCGTTAGTCCTAAGAGGGTTTTTTATGGATCCTGTGGAATTTTCTCTGTAGACAATTGTGTCATCAGCAAACGGGGATGGTTGTATTTCTTCCTCTCTGATACGCATGCCTTTTACTTCCTTCTCTTGCCTGGTTGCACGAGCTGGCACTGCCAGTGAGAGAGATCCTTGCTTTGTCCCACCCTCAGGAAAAAGCACTTAGTCTTTTACCACTAAGTATAATGTTAACTCTAGGTTTCTTGCAGAGTTTTTTATCAATTTTTCTGTTTTTCTGAGGGTTTTATCCTGAACAGATGTTGAAATTCTTCAAGTGCTTTTTATGAATTGATAGGGTGGTATAATTTTTTCTTCTTTAGCCTGTCAATATAGTTGATTACATTGATTTTTTTAAATATTAAACCAGCCTCGCATCCCTGAAATAAACTCCACTTGATCGCAATATGTAATTATTTTTCTATATTGCTGAATTGTCTTTGCTAATTAAAGGGCTTTCACATTGGTATTCATGAGGGATATTGGTCCGTATTATCTTTTATGGTTGTCTTTGTCTGGATTTGATACCAAGTTAATACTAGCTTCGAGAAACCAAAATGGCGGCATAGGTAAACACCTACACTGCTGCCTCGCACAACAATTTCAAAACTACAACTAAAAGACAGAACGGACATCATCCAGAACCACAGGAAGGCTGGCTGAGTGGAAATTCTGCAACTAGAAGGAAAGAGAAAAGCACACTGAGCCTCAGAGGAGCGGCAGAAGGCAGGGGTACAGAGGTGCCCATGTGGAGAGGGCTGGCAACTGAGTACGCAGCTGGCTTTTTCAAGCAGGAGGGAGACAATTTAATTTTCTCAATAGTGACAGGCTGTTCAGATTACCTGTTTCATACTGGATGAGTGTGTAGTTCGTGCTTTTCTAGGAATTGGCCCATTGCCACCTGAGCTGTCAAATGTATGTGTATGAAGTTGTTCATAGTGTTCCCTCATAATCCTCTTGATGTCTGGAGGGTCTAGAGTGATCTTCCCTTTCTCGTTCTGATTTTGGTGATCCACCATATGTCTTCTCTCTGTTTCTCCGTCAGTCTTCCTCAAAGTTGGTCAGTTTGCTGATATTTTTAAATAACCAGCTCTTCCTTTCATTGATTTTCTACATTGTTTTTCCGTTTTCCATCTAATTGATTTCTGCTCTTTATTATTTCCTTCCTTCCTTCTGCTATTGTTGTGGATTTATTTGGCTTTTCTTTTTTGGGGCTCTTAGATTAGTGAGTGGAGACTTTTCCTCTCTTCTAATGTAAGCATTTGGTGCTATAAATATCCTCTCCGCGTTGCCCTGGCTGTCTCCCAGCTACCTTTCACTGTGCTATATTTCCATTTTCATTTGGTTTGATGCCTTTTTAAATTTCTCCAGAGACTTCCTCTTTGGTCCACGGATTACTTAGTCGTGTGCTGTTTGGTTTCCAAGTGTTTAGAGACTTCCCTGCTATATTTCTGTTCCTGATTTCTAGTTTGATTCTCTTGTGGCTAGAGAACATACGCTCTATGGTTTTAGTTCTTTTTAAGTTTATTGAGGTTTTCTTTACAGTCCAGGATGTGGACTATCTTGGTAGCCACCTGAAAAGAACGCGTGTCCCACTTTTCTTAGGTGGAGTAGTCTATAAATGTCAATTGTTTGATGGCCTTCTAAATTTATCTCAAGACTTTGAGATCATTAACTCTTGGAGGTTATATGATATATTACTTTCACCAAAGATTTCAGGATAAGTGATCTGAAGTCCTGCTGATTCACCAAGAAGGCCTGTGAAGCCTTCCCACCGGTGGTTCCCACCGACGGAGTCACCAATTCTGTCCCCTGGTGGGTGTGAACCCCTCAAAAGCATAGGGCCTTGGATTGCACAGCTCTATGAAAGTTTCCTGGTTGACATTTTGACTCTTACAGTTTCCAGAAACATAACAAAATGTCATTTTTCTTCTTTGCATCAAGACATAGTTACACTAGCCAAAACCAGTTTGGCTCAGTGGATAGAGCGTTGGCCTGTGGACTGAAAGGTCCCAGGTTCAATTCCGGTCAAGGGTATGTATCCTGGTTGCAGGCACATCCCCAGTAGGGGGCATGCAGAAGGCGGCTGATTGATGTTTCTCTCATCGATGTTTCTAACTCTGTCCCTCTTCCTTCCTCTCTGTAAAAAAATCAATAAAATATATTTTTTTAAAAAAGACATAGTGACACCAGAGGGAACCTTTGGTCTCCTGGTCTACCCTCTCATTAGGCAGGTGAAAGGATGAGCTCTCGGGGGTTAATTTAGATTGATTAGTTTTTTTAATTTTTTAGATGAAATAAACATATGCTTACTATCTAAATGTATAAGCTACAGAGAAGCGAATATAAGAAAATTAAATTTACATAAAGTCTTGCAACCAAAAAATAACTACCATTATTATGTCGAACTGCATCCTCCCAATGTTTCCAAATATGGGATCAGACTGTTTTACAATCTTTTTTTTTTTTGCTTTAACAATAGACATGAACATTTTCCAAGATGTTATTTCTAATAACAGAATGGGGTCCCACAGTATGGCTGTGGCATCACTTATTTAATGTCCATTTGATAGGCAGAGAGGCGGTTACAGCTTTCACCGTGTGAAATAGCACTGGCGGCCAGCTCGGTGCCCGGACATGAGTATCTCCTGGAAATGCAGACACTGGGTCAGAGACTCTGAGCACTTCCAGCTTTGGAACCTCATTGCCCAATTGGATTATTGGGATCTTTTTTCTTTCTTTCTTTCTTTCTTTTTTTTTTTTGAGAGAGGAAGGGAAAGGAGAGAGAGAAACATCCATGATGAGAGAGAATTGAGAGAATCATGGATCTGCTGCCTCCTGCACTCCCCCTACCGTAGAATCAAGCCCAAAACTTGGGCATATGCCCTGACTGGGAATCGAACCGTGATCTCCTGGTTCATAGGTCATCGTTCAACCACTGAGCCACACTGGCTGGGCGATGATTGGGATTTTGTTGTTTGTGTGGCAGGATTCTTTTGATGTTAGTGAAGGGTGAGGCATATAGAGTCCATGCAGATGACATGAAGTCACATTAAGGTTAGTATAGGCTCTCAGTGTTTAGGGGGTGAACTGATGGGCAGCTGCAGCCAAGAAGCGCTCGCTCCCTGTCCCTGAGCCTCAACTGCTGGGAGAGACCAGGCAGTGGGCATCTACACCTTCCCGCGCGGTGCCCAGCATGGGCCGGGCAGGAAACAGGAAACCAGGCAGGTCATGTTCCTTGCAATCCAGCTGCCCAGCCAGTTTTGCGTGCCAGGCAACAAAGGGACAGGTTTCGCCTGCTTCCGCTCTCAGGCCTGACCCCCAGAACACCGTGTTTTGCACTTGAAATGTGCCTTGAACCCGCTCCGTCATGGTAATTGCCCTCATAAAGCGAGCCAGGGAACTCCTGAAAACATCCCCTCGTTAGCGCCCCGGTCCCGCCTGCTTTTTACAGCCAGTTCCGAGGAAGGGAGGGCCGCGCTGCTGGCGGCATTAAAACGCAGGCTGGTGGCCTGGAGCCGTCCAGGGGGGAGATCATTTGGGAGGCGGACAGAACAGGTCCCGGGGTGCTGACGGCGTGTCAGGGCTGCCATCCAGGTAAGGCAGCCAGCCAGCTGCTGGCCCCGGCATCCGTGCCCCGTGCCCGCGGCAGGTGGGCCAGGCTGGGCGGATGCCCACACCCTTTCCTTTCTCCATCCGTCTTTTCTTTTCCTGCTCCGTAGAGAAAGAAGAGCTGATCCAGAGCGCGCTGACCCAGGTTGTGGAGCAGTTCTCGAGGTACAGACTTCGGATCCGTGTGCTCCGGAGACGTGTGCGTGTTCTCTCCGGGGCAAGGGGGCGGGGCGGGGAGCCAGCTCGGCCGCAGACTCTGGCCCGGAGGAGCTGCCCTCCCAGCCCAGCGACTTCTGTCCTGAGCCCGTCGGGTGGGGCCAGGAGACACGTAGAGTAAAGACCCATGTCCACGGCCGTGGGAGGCGGGCGCTGCTGGTAGGGGCAGAGCCCATGCTGCGGAGATTTTTCCAGACGGGCTCTCCTGGGACCCGGAGTTCAGGCTACAAGCACTGGCACCATTTTTAAAACGGGCTTTCTGCCCCAGCTGGTTGGCTCAGTGGATAGAGCATCAGCCTGTGGACTGAAGGGTCCCGGGTTGCGGGTTGGATTCTGGTCAAGGGCACATGCCCGGCTTGTGGGTTCAATCCCCAGTAAGGGGCATGCAGGAGCAGCCAATCAGTGATTCTCAGTCATCATTCATGTTTCTCTCCTCTCTCTCCCTTCCTCTCTGAAATCAGTAATATTTCCCTTCGGGCTGACCTCCAGTTCTGGTCACTGTGATAGCTCACCGCCCAGGGGAATTCAAATGGGGAGAGGGCATACTGGTGGTACTCTTAAAAAATATATTTTTATTGATTTCAGAGAGGGAGAAAGGGAGAGGAGCATCAATGATGAGAGAGAATCATCGATCGGCTGCCTCCTGCACGCCCCCTACTGGGGATCGAGCCCAAAATCCAGGCATGTGCCCCGACCAGACCAGGAATCAAACCCATGACCTCCTGGTTCATAGATGGACACTCAACCACTAAGCCGCTCTGTCTGAGCTGGGTGGTACTTTGGATTCTTTGAAGCCCAAGAATCATCTGACTGACTGGGTTGCAGTCTGGAGATGGCACCCAGGTGTCCCAGGGTGGTCTGTGCCAGGGGCAGGGGTGGGCAGAGCACCCCTCGGAGAACGGGCTCACTCCCAGCTGTGGAAAGAAACACCCCCCCCCACCCTGGCATGGAGCCGCTGTGGGTCCCACTCGGCAAATACATCCCCAAATAGTCTGAGCGTGTCTCTCTCTCCTCCCCATCACCCCCCCCACACACACACACACACAGTGCTAGTTCCTTAAAAGCAAGTCCTGGCATCTTTGTGCCCCACCTCCCTCACCTGCCCACTTGCACACACACCCCCGCACCCTGCCTGTGATTCAACAGCTGTTTGCTGAGCCCATTTTAACGCTGAGAATCGAACGGCTTATGGCCTTTTTTTTTTTCATCCCTAGAGCATTTAAAATCAACGAACTCAAAGCTGAAGTCACAAATCACTTGGCGGTGCTAGAGAAACGCGTGGAATGTGAGTGCGGCTTTGGTTTTCCTGTCGCTTAGGTGACCTTTGACCTCTGTTTAACTTAACCTCGTAAAGGTTACGGGGGGAGAGGGGGACATCAAGGGAAGCGTGAGGTCTTTGCTCTGTGAGATGCCTAAACGTTGATGTGACCGAAAGCGAGAGCAGTGACTAACCCGAGCGTTTTGAACGTAAGGAGTACTCGGTCGCCTGTTGCCATGGCAGCGAGTAAGGAAAGCGCCCCTGCCCGGGAGCCCGGGGTGCGAGCAGGGAGCGTCTGCACCCCTCTGGACAGTGGCTGCTGCTGAGTACCGTGTGGGTCTCCTTTAAGTGAATGGGGACAGGCAGGTCCACACCCCGCAGTCTCACCGTTTGGGGGGAAGGTGGCCACTGTCGCCACGTCTCGGTTCCCCATCACTGCAAGGACAGCAGGACCCGGCTGGGAAGCAGGGAGGGTCGGTTCCGGTCCTGAGTTGGGGGGGCTGTGTGGCTGGAATTCTGGAGGATCGCAGCCGCCAGCCTAGCGACCTGTGCGTCCTCATCCTTAGAAGTGAGGCTCCGCGCTGGCTCTTCGTCAATGTCAAGGCCAAGGGCAGCGGGTCAGGGCCCCTTATCTGTGAGCTTTCGAGGGTGACTAAACCAGCCCAGGCCGGAGCCCTCCGGCCGCGGCGTGCCCGGGCACCGCCCGGCTGATTCATGCTGGCAGGCCTCGCTGGATGGCACCGTTCATTACCTCGCGTGAATCGCTTGGCTGGTTTGTGAGAAAGGAAATTGGGGAGCGTGTAAAAGCCACTTCAGGAACGGGAAACGTGATGCGCGCAGTCATACTTCTCAAAGGGCGATGACATTTCTGAGACCCTTCCCGCCACCGGAGCTGCAGCGCGGTTTTGTCTGTCCCCCTTGGAAAGCCACAGAGAGATGAGCGATGTGCTCAGACGCGCTCCGCAAATTAGAGAAGTAAATAAGCCTGGGACCAGCACTGGGCTCCTGGCAGGGCAGCTGTCGCTGCCTGCCGCCTGCCCTTCTGTGACATGTCACCTTCCTCTGCCCCTGGCTGGGGCGCCCACAACGGGGCCTGAGAATGTAGGTTAGGCAGGCTGCCGGCAGCCGAGCTTGCAGCTGTGGCCACAGACACTGGTTGTGGCTGCATTGACCAGAAAAAGGGTCCTTTCTTTCCTTCTTTCTTTCTTTCTTTCTTGCTTTTTTTCTTTGAAATTCTCCTATGAAGATATTTTTAGAGAAAGTGGAAGGGAGGGAGGGGGGGCAGACAGAAAGAAACATTGATGTGTGATCCATTGGTTAACTCCTGCATGCACAGTGCCCTGACCGGGCTGGGGATTGAACCTGCACTCCAGGTTCATGCCCTTGAGCAAGGATCAAACCCAAGATCCTGCAATCTTTGGCCCAACGCTGTAACCACTGAGCAATACCAGCCAGGGAGACAAGGGGCTTTTTCAAAAGGATAACAGGATTTGGGGGAGCTCCCAGGGTCACCAGGAGGGCCCAGGAATAGGGCTGGGCCAGGCAGCAAGAAGGGTACCCGGAATCCCAGCAGAGCTGACTCTGTGAGGATGCTGAGCTGCGGGTCAGAACCGCATAATTATGGTACCACCCCATGGCCACTGCTGCGGACATCAAGCTACTTCTCCACGTACCGGCCACGGTTCCTTGAACTTCACTGGCTTTGGGCCGGCCCTCTCCTGGTGCTTCTGCCGCCACCTTTCCAGCCTCCCACAGCCTCTGCACCAGCTCAGAGTGGCAGGGGTGTAGTGCCTGGCTAATCCCCAGGGGGTCTGCGCTCCACAGAGCCTCCCGGAGACGGCAGTGCCTCACCCCAAGGACGTGGCAGGTTCCCCAGAAAGGGAAAGGGGAGGCCTTAGAGGAGAGGGTTCCTGCAGCTGGATCTCCCGTGCAGGTCACTTCGGGGAAAGGTCATCCTGTCACTCAGAAGGGCACTCCTGACCCAGCCATGCAGCTGGCCTGGGCCTGGACTGGGAGGGCTGCCAGGGACATGACTGTCCCCGCTGCACTGGGCCCAGGCCAGGCGTAGACACACACACACACACACACACACACACACACACACTCACACTCACATGCATAACCCCCCGCATGCACATACATGTAAACACACAGGCACGTATAAACATGCACAGGCACACACCCATCCATGCACCGTGGTCACGTGCACACACACTTTCTCTGGTCATTGTGGGCTGTTATCTGCTCCTGGAGCTCGCGCAGGCGGCCAGCCAGCACCGGCCATCTGTAGGCAACATTACATTGTTTGACTTGTTTTCAGTGGAATTTCCTGCTGTTTTTTTCACCGTCCAAACATATTCTTCTGAATCCCATGTAAATGTCCCCGTTTCCTTCATTCACTTTAAGAGCCGTTCTTCCTTTTCGTGTAAAACGTCGGCCTTCCTCAAGGAGGCTGGGGGCCCTCTCAACTCAGAGATTATTTTGTAAACAAAGGACACCCAGGTCCTCGCTCACTTCCTGGTCAGCGATGGAGCATTGCAAGGGTTTCACTTCCTTCCTGGTTAACAGGCCAGTGGGGGGGGGGGGCGGGGGGGGGGGGGTGGGGGGCCAGAATGGGGGGTCCCTGTGACAGGGTCCCTGAGGATGGGCACAGGGCAGCCTGTGCCCATAGCCTGGCCCAAAATCTAACCACAGGGACAGCTGGCCCTGTGGGTCATGCAGACAATCCAAGACACTCGAAGCTGAAACCACTTTGCTTTTCTCCCTGTCGGTCTGGAAATGTGCTTTATGTGAATTCTTTACCAAAGTCCTCAGAGGCTTTAAACAGCTATCACCGGCTCTGCAGCTGAAGGGAGACACACACACACACACACACACACACACACACGCTTCAGCCACAAGCCCTGGGCGGGGGCCAGCCTGGAGCAGAACTGCTCCTGCCGGCTGAGTCCCCAAAGCTAGTGTCCCTCTTGGAAAATCATCCCTAAAGGTTCTCTCTCACAGCGGCCTGTGACCTCCCCGACTGAGCACATCCAAAGTCCGCATGGGGACAGCCAGGTGTCCAGGGGGCCTAGGAATCCGCCTGCCCGGCCGGGCCTGGTGAGGAAGAATAAGCCGAGAGCTGGGGGGTCTGGGCACCCCCGCTTTAGTCTGAGTTTCTGGTCTGTGCCCACCTGTGTTTCAAGTTCGAGATGGACAACTGGGGCCGCATGTAGGAAACTGATGTCCAATCTCAACTGGAGTCTCCCCCACGTCTGTGTGGGACTTCACGAGGGGGACTGCAGCTCCTCGAGGGGTCTTCTCCCTCCTCAGGCAGGGCCGACAGGGCGGGGATGGGTCCAGGAGGTGGGCGGTGCCATCTTCCCAAAGCAGCCTGCTGTCTGGGCAGGGACTGGGAGCCAGGCCCCCGGTCTGCTGGTGCCTGGCCCGCCTCACGCTCCGTCACCGGCTCAGCCCACGCTCGGCTCTTGGATCCCAGCATGGGCGAGTGGGCTGAGACGGCGTTATTCCCTCCCGCTGATGAACGCCCGACTTTTGCCATCTTGTGACTCACTCCCCATTTCCGTGGCAACCAGGCTCTCGCTTTGTAAAGGGAATTGCCGTGAATCGGTGTGATTCAAAGTGGTGATACGATGCTGGGTGGCCCCAAAGGTTTAATTTTAACATCACCCCCAATACCTGGCCAGGCTTTCTAAAGCAATCTGAGTCCGCTCCCCTCTGGATGCAAACATTCTGTACCCGCCAAACTCCATGAGCTGCTGGTGATGGGAGGAAAGCAGGCGAGAAAACAGAACCAATGGCACCATCCCAAGCTTGTCTTTCTAAAATTAAGAGTAGCTAGATAGTTAGAAGGCAAGGGGGTTGGGGGGGGGGGCGGGGAGAGAAATGCATGGAGGATACATGTCAATATGTGTAATAGGAAATGGGATCGTAGATAAATTTTTATTTTTTTTAATATATTTTATTGATTTTTCACAGAGAGGAAGGGAGAGGGATAGAGAGTCAGAAACATCGATGAGAGAGAAACATCAACCAGCTGCCTCCTGCACACCCCCTACTGGGGATGTGTACACGCCCTCAACCGGAACCTAACCTGGGACCTTTCAGTCTGCAGGCTGATGCTCTATCCACTGAACCAAACCAGTTTCAGCTGTAGATAAATGTTTAAATATTTTTTGAGATGCCCCGTAGTTCCTGGTTTCTACCACCATCACCTGTTGTTTTATATAAAACGATGTCTGAAGCATCATGAATGTCACCAGGGTCCTTGGCTGGCCGGGCGCAGCTCCCCAACGGGCTCTACCCCAGACTCCTCTTCTCCCCACCCTTCGCCCCCATAGCGCCCCTGTGCAAATGCAAACCCTGAAGGGTGTGTACTGAAGTGGAGGTCCCATGGCTTCACCAACTTCCTAACCAGCTCTGTGATGCCAGGAGGAGCTGAGAGCACCCCACGCCATGAGGAAGGGGGTGTGCGCTGAGTGAGCGAGCAGAAACACACTCAACGCCAGGTTCCTGCTTTCCCCACGGCAGTGCCTCTGGCCTCGGCCGGCCACCTCGCTGGTTCCAACCACTGGCATTTCAGGCCCCGACTTTGGTCCCAGGTCCTGGTTGAGGCGGGAGAGTCCCAGGGGTGGCCCGGAAGCAGGCAGCAGCACCAGACCGGAGGGTCAGAGCCTCCAGAGCAGCGGTTCTCAACCTGCGGGTCGCGACCCCTTTGGAGGTCGAACGACCCTTTCACCGGGGTCGCCTAAGACATCCTGCCTATCAGATATTTACATTACGATACAAAACAGTAGCAAAATGACAGTGATGAAGTAGCAACGGAAATAATTTTATGGTTGGGGGTCACCACCACATGAGGAGCTGTCTTAAAGGGTCGCGGCAGTAGGAAGGTTGAGAACCGCTGCTCCAGAGTCAGGTCCCGTTGGGCAGAGGGAAGCAGCATTCTCACGCAGCCTTGTCCCCGTTGGGCCCCTGACCCTGGGGGTGTATAGAAAGCCTGCCCCGGGCGGTGATGGTCCCTGGCGCTGCCCGGTGCTGCCCGGTGGAGGGGGTTCCCCCCACCCGGACTCTGGAGCCAGCACTACCTCGGGGTGGGAGGAACTGCGAAGGCAGAGTGCCTTTGTCTTCCTCAGAATCACAGCATCGGACTCCAGCCCCGTTCAGAGCCGCTCTGGGTCAAAGGGGGAATAGGTGTCTGCGGCCCCATTGTTTTGCATGAACACGGAGGTGGGATTCAAAGCCTTTTCAGTTCTTGAACACCCACTCTACGCCCAAAGCCTCTTCAAAGCCACCTGCCTCCTGCAGCAGTTCTGGGCTCGCTGCACGCCCACCCGAGTGAGTGCCCGCCAGAGCCAACGGCTGGATGTCCGACACAGGCTTGGAGGCCTAAGCCCAAGCTACATTTTTTTTTCTTTTTTTAATATATTTTACTGATTTTTTTACAGAGAGGAAGGGAGAGGTACAGAGAGTTAGAAAATCAATGAGAGAGAAACTGATCAGCTGCCTCCTGCACACCTCCTACTGGGGATGTGCCCGCAACCAAGGTACATGCCCTTGACCGGAATCGAACCTGTGACCTTTCAGTCTGCAGGCTGACGCTCCATCCACTGAGCCAAACCGGTTTCGGCAACCCAGCTTACTTTTTTATTTCAGAGACAAAGCGAGAGAGAGAGATCTGGAAACATCAATGATGAGAGAATCATTGATCGGCTGCCTCCTGCACGCCCCTCACCAGAAATAGCGCCCGCAGCCCGCGCATGTGTCTTGACCTCCTGGTTCATAGGTCAACACTCAACCACTGAGCCACACTGGCCGGGCTGCCCCAGCTCATTCTTTGCCTCTGCCATGGGACTCCAGGAATGCCGTCCAGCCCGGGGCCTGCCCATCCTTAACGCTGCCTGTTCATTTCTCCTCAGTGAAATGTGAACCCTTGCTGGAAGGCTGGGGTCTTGCCCATTGAGCCCCATTGCATGTTACTGCCCTGGGGCCATATCCCCCGCCTCCCCCGCCCTCTTCCTTTTCTTTCGGACAAGAGACTTCTTTGTCCCATGTCCTCAACTCATGCTTAGGGGTCTGGAGAGAGAATCTAGAAGTGGTTGCCAGAAAAGTCAAGATCCAGGGAGCAGGGAGAGGGATTTCAACCTATAGAAACCCACAGAGGAGGGGACAGCCACCGTTGGCCACGGGACAGGCCTACAGTCTTGGAGTCCGTGGTGGCCGAGCCGAGTGCAGGCGGAGGGACCGACCTGAACCTGGATCGGCAGCCTGAGCGGGAGCGGGAACCATGGTGCTGAGTCAGGCGGCGGCCCCACTGAGCAGCCGGCAAGTCTCTGAGTATCCATGGTAACCCCCTTGTTTCTCTCTGTCACCAGTGGAAGGCCTGAAGGTGGTGGAGATTGAGAAATGCAAGAGTGACATTAAAAAGATGAGGGAGGAACTGGCAGCCAGAAGCAGCAGGTAAGGTCTGCGCTGGGTGCTGGGGGGCCGCCGGCGGGGTGCTCTGAATGGGCGAAGGCGGGGAGCCTCTGGTCTTCGCCTCTCCACAAGCACAGCTGGGGCGCCGGATCCAGCTCTGGGGGTTGGAGGAGCGCTTTCTTCCCAAAAAAGAGCGCTCTCATGGCGCGGAGGCTGGAGGCTGAGTGCGCATCGGGTCCGGAAGCCGCCAGATCGGTGTCAGGGGTAACTTACCCAGATGGAAAGACATTAACCCCGTTTTTTGAAGACCAGGAACAAATAAAAAGAAAAGGCTCTTGGCTTCCAGGGGACAAACGTCCTGGTGGCCCAGAGGTCCCACGCCGGGGCGGACGGCCCTTCGTGCAGAGCAATAGGTCAGGGCGAAAGGTGCCCAGCTGTCCTGGACTCAGAGCCCCGCGTCCTGCCGAACCAGGGGTACAGTGGCCCTGTGGGGCTGTAATTTGGGAAGAAAGATCCAGTCTTCGTTACGCCCCCCACCCTCGAAAGTGGGTTTTACGCACAGTAGGACCCTCTCCCGGAACCGTAGTCACAGCAGATGCTCACGTTTAGGGCAGAGATGCTCTCACGTTGGGCGCTCACTGGGTGGGCTGTCGAGGGGAGGAGGAGGCTGTGTGAGAGCACTAGACGTCTGCAGCCTCTCGTCCCTTCTCCCATGACGTAATGCCACCTGCTCAAAGTGGCCAGGGCAGATCCTGAGCCCATTCTCACTGGTCATGAGTTGGTGAAGGGATCCCGGCTCGTCACGCTCGGTCCCATCAGAGGCCACGGGACTGGCTGTCCTCGGGGGGGCTTGGGAGTAGCCTGACAGCTCAGAGCTCCGTGGGCCTGTGTCCTGCAGGGACCAGGTCACCTTTACGTCCTGCTGACTTGGCAGCTCATTTGGATTTCAGGGTGTGTCATCCCATTTGAGTCGGGGAAGTCGGGGCAGAGGAGTTGGTGACCACAGAAAACTGTGAGGATAATTCATCCTCGCCGCCCTGTAGCGGGACACTCCTTAGGGGACAGGAGACGTCCTCCGGGTGACCAGTCACAGTCCTGGCGTTGCTCAGGGCTGGGCCCCCGGGGCTGGGACCTGGTGTAGCCGCTGAAGGACACTCAGCCCTGACCTGACCCTTGTCACCATGTCATCTGGCTCCAGATTTCCGTGGCTCGGCCTAGCCCTCCGGCTGTCGGTGAGGCCCAGCCGCCACAGGCCAGACCTCCATCCTGTGGCCAGTCCTCCTGCCCAATTGATGACCCAGACCCTGTTGATCATGCTGAGCCCTGTCCCCTCTCCAACAGGGTTTAGGCTGGCTGCCATGGCCAAGTGCCACGTCCACTGTGGCAAGAGGGCGGCAGCCCAGTGTGGCACCACCTGGCACAGCTGCCCTCTGCCCAGGGCCAGGTGGAGCAGGTCACCTTGGAGGGGATGTGGGTCCGGCCCAGGTGGCTTTTCCAGTCCCCCGGCAGCGTCGGAGGGAAGAGGGCCGAGCTCGAGTTCTGGTCTGTGGCTCCGCGTCTGCCCCTGGTCTGTGCAGCGGGCGGAAGACGCCCCTGTCCAGAGGGCGTGTCTCTTGAGCTGGAATGGTGCCGCCTGGGGTTCCTTCCCACCTCTGTGGGCATCACCTCCCCACACACAGCTTTGTCCACGGAGCCCACCGAGCACGAGGCGTCCGCAGCCTCTCGTCCCTTCTCCCAGGACCTAATGCCACCCGCTCAAAGCGGCCGGGGCAGATCCTGAGCCCAACCGCACTGGTCTCACCCATGCCACGTCCCCGGCACCCTCGTCCCTCCACCTCCCACCTCTTTGGTAGAAGTGAGGCGGGACGGGAAGGGCATGCCGCTCACGGTGGGCTTTCCGGCGTGCACAGCCCTGCGGGTCAGATTGCAAGAGCGAGAACGAGATGCGGTCCCAGTTGAATGAGTTTCCTGTGGCTGCTACAACAGAACGCCACAAACCGGGGGGCTTAAAGCAATAGGAATGTCTCCTGTCATAGCTCTAGGGGCCAGAGGTCTGAAATCAAGGTATCTGTGCGGCCACCTCCCCTGAAGGCTCTGGCCCTGACGGTGCCGGCAATTCTGGGGGTTCCCCGGACTGTAGTGACATCACTCCCGTCTCTGTCTTCAATGGCAGCCTCCCCTGTATGTGTATCTGTGCCCAATGTCCCCTTTAAAAGGACACCAGTCCTATGGAATCAGAGCTGCCCCGCTCCAGTTGGCCGTGTTCACTGAGCACGTCGGTAACCACCCTGTTTCCGAATGAAGGCACACAGGTCCCGGGGCCGGGACTTTAACGTGTGACCTTCGGGGGCTACAACTCAACCCACAACACACCGTGGGGTGGGGGCGGGGGGTGGAATACACCTGATTTCAACCCCGTGAGAGGAAGCCGGCCTGGCCCAGAGACACGATGAATCTGCAGGCCCCGCTTTGGGGCAGGGTGGGCTGAGCTAGGTGTGGCGGGCATTGGGGCGCACCCCAGTAATGCACTGCCCCCCCCAAGAAGCACATTCTAGAACCCACAGCTCCATCATCCAAAGAGAAGACCTGCAGTGTCCTAGGCTCCAAAGGCGCTCTTCTCAGCAGCCGTTTTCACAGCAGCCACAAAGGCGAGAGACGAGGGAGTGGGGGAAGCGAGTCTTCATCAAAGACAGAGTGGGGGCAGGGCGGCGGGTCTCAGCTGTCTCCAGCGCACTCAGAACCCAGAGTCCAGTGTCCTGGGCTCAGGTCGAGTCCACGGCAGCATCACCCCCCACCCCCACCTCCCCGGGCTGGGGCCAGGAGCTCACAGGCCCCCCTGCTGTGCCCGAGAGAACAGCCCCTCCCTTTTCTCTGTGGGAAGACAGAAGGAGACATGGGACAGGCGGGGTTTTCACCCTCTCCTGCCTCTGGGTTCCATCTTTATCCAGCTGGGGTGTCATTTCAGCGTCTCAGGGACCCGGCTTGTTATGGGGGGCTCCCCTGCGGGGCTGGGGGAGACACTGCCCCTCTGAGGAGCTCTTCTCGTGATGTCAGCCCTGCCCTGCCTCTCTGGGAGGGCAGAGAGGACAAAGCCACCTGCCGGGGAACCCCCACTCTGTCCCCATGAACCAAAGGCTGAGGAGCCTAAAGTGCTGACCCTGGCCCACCCACACAGCACCCCGAACAGGGCCTGGGGGCCGGTCTGCACGCACCAGACCTCCTTTTCCCCTCATGGAGCAGCAGATAGCAGCCAGGTAGCAGGCAGGCTCGCAGGCACCCCCAGCATCGGGTGCCCTCCCCAGAGACACACACCTCGGGGTTTCTCTCTTTTTCCCTTGCCAGGAAAGAGGTCCAGTTGCCCGCTGGAATTTAGGCCACAGAGTGCAGCTTGCTGGTTGACTCCCCAGGGATGGGGGGAAGGGCTGCAGGAACATGAGTGGCATCTGAGGGCTCTGGGGTCTGTAATCTCAACTTCATCGCCAACCAATGGCCTTGGCCAGTGGTCTGAGCCCCCGAGGAGTGGGGGCTGAGAGCCCCCGTGGAGTGGGGGCTGAGAGCCCAGGAAATGAGAGGAAAAACACGCTCCACATAGAATGAAAGGAAAAGGCACCGGGCCAGCAGCTCTATCCGCTGGAGGAGGCCAGTTCCCATGGCAACCGGGTGCAGAGGGAGCAGGCAGGGCCTCCCAGCGAGGTGGAGAGGCCCCGGCACAAGTTGCCAGGCGCCCAGCAGACACTCCCGGGGCTGGGATTTTTCGAGGAAGCAGCTGGGTTCCCGCGGCCCAGCCCTCCTGCCTCGGCCCTCCTGGCAAATGCACACGACTCGCCCCACGGCACGTGCGTGGGTATTTATACAAAAGCAGGGGGGGGGAGAGACAGAAAGTGGTGGTATCTGGGTTCTTCAGCGCCCAGGCCACGCTCAGCACCGCTCAGAAAGTGCAGGTGGCATGTCTGTCTGCAGGTGACAGTGGGAAGCGTGCGGTGGGTCCCCTTCGTTGGTTCGCTTTGTTACTCGTTGTGACACGCCTTCACGCAGGAAGCTGTCCCCACCACTCTGACTGCTCCTGGCAGCGTGGCGTTGAGGGCAGAAATAGCAGCGTGCCCAGGAAATCATACCGAAGGCTCCTTTTCCAAAAGGAAAATAGATCGGTCTCCCTGAGTCTGCAGGCAGCACAGCCTCCTGGGAAAGCCCTCAGACTCTCCTGATGTGGGGGTGAGCCGCCAGAATGACAGCAGCCACTAGGCCCCCGATTCAAATGCGGACACTGATCTCCCAGAAGTTTTTTTGTTTCTGTTTTTGTTTTTTTAATATATTTTATTGATTTTTTACAGAGAGGAAGGGAGAGGGATAGAGAGAAACATCGATGAGAGAGGAACATCCATCAGCTGCCTCCTGCACGCCCCCTACTGGGGATGTGCCCGCAACCAAGGTGCATGCCCTTGACCAGAATCAAACCTGAGACCCCTCAGTCCCCAGGTCGACGCTCTATCCACTGAGCCAAACCGGTTTCGGCTTGTTTCTGTTTTTGTTTTTGCATATAAACAAAACATCTAGTTTTGAAAAACAACTAAGAAATACGATGCTCCATCTTTTTCACCTATGGCGTGGTGAGAGAAAGAGGTCAGATGTGACCCCCACCTGGCTCATTCCTTCTTCCCGAGGGCCCCGTGCCGGCTCCCTGTCCACCCACTGTGTGCGTGCTTCCTCGCGCCTGGGACAACATTTCCGCACCCCCACTCAGTGCATGCTGTCGGCAATGAGTCTCTCTTCCTTTTCACCCGAACTTTCCTCACCTCGAGTCGTTTTCTCGGTTATCTGAAAGATCCCACCGCACCAACATGGCTGAGCTTACAGTGGTACCTCGAGATACGAGTTTAATTCGTTCTGTAACCTTGAGGCCTGGGAAACTATGAGACACTCGAGTCGCGGTAAACTGGTGGGTCATGTGCAGCCGGCCGATCCTCGCGATGACTCCTATCTCAAATGTTGCTCATATTTCAAAGCAAAAATCGCTCGTTCGACGGCTCGTATCTCAAAAATCTCGTATGTTAGGGTACTCGTATCTCGAGGTACCACTGTAGTTGCATTTGGGGCCACTGAGGCCACTTCCCATTCAGTTCGGTGTGTGTGTGTTTGCAACAACAGGTAACGCGGCAATGAACACCTCTGTGCACAGAGCTGCTTGCGTGTGTCTAATTCTCTTCTAAGGCAAATCCCCCGCAGTAGACCCTCGAGCTGAAAGGGGGTGACTTTCTCCCTGGCTCTCACTGCACGGCAATCGCCGGCTCGCTCAGAAGGTGGAACTTTATTTACCAACCGCTGCTGTGGCCGGTGATGTGCTGGCCCCTGCCCACCAGCCTGCGCATCTCCAACAGAGGGGTGCAACACCCCACCCCCCTGGGTTCCCCATCCGTGGGAGGATGGAGAGCATGTTCATGTACAAGAAAATGAAGGTCCCCGGTGGGGAGGGGGCCCCGGAGTGGCCGGATCTCCTGGGGTGGCCCTCCACGTCCAGCCCCCACGTACAACCCCACGGGCCAGCACACTCTCCCCAATATCGGAGGGCGGCTTTCTTCCCAGAACACACCTGGCTCCTTTCCTTCTGTTCTTACATGGGATACCTTGACCTCGAGTAATGGCGAGGACAGAGCCGGGTAGCAGATCCATCTGGCAGCACGTAGGTGATGGGGAAATTGGGGGCCCTCTGAAGTCCGTCTTGGGGGCCGGATTGATAGTGTGCGGGGCGGCCACACCCGGGCACCGGAGAAGGGCCTGCTCTGTGAAGCAGCGCCAGCAGGTGTGAGGTGCGTTAGGTGAAAACAACTAGCAGCCGAGGAGTGAGTTTGTACAGTCCCACTTTTGTATGAAAGCACAGGGCTGTCTGCCAGGCCAGGGATGTTCTGGAAGAATACCCCCACACAGCCGGAGGGGTTTCCAGGGTATGCGATTTAAGAGGAAAGGCAAGGGTGAAGTAGGCACTTCAATTTATTTTATTTTTTTTATTTATTTATTTTTTTTTTTTACTTCTGTGTTGGTTGAATTTTTTGGAAGGAACGTGCTTTGCTTTCATCATTTAAAAAAATTTTTAAGCCAAAACCGGTTTGGCTCAGTGGAGAGAGCATCAGCCTGCGGACTGAAAGGCCCCAGGTTCGATTCCAGTCAAGGGCATATATCTTGGTTGCGGGCACATCCCCATTAGGGGGCGTGCAGGAGGTGGCTGATTGATGTCTCTCTCTCACTGATGTTTCTAACTCTCTATCCCTCTCCCTTCCTCTCTGTAAAAAAAATCAATAAAATATATATTTTTTTAAAAATGTTTTTAGGCCAAAACCGGTTTAGCTCAGTGGATGGAGTGTCGGCCTGCAGAATGAAAGGTCCCAGGTTCATTTCTGGTCAAGGGCATGTATCTTGGTTGCGAGCACATCCCCAGTAGGATGTGTGCAGGAGGCAGCTGATCGATATTTCTCTCTCATCGATGTTTCTAGCTCTCTATCCCTTTCCCTTCCTCTCTGTAAAAAATCAATAAAATATATTTAAAAAAACAAAACAAAAGTTGTTAGGAACGAAGACCCACGTTTCCAAGAGCTGCTGTCCCCTGCGGAGGTTCAGCAGGGGCGCTGGGGGTTGGTAATGAGACATCTCTGGCTTTCTGACTTATTCTCCCGCCACAAATACGACCAAAGGGGTCTGTAGGGTTTGCTTTGGGCTTGGCATGGGGTTTGGAGTTCGTTTTGCTCTGAGGAGATCCCCACAGTCCCCTCCCCACGTGCACACCCAGGCTGAAGCAACGCTGCCGGAACTAACCTTTACTGCTTCCCCCTCAGGACCAGCTGTCCCTGCAAGTACAGTTTTTTGGATAACAACAAGAAGCTGACACCGCAACGCGATGTCCCCGCTTACCCCAAGGTAAGATGCATTTCTGCCTCTGAAGAAACAGCCTCTGTGTCCACAGACCAGGGGCCCGGGCCCCCGCCCTCGGCCACCGGGCCTCCTGGCCGCCCAGTGTCTGCACATCTGCAGAAACAGCTCCTGCCACGGCCGTGGGCTGCAGGGCACACCTGTTATTCTTAAGCAAAATAGTTTTCTCTTCGACATTTGTGTAGCAAAAGTGGTCCCAGACCATAGCTTACTGTGGCAGGAGGTAAGGGCTAAATTTTTAAGTACCCATATTTTCCGGCGTATAAGACGACTTTTTAACCCAGGAAAATCTTCTCAAAAGTCGGGGGTCGTCTTATACACCCAGTTATCTTATATACCAAAAAATTCGGGTAAATTTTTAAAAATCTGCTTTCTTGGATCTTCTGTCCCAGAACAATACGCCGTTATTATGAGAAGTTTTGCTTTTCGGTCACAAAATATTTTTCAATTACAAGAGACCCCGGGCACTTGTGAAAGCAGCAGGGCCCTGGGAATTGGGGACGCGGGTCTCAGGATGGTGGTCGCCCACCTCAGCAGAGCCCTCAGCTGATGAATGAATGAACCCCCGGCCCAGCTGACCTTCAGCACCCTTTGGAGCTGATGTTCGGGCTCCCGCTTGCTCCCAGGGGCTGGGGGCCTGCAGGTTGTCCGTGGTTTGTTTTTGTTTTTGTTTTTTAATATATTTTGATTGATTTCAGAGAGAGGAAGGGAGAGGGAGAGAGAGATAAAGAAACACCAATGATGAGAAAGGATCATGGATCGGCTGCCTCCTGCACGCCCCCTACTGGTGGTGGAGCCCAGAACCCAGGCATGTGCCTGGACCGGGAATCAAACCATGACCTCCTGGTTCTTGGGTTGATGCTCAACCATCTAGCTACACAACCAGGCTTGTCCCAGGTTTACAGATGGATACTGGTGTCTCTTCTGTAGGAAAATGTGGCCCAAATCTCTCAGGGTCCAGACCCATGGAGTCACTAGGCCCAGCCTAGGTCAAAGTAAAGGGTCTCTACAGGGCACGTGGTGGGAGGGCATGGAGGGGAGACGGGTAAGGGCATGTACTAGAGGGTGGGGAGGGCAATAGGGAAAAAAATAAAAATAAATTTTTAAAAAGTTGTTCAGGAAATCTGTAATGGAAAAGAATGTGGTGTAAAAAAAAAATGCCTGATATGGACCCATCTCTGAGATATATTTTGAGTAGGAAAAATAAACTACAGAATAAATTTTTAAAAAAATAAATAAACTAAAGGGTCTCAGTGTTCCACTGCGGCTCCTTAAAAAAAATAAACCGAGCCGAAACCGGTTTGGCTCAGTGGATAGAGCGTCGGCCTGCAGGCTGAAAGGTCCCGGGTTCGATTCTGGTCAAGGGGCATGTACCTTGGTTGCGGGCACATCCCCAGTCGGGAGTGTGCAAGAGGCAGCTGATCAATGTTTCTAGTTCTCTGTCCCTCTCTCTTCCTTTCTGTGAAAAATCAATAAAATATATTTAATAAATAATTAATAAATAAATAAATAAACAAACCGAAACCCTATCACCCTGGGTGAACATGATATCTAATCCCAAAACGCCATGACTGGCTTGGGCCTACCATCGCAGTTTCTGTGACGCTTTAACGCTCACCCCGGTGTCCTGGAGGCCCTCAGCCCCCAGCTGAACCCCATGGGCTCCCGCAAGAAGGAAACGCAAGCAGCTTCTCGGCCAGTTTGGGACTCAGGCCAAGCAATTTTCCCCTCGACTTCGCTTGACTTTTCCAAGTCAGGTTGATTGAGATGTTACTTACGTGCCGGGAGTCATCCTCCGTGGGTGCGGTGGATGGTGAATTTTGACCAACTCATAGTCACGGAAACACCCACCACCGTCAAGGGAAGGGGCGTCCCCATCACCCCAGAACGGTCCCTCGTGCCCACGGGGTCCTGGCCGGCGCTCTGGCCCTGCCTCGGGATGGGCTTCCTGTCCCTAGCGTTTGCCCGCTTCCAGGATTCCTGCAGAATGTAGCCATCAAGCCTGTGCCCGGGTGTCCTTGAGGGGACAGAGGACGCGCCCCCTCCCCCGGGGGTGACGGCCTGGGCTCGGCACCGAGGCTGACAGCCTGCCGTCCTTTCCAGTACCTGCTGTCCCCGGAGACCATCGAGGGCCTGCGCAAGCCGACCTTCGACGTCTGGCTCTGGGAGCCCAACGAGGTGAGTGAGGCGCCTGCGGGACCCGCGGCTCAGGGCCGTGCCGGGGCGGGGGGGGGGCACCCCTCCCCCTCCCCCGGCCTTTCTCCTCTCTCTTTGTATGCTGCTTTTTTCACTTGCTTTTCCCCATTTCAGTTAAACTGCCTCTTGGTTGGTTCAGGGGGGGCGGGGGGTCCTGGACACAGAACTCAGGAAGGGGGTGCAGACAGAGGAGCAGGCAGTCAAGTGCAGGGGCTCGGAGACTTGTGAGGGGCCTGGTTCTTCCGCTGCCTGTGGTGACAACCAGAGATGCCCGAAGACTGGACCCCTGGACTCTGGCATATCTGGGGGTGCAATGAGTTTTGAACCATGGGCGGCAAAGATGATCCGCTAAAGAGTCACAACTGAAAACTTTGAAATCCCACCTGGCCCCCGAGAATCTGCACCTGGCCACCCACAAAGCACCTGAGCACCCTGAGCACGTCAGCGCCCCCAGTGGCGATGGGTCACCTCTCTCCCAGCATCCCCCCAGGCCAGCCCAGCGTTCCCCCATCACAGACGGGGCGTCCATGACCTCATACTGCTGCTGGCAGAGCTCCCGGGGCCGGAAGCGCAGCGTGGTGCCTGCAGGGAGCACTGGGCTCGCAGGCCGAGCCTCCTGAGTCCTCACTCTCCTCATCATCCAGCCGCCCGACTGGGACCCGCCGCAGCGTCCCTGCGCCCGCTTGGGGACAGATGCATGGCCACATCACTCCTGCTCCAGACCCCACCCGTGCCTCAGACGTGGCACCAGATGGTTTCGCCTGCCAATCATTTCATGCAGCTCGTGGGGGTGCCTGGAGCGGCGCCTGGGCTGGTGGGTGGGGCTTGGGGTGTCGGGCTGCAGCCCTCGTCAGGAGGGCCTGCCAGGCCGGTGCAGGCCCTGGGCAGCTGAGAGGGTGACAGGCAGAGCACAGGTGTGTGGCCCCGGACAGAGGAGCGCTCCCCAGTGTCAGCTCTGCACCCCCAGGTGACATCTCCATTGTCCCCGCTTTGCGGATCCGTCTCCCGGGGCGTCCCATCCCAGACCTGCCTTCCCAGAAGGCAAAGCCCACTTTGTCAAACGTTCATTTATTTAAAATAATTTAATCTGCCTTCCCTCGCTTAATTAGCTCCAGAGCTCTGAGCGATAGTTAAATAGATGACAACAGTGACAGTAAATCCTCTTTGGGACTGAAAACAAAATCTATTTCAGCGTGAGCAGAAGGGTTTCTTTTTTTTTTAGCAGACAGTCAGTGAAGTAAGTTTGGGGGGGCGGGGGAGCGCTTACCCAGAATGCACTCACCTTCTGGACTAAATTTAACACCTTGAAAGTGGCTGCAGGGCACGATGAGGGTGGAAGGCGCTGGGCCCCTTTACCTCCGGCTCAGGCCCGAGGCGAGGGAGGCCTTTCTCTGTGGGCACGGCTCTCAGGTCTGAGTTAGATGGAGCCGAGTCCCGGAGCATCAGCCCGTGAGGTGCGTCTTGTGAGGGAAATAAATGAGGTCATTTCTAACGTGGTCCGTTGGGCACTGCACACTCCCTCTCAACGGCCGCTTGCTGCTCCTTCTTGTCTGGAATTCCATTGACTTCTGAACACCAACTGCTCTTTCAAACCCCATCCCTCTACGGGATCCTGAACCCCCCGTCAACAGGCTTCACTCTCGAGGGACCTGGGCCAGGGAGGGCTGGGCTGCCCGAGTGCTGCTGACCACCCTTTGCTCTTCCTGTGCCTGCAGATGCTGAGCTGCTTGGAGCACATGTACCATGACCTCTGCCTGGTCAGAGACTTCAGCATCAACCCCATCACGCTCAAGAGGTGGCTGGTAAGTGCAGCCCCTCCGTCCGTCTGGAAGGGTTTCATCCAGCCGGTCTGTACCCCCTCCACACACTCACCCCGCGCTCCAGCGCCAGGAAGTGAGAAAATGGTGAGGACAGGAGAGGGCAGACAAGTGCCACAGCGTGTTCTAAAGCAGGGGCGTGTGTGTGTGTGTGTGTGTGTGTGTGTGTGTGCGCGCGCACACACAAGTATGTATGAGTGTGTAAAAGTGTCTGAGTGTGTGCATGTTTGTGGGGAAAGTGCACATGAGTATGTCCATGTACAAGTGTGTGCATGTGTATGAGTATGCGTGAGAGTGTTATGAGTGTCTGTGGGCTGCAGCATGTGAGTGTGCATGAGTGTGTTCATGTGTGAATGTGTCAGTGTATGTATGTGAGTGTGAATGTGCTTGTGTAAGTTGTGTGTGTGTGTGTGGTAGATGTATGTGTATGTGTGTGCCTATGTAAATGTGCATGTGTGTGCATTTGCACATGTGTGGGTATGGGTGTGAGTAGTATGTGTCTGTATGTGTGAAAGTGCCTGTATGTGTGTGTGTTTAATAGCGGCCTTTTTTAAAAAATGAAATCTGCTCAGAACCAAATACTAAAGGCCTTCATAGGTCAGGCAGTCGCTGGGACCCAGGTAGTCCCCCAGCCGCCCCTCAGCCCCAGGTCCCAGCGCAGCTGCTCACACGCTGAGTCTGGGAGCCACAGGGAAAGCCGGGAGGTCTGTCCCACACCTGCCCTCGGGCCACCCATCCTTACTCCCAAGAACCCCCATCCTCCCCTACACTCCCAGGAACACTGTTGGCCTCGGGGTCAGACGAGGGTTGGGGGGGAGCATCTGGGACCGCTAGCGAGGGAGCTGGGCAGGGCGGCGGGCACAGGCGCGGGCAGTCAGACCCTCGTCTCCCACAGCTCTGCGTGCACGACAACTACAGGAACAACCCTTTCCACAACTTCCGGCACTGCTTCTGCGTGGCCCAGATGATGTACAGCATGATCTGGCTCTGCGGGCTCCAGGTGGGTCTGGGGAGCCCCTCCAGGGGATGGCAGGGACGCACCCCCACCCCGAGGGGACAGACAGCCTTGGGGCTCCTTAGCACCAGGGAACCCACCTAGCCCATCAATGTCATCGCCCTCCTATGCAAGGCGCTTCTGATCCACTGAACCAGTGGGCCCTCTGCACCCCACCCCGGAGAGGGGTAGGTCCTGCCCCTGTCACTGGTTTCCCACCCCACAGCACCCCCTCCTCATCCCCTCCTCCCCTCCTCCCCTCTCTGATCCAGGAGAAGTTTTCCCAAATGGATATCTTGATCCTAATGACCGCAGCCATCTGCCACGATCTGGACCATCCGGGATACAACAACACGTGCGTGCAGGGGGACTATAGGTGTTAAAGGGCCCTCGGTGTAGCTCATACTCGGACCAGTCCCACATCGGAGCTGTCAGCGGAGGCCTCTGACCCCCCCCGCCCAGCACCACCTCCAGGGGACACAGCTCCCCACTTGGGAACTTTGTCCAAGGCCTTGGGCCTCCCTGGGCAGACCCTGCAAGTTGCCAAACCCTGAGAGGCTGCCACACCGTCTTGTGGTCCCTCCCGGCTGCAGGCTGTGGTCCTGGTGGTCCCGGAAGCCGTGCCTGATGCCCACACAGAGAAGGGGATCTCCCTCCCCACATCGCAGCCCCCCGACCTTTTTCCCAGCAGGGACCGTGCCCGGGCTAGGACTGAGTGAGAGGAGGGTGGATGAGCGGGGCATGGGAGGGGTCCACAGTGGGCCATGAGGCTTTGCTGGACATTGGTCCATTCCTGCCTCTGGGAGGTGAAGGCACAGAGCCCTACCCACCTGACACCGCAGTCCCGACCGAGGGGCATCGGTTTGCGTTTACAGTGACACGTAGCTTCTGCCTATCAAACGTGTGTATCTGTACATCGAGTTTTATTGTACACACCATGAGCTCAAATGTGCCCCAGAACCTCCTGCCATGTGCAGCACCGTGGAGTCTAAGGCGTGGGAGCCCGTGGGCATCCACTCCCTCAGTGCCCACTCGGTGACAGGCCAGCCCGGGGCCTGGACCACAGCATCCGAATCATCTCCCAAATGCCTGCCTTTTGCATCTAGTATTGAATGTTTTGCAGGCTGCCTTACCGAAAGGCCCGGTCGCCTTGAGGGCACCATAACAGAGAAATGGAGATTTCTGGGTGCTGAAAACTTGGGGTCATCTCCTTAAAGGGGCAGCAGAGAGTCAGGGAGCCGGGAGAAGGGAGTTCCGGGCAGGGGCAGAGGGCAGCCACCTTCACCAGCCCCTTCACAACTGTCTCCCCGCCCCTACGGGCACCACTTATATCTCAACGTGCGGCCCTGACGTACAGGCGCCTCCACGTGCAGCTCCTGACGCTCCTGTCCCCTCCTCCCCGCTCCAGGTACCAGATCAATGCCCGCACCGAGCTGGCCGTGCGCTACAATGACATCTCGCCGCTGGAGAACCACCACTGCGCCGTGGCCTTCCAGATCCTCGCCCAGCCTGAGTGCAACATTTTCTCCAACGTGCAGCCCGAGGGGTTCAAGCAGATCAGACAGGTGTGCGGGGCAGGGGGCACTCTGACTGCAGGGGAGATGGGGGGAGACAGTGAGCACGACCACAAAAGAACCCCTTCTCTGGGCTCCCGGTCACAGCAGCACCCACAGGGATCCTGGGGAGCGGGCCCCCTTCCCACTGCCTCCAAGGCCACATACACTGAGTGGCCAGATTATTACAATCTCTGAGGGCATAATCATCTAGCTCAGCAGTTCTCAACCTGTGGGTGGCGACCCTTTTGGAGGTCAAATGACCCTTTCACAGGGGTCGCCTAAGACCATCGGAAAATGCAGATATTTACATCACTATGCATCACAGTAGCAAAACTTCATGGTTGGGGGGTCACCACCCCATGAGGAACTGTATGCAAGGGTCTCAGCCTTAGGAAGGTTGAGAACCACTGATCTAGCCACTCAGTGTCTATCCTATATAATAAAAGGCTAATATGCAAATTGTCCCCTCGACTAGGAGTTCAACCAGCAGGCAGGCTGGCCAACCACCCATGTCCTTGCCCCCTGGTCAGGCTGGCCGGACCCCTACGAACTCTTGCACTGGGCCTCTAATATATATATGTATACTGAGTGGCCAGATGATTATGCGTTCAGAGATCATAATCATCTGGCCACTCGGTGTAGTGCCCCAGGAAGAGGTGCACGCCCCTGGCATGCGTACTTGGGATTCCACGGACGGCAGTTCACACCCACGGTTGAACTTACCCTTGGAGAGCCGCCCTTTCTCCCTTGCCACCAGGGGAGGGAGGCCCCACCGATGGTGGGTAACTGCTGAACCTGGACAGGCACACCGGCTACATCCACTGTCCCCCCAGGCCCCAGCTGCTGTCCCCTGCACTCCATGACCCAGTCTGCCCACTGCCCACTTCAGCTCAGAGACTTGACCACTTCTCAGGGCACTTTGTGGGGGTGCTGAGAGAGCCCCCTGTCCTGAGGCAGACACTTCCACTCACCACAAATGACAGCTCTCACTCAGGAGGTCCCACCGAGCATACACCACTCTGTGCTCCATCCTCTGACGTTTGCAGGGGAGGGGGGATCTCGGGGTGATCTTTTGGAGGAATGCATTAGGTTGAATGGTCGCTGCACCCCTGCCAAAAAAACTAAAACAAAATGTATGTCTGCCTCCTGGCCCTCGGACCTCATGAAGGTGTACCCTTCTTTGGAAAAAGGGTCTTCACAGCTGTATTGTTAGAATCTCTAGATAAGATTGGCTTGGGCTATCCAGGTGGGCCCTAAATCCAATGACAAGTGTCTCTACAAGAGACCGAAGAGGAGAAGACACAGATACACGGACGACAAGGCCATGAGATGACAGAGGCAGGGACTGGAGGGATGTGCCCGCAAGCCAAGGAATGCTGGGCCACCAGCAGCTGGAAGAAGCAGGAGGGACCCTCCCCTGGAGCCCTGGGAAGGAGGAGGGCCCTCCGACACCTCGGATTCAGACCTCTGGCCTCCAGAACCCTGAGAGAACACCTTTGTGGTCCTCTCTGTCCCCCACTCTATGTGGATGGCCGCCGGGGACACTGCACAGGAGCCAAGGTCCGTGTCTGGAGGAGCCACACCCTGACAGTCCATGGATGAAACCGCGCCCATTTGATGTCTTCATGGCCTTCCCCGAAGATGCCCTGATAAAGGGTCTAGAATCCAGAGCTGGAAACCCTCCTCCCTCTTTCCCCCCTCCCTCCGGAGGCTGATCAGCTTCTCTCTTGTCTGAAAACAGCTTCATAAACCACCGTTTCCCCGCTGGCCCCGCTTCCAGGAAGCTCAAGGCTAAGTGCAGTGCTTACTCACTGTCGTTGTCGCTGAATCACCGTTCCCGGCATGTTCTCTCCTCAAGCCCAGGCTTCTGGCCTCCCCCCCCTCCAACCCCCCTGTTTAAGGGAACAAGCAAGTGCCACCTGTTGTTGTGAAAAGCCCTCAGAAACCTCTCACCAAAGCAGGGAAAGGGCAAATCCTGGATACAGCCCTGCATTGGCTGCTACGGTGGCCCAGCGACCTGGAATACGTACTTCCTGGAGAATCCGAGCTCCTGAACACCCCTTTGTGGGAGACTCCGCGCCCCAGGAAGTGCCTGACCGGAGGAGCGGCTGACCCTACAGCCCAGCTCTTCCTCATGTCGCCATGGGGACCCCCAGGGTTGTCCTGCCTCACACACTTCATGTTCGAATGAGACGTTTTCTGAGGATAAAATCAGCTGTTCCAGTTTTTTTTTATCTTTTTCTTGATTTCAGAGAGGAAGGGAATTGGAGAGAGAGATAGAACCATCCATGATGAGAGAGAATCATTGATCAGCTGCCTCCTGCACGCCCCCTACTGGAGGTCAAGCCCCAAACCAGGGCATGTGTCCTGACCAGACATCAAACGGTGACCTCCTGGTTCTTAGGTGGACACTCAGCTGCGGACCCACACCAACCAGGCAGTTGTCCCGATTTTTAATAACATTTTTGTCATCGAGTATTTTGAGGGCTAACTCCTCACAGACATAGGTCCTTCCCTGCTACACAGTTAAATATGCCAGGGAAACGGCACCATTCAGAAAGTCAGCATGCCGCCCTCTGCCTCCAAACAGGATGATCTATGTTGATGACTTGAGCTCTGCAGTTGATGGTTGTGGTTTTATTTTTTTTATTTTTTTAAGTAGAACAGCATACTTGGCACAGCGATGTGTTTATAAATGCTTGTGAGTAGATGGATGGCTATACAGACCAACAGACAGACAGATAGACAAGTTAGATGGAAAAACTGATGGGTGAGTGAGTGGATTGCATGGATGGATGAGTGGATGGATGGATGGATGGATGGTCAGATGGTCATGGTTTTGAATTATGTTACTTTTAAGCCAATACCTGATGCACAAGGTAATGGAATATTTATATTAAAAACTCACTGCATCTTCATTTACAGATTCGTTCATGGAAGAATGCCATTGCCCATAATCAGACTTTGATCATTCCCGAGCCATAGGTACACATGTCATCACGTGCAGATTAGATAACGGGAAAATGCCTTTGGGAAATCGGTCACTGACCTCCAGCAAGATCATGGGTCTAGATTACTAAACCACCGGGAAGCGTTTGTCCGTGGCTAAGCTGCCACCCACGAGGCCGTCATCCTGGGAGACCCGGTGTGGCTGCCACTGCTTCACAGACACAGCCGAGGAGGGGGGTCAGGCTCCACCTGGGCCTGAAACCCCGGCTTCCACCCTCTGCCCTCGGCCTCGTCAAGTGTTAGCTTCTGTATCTAAAACTGAGGACAGCTCCCTCGCCCGTTTGGCTCAATGGCTAGAGCATAGGCCTGTGGACCAAAGGGTCCGGGGTTCAATTCAGGTCAAGGGCTGGTACCACAGGTTCCCAGGCCCTGGCGGGGCTCGTGCAGGAGGCAACCAATCAGTGTGTTTCTCTCACATCCATGTTCCTCTGCCTTTCCCTCTCTCTTCCACTCTCTCTAAAAATCAATGGGAAGCTGAAACCAGTTTGGCTCAGTGGATGGAGCGTCGGCCTGCAGACTAAAAGGTCCCAGGTTCGATTCCGGTCAAGGGCACGTACCTTAGTTGTGGGCACATCCCCAGTAGGGGGCGTGCAGGAGGCGGCTGATTGATGTCTCTCTCATTGATGTTTCTAACTCTCTATCCCTCTCCCTTCGTCTCTGTAATAAAATCAATAAAATACATTTTTTAATATAAATAAATAAATAAAAATCAATGGGAAAATATTCTCGGGGGAGGATTAACAAAAATAATAACAGATAAAGTAAAAATGAGGGCAGTGTCTAGGAATCATGTGGACTGCATAGCATGTGGACTGCATGGTATGGTGTGTGTGTGCAAGGGGCTCAGCACACAGTCAGCGCTCACTGGGGAATCCTTGGGGTGTGCCCGGTGCTCACGCTTTGCTCTTTCGCTCTCAGGGCATGATCACATTAATCTTGGCCACGGACATGGCCAGGCACGCAGAGATCATGGACTCCTTCAAAGAGAAGATGGAGAACTTCGACTACAGCAACGAGGAGCACTTGACCCTGGTGAGTAGGCTCGTGTCGCCGCTTGGGGGTCAGGGAGCTGGTGAGGGAGTCCTTCCTCCAGCTCAGACCGGAAACCAAGAAACCACAATCCGGCTTGCCTTGGAGGGTTTCAAAGTAAGTTCCCCGTCTCCCCAGGAAGGCCGCCTGGTGGGACCCTCCTCAGGGAAAGCCGGTGGTGGCTGTGGGCAGCGTTTTGCCAGCTCCCTCTCGTTCTGGTGTGGAGACAGCAAGTGAGTGAAGGCGATTTATCTCGCTCTGGTTTCCGGAGAATAAAGCTGGCTCTCTCACAAAGGACAGCCCCGGAACACATGCTGAACCCAGCCTTTTGGAGGGCTATTTGGGGACCCGGTGGCCCAGGCCTGAGGCCTGGAATAAGCTCCCCCCAGAACAGCCGTACCCGGGCTGGCCCCAGCCTGGTGTCGGGGGCAGCATCCCCCCGAGGCCTGCCAGGCAGAGCCCCCTGGCCGCAGCCTGAGTCCTCACACAGGAGAAGAGAAAGGCCTGCATCAGTTCCCAGAAATCCATGGGGCAGGGCGATGAGGGAAGGACCAAAGGGCAATGCTCACCTCAAGGTCCAGCTGAAGCTGCGCCAAGTCAGGTTCCCCAGAGTCCCCCTCCTGGGAGAACAGCCCAGGCAGATTTGGGGCCCACAGCCCGGGTGGACCTGTGTCAGTCTCTGAGCAGCAGCGCACAGTGACCTCAAACCCTGGCAATTCCAGGTGACAGTCACTGGGCCTGGAGCAAGTCATGGGTGCTGCAGGCAGTCCCGAAGGCAATCACGTGGTTCACATGGAAACGCTCTGGCTGGATCCTGTGGCCTGGCGAGTCTCCATCCCTCCATCCGAGGGACCGAATGCAGGCCAGACCTCGCCAGGCTCGGAGGCAGTGATCTCCTGGGAGGACCAGAAAGACACCCGCTAGGGAACGGCACAAACAGGATGTGGCCGGCACAGGGCCGGGGCGGCACGGGGGGCTGGGGGGCGTTAAATCGGGGGCTGAGTGGCCAAGCAGGCAGGACCTGGAAGGACACAGAGGGAGAGGAGGTTTCTGCAGGGCGGTGGCCGAGAGCCCGGCCAGCACAGGGAAGACGCCGGGCCGGGAGCAGAGGACAGAAGCTAATGACACCTCTGACATCCGCGCCGTTTTGCTAATCCTGGGCTGCGGGGGACAGGAGGAATCTCTGGTTGCCCGTCCTAACCCGAGGTTGGAGCACAAGGCTATGCCCTCGCTTTTACATCGAGGGTCCCCTTCACCCTATATTTCTAAAGTGCCGTTTTGTCACTGTTGGGGGGAAGGAGGGATCCCAGCATTATCCACTCCTATTACCCTTTTAACCTCTGACTCCTAATGTCACATGAGTAAGAGTCTGGAAGCCAATTTGGCCAGAAATAAATGATCAAGATTTATTCGAGGATCTTGGGCTTTGCCAACCAGAAACACAGCGAGGCCAAAACCCAGAAACGTCCCAGAGAAGAAAGAAAAGCGAAGAGTAGTTACAGCAAAATGTCCATCCTGGAGAAGGGCCGGTCTGCATTTTTGGCCCTCGCGCTGGTCCAGAGGATGGACGCCAGGAGGTCTGGTCACGTTCAGCGTGGCCTGGTCACGAGAACATTCTTTTCTTAGTCCTTCTGAGCTAACCAATCAGAGGATTGCCTGGAGGTCTGCCGTTCGTCCAGGCATTGACACGGGACTGGAGAGTTCAAGTGCAAGTTCCCAGCTGCTTAGAACAAGATGAGAATCGTCTCCTCCTGCCTCAAGCGATGGGATTTTAATAATTGAGCAGCCTGACTGAAGTGGCTCCATTATTCATCACTAACGATGCCTCTCTGCACTCTTTCCTGCATCTTCAATAACCAAGAGCTCTTCCATGTAGATTCATACAACAGAAGGTTCGCGTGTTAAAAGGGCTGTTCTAGCCCTAACTGGTTTGGCTCAGTGGATAGAGCATTGGCCTGCGGACTGAAAGGTCCCAGGTTCGATTTCGGTCGGGGGCATGTACCTTGGTTGCGGGCACATCCCCAGTAGGGGGTGTGCAAGAGCCAGCTGATCGATGTTTCTCTCTCATCGATGTTTCTAACTCTCTATCCCTCTCCCTTCCTCTCTGTAAAAATCAATAAAATATATTTTTTTAAAAAGGGGGGGGGCTGTTCTACCACTCGAGGTCCCGCTGAGAAAACATTCTGAATCCTAGCCGGTTTGGCTCATGGATAGAGCATCATCTTGCGGATGAAGAGTTCAATGCCAGCCAAGGGCACGTACCTCAGTGGCGGGCTACTCCCTGGTCAGGGCACACGCAGGAGGCAACCCATCAATGTGTTTCTCTCACCTCGACATTTCTCTCTGCCTTTCCCTCCCTCTCACACTTTCTCTAAAAATGAATGGAAAAATATCCTCGGGTAAGGATTTAAAAAAAAAAAGAAAAACATTCTGACCCTACGGGGGTGGAGTGACGCCCCCATTCTGCCCAGTTGAGGCTGAGGGTCTAGATGCGCATGGAGGGGCAGCAACGCTCAGCCCCGTCCGCCCCACTGCCCGCTCCCGGGTGCCCAGTCCAGCCCAAACAGCGCGGTTCCGGTCTGCGTGCCACTGCCTGACCCCAGGCCTCTTCTTGCAGCTGAAGATGATTTTGATAAAATGCTGTGACATCTCTAACGAGGTGCGGCCGATGGAAGTGGCAGAGCCGTGGGTGGACTGCTTACTGGAAGAATACTTCATGCAGGTAAGAGCCTTTTATGGGGATACTTCATGCAGGTAAGAGCGTTTTATGGGAATAGTCCATGCAGGTAAGAGTGTTTTATGGGAATAGTCCACGCAGGTAAGAGCGTTTTATGGGGATAGTCCATGCACGGCTGTTCAGCCTCCCATCGCTCTGCTGGGCCCCTGACAGAAGGCCCAGGTTGAATGGTGGCAGATGGGTCACCATGGGCACAGACGGGTCGGCAGAAGTCCCTCCAGCCCCCGGAAAGCCTGCACCCTGGGCGCCCAGCACACGGGAGCGAGGTTGGCATTTCCGACATGAGAGACCGGGGCAGCCTGGGAAAGCTAAGCTGTGACTCCCTCCTGTCACCGCTGAGGGGCAGGCATGTCAGACAGCGGCCTGGAGGTCACGAACTGCAGAGACAAGAAGGGCCCCCCGGGGGCAGCTGGGGACGCTCTGAGGAGCCTGGCGGGGGAGGGGCGCCTTCTGGTGACCCACTTAATTAGCCTCTGCCGGTCCCCTCCCCTCATCCTCACGGCCCGGCCCTGCTCAGCCCTACACACCCTATGTAGCCCTCAGAAGAGCATCCTCTTTTCAAATAACTAGTCATTGTTTAATTGTTGTTACTGATTTACATAATGCACCGTGGTTGGGTTGGCTGTGGCATATTAGCTCATATTTCTCCTCCTCGAAGAACAGTGGTCCCCAGAGCCCCCCAAGTTCCCTGCGGGTTTCTGTAATGCTGCGTCTGCTGCCCTCCCCAGAGCGACCGCGAGAAGTCGGAAGGCCTTCCCGTGGCCCCTTTCATGGACCGGGACAAAGTGACCAAAGCCACGGCCCAAATTGGGTTCATCAAGTTTGTCCTGATCCCCATGTTTGAAACAGTGACCAAGGTGAGTGACCATCGCCGACCGCGGGGCGCACGACGGACGGTGAGGAACACAGGGAGCGCACAGCCATGCACACACATGCACACACACACACACACACTGCACACACACTCACACACTCGCTCACACACACGTGCATGTGAACTGTGGCTGCCTGCCGGCACCCCACCTGAAGTCCCCTCCACCTTAACACCAACCCACCCCCCCAAATGCTCCCTCCCACCTCCCACTGGCCCTCCCGCCTCCTCCTCCAGCAGCACCCGCCCAGAGCACCCCTCCCCCCGGCTTCCCCCTCCTGCGCCCCCACGGCCAGCCTGCTCGTCTCCATGGAGACCTCCTCGAGCAGCCCCCCACCCCCGGGCTCTGGAGAGGATCCTGTGTCCCTCCTCCCGCCTTCCCCTCCGGAGGAGCCTCCTAACCGGCCCCATCTCCATCTCGCTCCCTCCACCCGGCACACGGCTGCCTCTGGGTTACCCACAGGAAGGAGACTGTCTCCGCCTCACTCCAGAACCTTCCCTGGCTCCCCTGCCCCCCCTGCCCCAGCACAGTCCATGGTCCCCCATCCTCCACAGCACCCTAGTCTGGCAGCATGGCCCGCAGCTCCTGGTCCTGGCCTTTATCCCCAAAAGCCTCCTTCCTTCCCCTGGGCTCCCAGCTTCGCATGCTGCCCCCTCGGGCTTCCAGAACCTTCCTTCCTTAGCCCCGGGGTGCTATCGCTTCTCTGGGTGCTGCCTTCTGGCACGCAGCCTTCTCCCCCAGCCCTCCTCCCCTGCCTGCCTTCACCGAGGGCTAGCAGAGCGGGTCCCAGGCTGCAGAGGGGTGGAGTGTGACCTTCCGGGAGGATAGCTGAGTGCACAGACCCCGGGGGGAGGGGCACCCTGTGCTGAGCCTCAGCGAATGTCCGGCCAGTGGACAGACTGGGGGACAGAGCCGCTCAGGCCAGGGGCGCGGGCATGAGCGGAGTCCCCCCAGGCTCCGGGGCTGACTGTCGGGGGCCTAGTGGCGGAAGTTGGCTTCGGAAGATGAGAAAGTGCAGCGTGGACAGCGGGGGGCGGGGTCAGGGGGACACGGGAAGGGAGGGAAGGGAGTGGCTTCTACCAGGTCCCTGTGGAAAGCAGGAGGCGGCGGGGACCGTGGAGCTAGGTGGGCAGGCGGCAGGTGGCGGGCGTGAGGGGCTCCAGGAACCGTGGACCGAACAGCGTCAGAGCCCCGTCAGGCCTCACCCCGGGGGCCCCCACAGCGCCCCGTGGATGGATGCAGCCTCCCCCTGCGACCCGCTGAGACACAGGACCTGCCCCTGTTTTCCCAAACGCTTCCCACCGCCTCGGTGGCGGATGCTTGACCTTGACCGCGTCTGTCTCCCGCCAGCTCTTCCCTGCGGTGGAGGAAAGCATGCTGCAGCCGCTGTGGGAGTCGCGGGACCGCTACGAGGAGCTGAAGCAGAGGGACGACGCCGTGACGGAGGTGGGCCTCCGTGGGACAGCGAGGGACGCGGCCCCCCACCCCCCTCCGCACGCTGGCACCCCGGGGCGGCCCCTCGAGACGGGCGCTCATTCCCACCCACAAGAAAGGCAGGCCCAGCACCTCGGGGACCTAGGGTGGTGGGACGTCACAGGACAGTGCTGCCCGCTGGGCGGTGACCAGGGTCAGCGTCCTCAGCATCTCCCTCCCCGAGCAGCGCCCGGCCACGTCCTCCCCCTCCTCCTGCCCCTGCGCTGACCTTGCTCACTGCGGGAGGCTCCCGGCCTGGGAAAAGCCAAATCCCGGCTCCAGCCTCAGACTCTCCCCCGGGGCGGCTCAGCCCCGCCCCGGGTCAGGGGGACAGACTGGGCCTGGCTTTCGGGTGCTTTGGGGGTTTTCAGGGGAGGTTCACAGGCTCAGAACTGGGATCTAGGTTTTCCCCAAAGCCCCCAATTAGTCTGGCCAAGTCTGGACCCCGGGGGGTGCGAATGTCTGCGTCAGGGACCACCCAGTGACCTTCTCACCTGACCTCCAGCTCCCCAAGGTGTGGCCTCCCCTCTCTCCGGGGGCCCCCATACAGCTGGAGTCGTCTCCCTGCTGCTTCGTACTTTGGCCCCACGTGGCTGTGGCTGACCCCACCTCATCCCAGCCTGGCAGTGCCCAGCCTGGCTCTGTCCCATGTCTTCTTCACACCACGCTTCAGCCAGGGCCTCCCCCCTCTTAAAGGTGCCTCCACCTGCCTCTTCCACTGGGAACTCCCGCCCCACCCTGCCGAGGCCCGTCCCGTGTTGCTCTGGTCTCTCTCAACCGCCTTGGTGCAATGCCGGAGGTAGAGGAGGTGCTCAATAAATACCTCCGAGCCCACAGACCCGCCGTCTCCATCTCTCTAGCTAGATCCTAGCAGGTCACGGGCAGGTGCTGAACCCCCAAAGCCTAAGAGCAAATGATAAGAGGCCAGATGTCAGGAGAGGCGACCCCCCTGCAGGAGAGCTACAGAGCTCTGACTCTCATGGGCCACCTACACGTCACCTCAGTGAAGGCCTCAAGTGTCCAAATCCCAGGCCTGGCCGCCCAGGGGGTCCGCTGGGACCCTCTAAGGCCCCTCCCTTCCTGCCCCCAGAAAGGACAGACAGAAGGAGGTGGAAGGGAAATGGACGCCACAGTCAGCAAGGCCCGTCCATGGGGCTGTGTGCCCTGCAGCCAGTGGGAGCGCGCCGTCCAGGCGCCAGGCAGGGGCCGCCCTGGGCGAGGCCTCCCGTAGCCGGGAAGGTGGCCCGTGCGCCGAGCTGTGTCTGAAAAGCGCACGCGTGCATGTTTGGCACAAGAAGGTTGCAGGTGCTGGTCTCAGCTTCATGTTTTAGCATCCGCAGTCAACAGGGAGGTCCGAGCAGACAGGCCACCACCCTCGCTGTCCCCGAGCCTGATTCCCGTCTCTGTCCCGGTTACAGAGGAAGAGCGAGAGCCGGGCAGGCGGGGCCGCCGACACGTCCAGGGAGAAAAGCAGAGATGGGAAACCGAGTGAAGGTAATGCTGCTGTCACTGCTGGCCCAGCGGTGCCCGCCCGCTGCAGTGGAGCTGGATTGGAATCTGGGGGAGGAGGGAGGGGGCGGAAGAGGGAGGGTGAAGGGAAGAAATCTGAATACCAAATATTGTACAATAAGTAAAACCTGTTTGCCTTGCTTAGAATAATTAGGATCAAGCTCCGAGGGAGGGGGCATGCTTTAGTTGATAGAAAAAATGCCAGTCATTAGCACTTAGAAGTGTGCCACTTCTGAGGGAAAACGCTTCTTTCCGTCTTCTCACAAAGGAAGTATTTGTGAGCACTTGCTGGCATCAGCCATTCCGTCAGTCCATGCAGAAGGCACACCAGCCATTCGGCCGGAATAGGAAGGATACACCACCCAGGTGGCTGACAGATCTTTGGAGAGAGTTTCGGTTTATAAAGCAGCAAGGTGCCGGCGGGAGAACCTAGGTTTGGGGTTATGAGAGGAACAGAGGCCCCACCTGGCACCCAGCAGCCAACAAAGCAAGCCTTGCGGCCAGGCTTGGCACTGATAGCAAAACCTCTGAGCCTCAGGGCCCGAGTCTCCACATGACCGTCACTGCTGTGGTTTCAGCAGTTAACCAAGCAGAGAGCCGGGACATAAGCACTCAGTAAACACTGGCTTTTTTCTTTCTTTTTTAAATATGTTTTTATTGATTTCAGAGAGGGAGAGAGAGAGAAGCATCAGTGATGAGAGAGAATCATGGGTCGGCTGCCTCCTGCATGCCCCCTATTGGGGAATCAAGCCCACAACCTGAGCCTGTGCCCTGACCGAGAATGGAACTGTGACCTCCTGGTTCATCGCTGAATGTTCACCCACTGAGCCACGCCAGTCAGGCTGGCTTTCAATTGTGAAGTCAGATCATATATAATTTTTTAAATATTTTTTATTGATTTTTTACAGAGAGAAAGGGAGAAAGTCAGAAACATCGATGAGAGAGAGACATCGATCAGCCGCCTCCTGCACGCCCCACAGTGGAGATGTGCCTGCAAGCAAGGTACATGCCCCCCGACCGGAATCGAACCTGGGACCTTTCAGTCTGCAAGCCGACGCTCTATCCACTGAGCCAAACCGGTCTCGGCCAGGTTATATTTTTTTAATGGCTCAGAAAAGGGATCAAAATGGTTTCATTGTCCCTAAATACGTCCAATGGCTCGTTTGTCAAACACAGCGCGCGTCTAATCCTGGGACACTTGCCATATCGCCTGCATGTTGCAGCCCCAACAAAGACAAACCGGAGTCCGTCTCCCTCCCGTGCAGGCCTCGCCTGAAGGAAGAGGACATCCCTCCGTGGCTGTGGCCCGGCCACTCGGCGTGAGACTCCTCCACGGGGAGAAGCTGATCCTGACCCCCTGGCGCCCACGACCAGAACCATTTTGTTCGCTGATACAAAAACAAACAAAGGAATTCATGATGCTGTACAGAATTTTTATTTTTAAACTGCCTTTTAAATAATATATTCTTATACAGAAATGGGTCCTGTACTTTTTCTTCGGTGGACGCGTGTGTCTGAGAACCGTGCTCGCGGGGAGACAAGGACGCTGTGCTTTTTCGCAGATGTACCCAGAGCGCTTGCCCAGTGCGATGGGATGCGCTCCTCGTGCGAGTTCAGCCTTAAATGCCAGACCAGAGCCCAAGGCCGTGCGTGTCCTGTGTTTGTGAGCTTCAAGGGCACTGGTGCCTGTGCGAGGAGGTGGGGACCCCAGGCAGCCAGTCGCACTGTAGACAGGAGGTCCATGCAGGACACAGACGTACCACGGGCGGTGCCGATGCACCGAGAGGTGGGCGTTGAGTGGTTAAAGCGCAGATAAGGAGCCGTGTTGACCTTCCCTGCACATTCAGGGTGTCTGTTGCCATGGAGAAAGCTGCCCTTTCCCTCCTGCCTTTGTCTTAGGGACAAGCATTGGGGACTTTCCGGGTGGCACTGGGCCCACAAAGGGAGAGCCAATCCCCTCTTGTTCAGGGTCAAGCTTGAGGGGCCTCCACTCCTGAGCTCCCACCCAGAGCCCCGCCTGCATCTATACTCCTGAGTGCCCCAGTGTGGCGAGCCGGCACGGCCACGGCATACTCAGCCCCACGTTGGGTGCCTTGTGGGCTGTGCCAGCTCAGCCAGGGTCAGCCTGAGAGGGGCGGTGAAGGGTGGAGAACAGACAGACAAGAGAAGAAAGCTGGGGCTGGGTGGGACCTGTCCTCTCTGATGGAGAGCAAGCGACAGTGCTCAGACCACAAGCCGCGTCTTTATTTTGTAGCCGATGCCACGAGGCAAAGGAAGGACGCGGTCAGGATGTTTACCACATTCTGTGGCTTTCGAATCTACTCAACTACATGCACCTGAACTCTATCAAGCCCACATCAATCAGGCACCACGTGTTCTGACCACAGGCTCAAGCTCACAACCACAGCTGTTGGCTATAACGGTGCTGGGAGGCTCTGCCCTCCACGCTGGGACTTGCACGTGGCCCTGAGAGGACGGTGCCCTCTCATTATCCGAGGCGGGAACCTGTGCAGACACTGTGGCCGCTCTCCTCCCTCCAGGGCGGTGGGCTCCATCCGCGCCCCCTCAGGGCGACATAACCTGCCGAAGAGCCCCCCCTCTGAGAACCAGCCTGCAAAGGGCGTCTGTGTAACCTGGGTGGTGCCAGTCCTTGGAGCATCCAGGCCTCTTAAATTCCAGGATATTGCTCCCCCTTCTTACAGAGTTCATGCTTGAGCTGAGATTCCCCATCTCTTCTGAGAGCTGCGTTTCCCAAACTCTCACACCCATAAATGGGAACGAACTCCCTCCGAGGCTGTGTGCCTGCTCTTCCTTTTAAAACGCATGGTGCCCTCCCATTCTCGCATGCTGGCCCCTCGGCCACCGTCCTGCCAGAGCCAGGCCTTCCTCGCGGCCTCCGACAACACGGCCTGGGCTTGGCAGAGGGGCTGCCCGGCCCCTCGCCTCCTGCCCTCCCCTCCTCCCTCCGGTCCTTAAACGGTGCCGGAGATCGGGGAGAGAAGGAAGGGGGGACGGAGGAGGAGGGGGAGGACTGTGGATGTCAGGCACCATGCGGCCGGCCCCCTGGAGCTCACGGGAGCCAGGAAACCAGCGAAGAAAGGACTGTTGGGAAGCAGGCGCTCCTGCCCGGCTGGTGGCCACACAAGGCGCCTGGGAACCCGGGAGACGCGAGCCTGAGGGCAGCTGCAGAGTGACCAGTGGGCAGCGGTTCTCAGCCTGTGGGTCGCGACCCCTTTGGGGGTCGAACGACCCTTTCACAGGGGTTGCCTAAGACCATGGGAAAATGCAGATATTTACATCACGATGCATAACAGTAGCAAAACTTCATGGTTGGGGGTCACCACCCCATGACGAACTGTATGCAAGGGTTGCGGCCTTAGGAAGGTTGAGAACCACTGCCAGTGGGCATGAGGAGGAGGGCGAAGGGGAGGCAGGGAGGAGGAGGGAGAGCCCCAGGCGGCTCCAGGCACGGCCTTTGTGACCTGCTTTCTGGAGGAGGCGGCCTGAGTCCTGGTGGATGACCAGGCAGCAAGCCCGGCGAAGACCCACCGAGGCAGCACCCACCGCAGGGGCAGCGGTGAGGCCGGCGAGGTGGGGCCTGGGCCACAGCACTCCGGGGTGTCGGTGTCTGTGCAGACGGTGGAGCTCAGCCACACTGGATCGGGGAGAGAAGGCGGGAGGGGGGGTAGGGGGCCAAGGACTGGTCTTGGCGGTCAGTTGTGGGAACGATGGGGGTTGGCAGTCAGTTGTGGGAACGAGGGGAATGTCCACTTGCCGTCACCACCGAGGGCACTCGCAGGCTGACCAGCCCTCCTTGTGTGTGCCCTGCGCCCTCCCAGCTCTGGCACCCACAGCGGGAGCCTGACCACCAGCCTGCCCCAGGCCCTGCTGCTCCCAACGAAGTTCCAACAGCCCGGGGCTGGCTTGGGGTGACCCCCATTGGTTACGTAATAATCCCCCAGGTCCCCGCACACCCTAGGAATGCGCCGGTGACGTCCATATGAGGCCAGACATTTCCACGTGAATAAATGGATTCGAGGGTGCGGTCGCTGCCCCAGAGTTCAGCCTTAAATGCCAGACGGCTGCCAGAGCCCAAGGCCCTGCGTGGCCTGTGTTTGTGGGCGGTGAGGGCACGGGTGCCTGTGCGAGGAGGTGGGGACCCCTGCGCCTACCTCCGTCACGGCAGGGGGTCCACGCAGGACACAGACGTACCACAGGCGGTGCCGATGCACCGAGAGGTGGGCGTTGAGCGGTTAACGCGCAGATTAGGAACCGCATTGACCTTTCCTGACCGTCAGGGTGTCTGTTGCCAGGGAGAAAGCTGTCCTTCCCCTCCTGCAGAAGTCCCCCTGCAGAATGTGTGTGTGCGGTGGGGGCAGGAGAACAGGAACACGTGTGTGTGTGTGTGTGTGTGTATGTGTGTGTATGCACACTTATGCACATACATGCACTATTGCACACCGAACCTCCCTGCCCACTGAGAGGAAGGAAGTGATTGAGGAAAAGCTGGCAGCCTCTCTCCTGGGCCCGGACTCTCAGACCTGGCACGAACGGTGAAAACCCGGGACGCGTGGACTTGGCTGAGGAACAAGGGCCAGGCCCAGGGCGAGGCGGTGAGGCGGGCAGCGTCCTGGCCCAGCAGCCCGACGGGCCAGCCAAGCTCCCCAGCGTCGGGCGATTCTTCGCGGCAGCGAGGGATCTGGGTCATTGCCGCTGTTTTCCTCCCAAGTAACTTTACCAACATTCAAAATGCGCCGGCGTGCCAGCTGCGGGGTCAGAGGAAGTGTGAAGCAGCGGCGGCTGGCTCTCTGCCGCTGGGAGGTGCCCAGAGACGCCTGTCGAGTAGCTGGTGTGTGCCCTCCGGTGCTGACAGACCCAGAGGAAGTGGCTGGCAGTGGGGCACACGGTGCCCGGAACTATAGAAACCCCCACCAGCTCCACGGGCCACATGGATGTGCCCCCAGCCTGACGGATGTGGGGTGCTGACCACCGTTTACCGGCCGGGAAGGAATCCACGGAAATGTTCCTCCGGTTACATATCGCTGCTCCGCTCAGACAAGCCCACCCTCCATCCTGGGTGGGAACCCTGGCAGCGCCCGGAGTCCCTGCTGCCAGCCTCGGGCAGCAGCGACCCCTGCACTGGCCTCCTCCACCACCAAGACGCCCGCCCCGTTTTTCCCCAAACCTTCGGAGAGGTACCATCTCGGGGGTGGAGGCCCAGGGCCCACCCTACACAGAGCAGCACAGACCGCACCTGCTCAGCCGCTGTGGGGCCTGGGACTCCCCCGAGGAGCTCCGCGGGTGAAGCTCAATGTCGGTTTCCCTGTGGTCCTCGCAGTGACCCTTCCCCCGCTGCCGAGGCCGGGCCACAAAGCCACACGGACGGCCTGAGGCTCCGAGGGCAGACCGGGTCTCAGGTGGAAGGCTGGGCATGATGAACACAGCTCCCGGGGCCAGTGGAACAGGACACATTTCCACCCGCAAGCAGACAGCGTGTGTTTCTTTATGTTTATGGTCAGGGAAACCCCACCCCTCAAGGAATGAGCAGCCACCCTTGAGGTCATCCTGTAGCCCCTACCTGGGGGTGCTCTGCCCAGCCCCACCTAGAGACTCCTAATGCCCCCCCTGCACCCCCACCTCCAGCCGCTCCAGACACCCAAGCTCCCCCAGAGCTCACCTGACCCAGACCCTGAGGATGGGGCCAGTGCCTGGGCCTTAATGAGATCTGCAAGTGATGGTCCTAATTAGGTGTGTAATTACTCAATCAATCACGCAACTCCAAGTGAATGAGGTGAGTGTGGATTCGTGGGAGTAGTCATCGTGGTTGAACTCCTGTATTAAACACTGCCTGATCTTCTCGTGCTGTTGGGCACCTTCAGGATCTAACCTTGGCCCTTGGCCATGATGAACTTGTGAGCCACCCCCATACCTGCCTGATGTGAGCAGATGTGTCAGACCAGACCTTCCACCGGTCACATCCGCCCATGGGTTACAAACTGCAAAACTTCCAGGGAGGAATCGGAAGCTTTAAAAACAATTGTGACCGAGACCGGTTTGGCTCAGTGAATAGAGCGTCGGCCTGCGGACTGAAAAGTCACAGGTTCGATTCCGGTCCGGGTCATGTACCTTGCTTGTGGGCACATCCCTACTGTGGGGCGTGCAGGAGGCGGCTGATCAATGTCTCTCTCTCATCAATGTTTCTGACTTTCTATCTCTCTCCCTTCCTCTCTGTAAAAAATCAATAAAATATATTTTAAAAAAACAATCGTGTTCCCTTAAAGAGCTGCCATCTCACAGCTGAGTGCCTCCACCGGCATCTCAAGACAAGACTGGAGCAGACGGGCTGGAGAGAGATCAATTCTCTGCCCCAGTAAGCTCCAGGGAGGTCAATTCTCTGCTTTCTTGCTGGTGCCCGGCCTGGTGTAGGCAAGAAGTGCTTAAGGATGCTTGATAAACACATGAATGAATCAATCAATCAATCAATCAATCAACAATTAAGTGGCAGTGCGTGGACTGTTACTTATACTGCTAACCTGGTAAGAATGACTGGGTTTAATGCTCCTGTTACCAGCTTTGCATTAAAATAGACTGAAATGGAGGTTGGAGGAGGAAACAGAAGGTAAAATGCAAGCTATGCTCCTCCCCAGCCCCTCTATACCCCCCCTCCCACCTTAGACCACTCACTTCTGACAGGGTTTCACAGTCGCCCCAGGAGAAAGGCCTGCAGCCTGTTCACGGCCACTGCCCTCCGCGCCAGCTGTAGGCTAGGGTCTCCGTGTCCATTTGTCCTTAGGAAAAATGGATCCGCTTTTGCTCAGAAAGTAATGGGTATAAGTAGGAAATGGGGGAGGATGTTAGCATTATTGCAGAAAGGGAATGTGGGGGGGCGAGGATTGTCCTGCCCAGAGGGGTAATTTCAGTGGCAAAAGCAGCTCTTTGCTGCTACAGGCAGTTCTATCAGAAATGGAGAGGCCGGTGAGGGATTGTGGGGGACACAGTAAAACCGAGGCAGGGGGCTCCCCGAGGCAAACCTGGCTCTCCCAGCTCCACACAGGACACCACGCCCGCATGGCAGTCACCACCCAGCACCGAAGAATGAGGAGCCCGTGAGGCTACACGGCCCGGGGAGAGGTGTGGGGTGCCACACGCCCACGAGGTCCACACATCTTCGTTTTGGCCCGGCATCCTCCTGGCCACGGCTCGCTTGGTGAGTCACTGCCGCTCACCGCTGCCCCCCGGAGGATGAGGAAGGACCGTGTGCTCCCAGAGCAGTGGATCAGTCCCAACAGGCACTGCCTCGTCGCGAGCTAAAACAGTGGTTCTCAACCTTCCTAAGGCCGCGACCCTGGCATACAGTTCCTCATGGGGTGGTGACCCCCAACCATGAAATGTTGCTACTGTGATGCATCGTGATGTCAATATCTGCATTTTCCGATGGTCTTAGGCGACCCCTGTGAAAGGGTCGTTCGACCCCCAAAGGGGTCGAGACCCACAGGTTGAGAACCGCTGAGCTAGAGGGCCCCACACTCCAGAGGGTGGGGGGAGCACCCAGGACTGGTCTCGCCGGGGTCTCTTCCAGGGTGTCTCCAGGCACAGCACCAGCGCCTCCAGGACCTCCGCAGCCCCCTCTGCAAGACCTGTGGTTCTTCTCAATTCCCCCCAAGGAGAGGGATACGTACCGGGGTGGTGAGAGGCCCTCGTCATCAAGGCTGCGGGCCCAGTGGCCAACCAGTCCATAGGCTGTGCCCAACCCCAGGACACCGCCCCAGGCCACGGCCTGCCCCAGACCTCTCTCTCTCTCCCTCTCTCTCTTTCTCTCTCTCTCTCTCTCTCTCTCTCTCTCTCTCTCTCTCTCTCTCTCACACACACACACACACACACACACACACACACACACACCCCGCACCACCACCATTCCCGGATCTGGAACGTGCCATTCAAAGAGAAGGGGACTCTTCTCGGAGAGATCCTTGCCAGACGCTCATTTCCATGCTGAGTCTGGATTAGCCAGTGCAAAGGGGCTTCAGAAGTGGCTGGTTCAGTGAGCGTTCTAGCTGGTTCGGTGAGCGTTCTCACGGCACAGGGGGCTCAGGAAGCGTGAGCAGGCCTGAGACATGAACCTCTGTGATGGGTTTCATAACTAAGAAAACGATCATTTTTTAAAAATTAAACTTTTCATTTTGAATAATTGTAGATTTCCATGCCATTGCAAGAAAGAACCCAGAGGGCCAAAACCTGTTTGGCTCAGTGGATAGAGCATCGGCCTGCAGACTGAAGGGTCCCAGGTTCGATTCCGGTCAAGGGCACGTACCTTGGTTGTGGGCACATCCCCAGTGGGGGGCGTGCAGGAGGCAGCTGATCGATGTTTCTCTCTCATCGATGTTTCTAACTCTCTATCCCTCTCCCTTCCTCTCTGTGAAAAATCGATAAAATATATTTTTTTAAAAAAGAACCCAGAGGGATCTCGTGGACCCTTTCCCCAGCCTCCCCAGGGCGGCATCTGGCACGACTCCAGGCCAGCATCCGATCCAGGATGTGGACACTGACCAGTCCGGGTACAGAGCATCCCATTCCCATGGGTTCCTCCTGCGGGCCTCCTATGGCCACACCCTCTTTCCTTCCACCCACCCCACCTTGACCCCTACCAGCCACTGCTCTCCTCTCCATTCTGTACATCTGTCATCTCATGATTATGGCGTACATGGCATCACGCACTATACGACCTTCGAGGCTGGCTTTTTCCGCTCAGCATCATCCCTCAGAAATTCAGCAGGTGGCTGTGTGGGTCAGAAATCTGTTCCTTCTTATGGCTGAGTTGCATTCCAAGATGCGAGTGGACCACAGTGTGTTTACCCACTGGCCAGTTGAAGGCCGTCTGGGCTGCTTCCAGTTATTTTGCTCTTCTGAAGAAAGCTGCCATAAACATTGACTAAGAGGTTTGTTTGTTTGTTTCTGAATATGACCTTTCATCTCTGGGATGAATGCCAAGGAGTGTGATCACTGGGTAATATGGCAATTGTTTACTTTTCCAGGAAACTGGCGCTCCAGAATGGCTGTGCCAGAGTGCTTTCCCATCAGCAGTGGAGGAGTGGGCCAGTTTCTCCACACTTCCAGTGGCTTTTCGTGTTTTCTATTTGGAGAGGTGCACAGTGCTGGCCCGTGTGGCTTTAATTTGCATGTCCCCAGTGGCTAAGGTGTTGAACATCGGGAAGAATGTACACTGCATGTCCTCATTGGCAAAATGTGTGTCCGTGTCTTGTTTGGGGAGGGGGTGGCATTGTCGTGTGTTTCTTTACCGGTGAGTTTTGGGAGTTTTTTGGGTTTTTATTTAATATATTTTATTGATTTTTTACAGAGATGAAGGGAGAGGGATGGAGTCAGAAACATGGATGAGAGAGAAACATCAACCAGCTGCCTCCTGCACACCTATTGGGGATGTGCCCACAACCAAGGTACATGCCCCCGACTGGAATCAAACCTGTGACCCTTGATAGGCTGATGCTCTATCCACGGAGCCAAACCAGTAAGGGCCAGTTTGGGGAGTTCGTTGTATCCCGCAGATACCGGTTTCGGTCAGATGCGTGGTTTGCAATATTTCCTCCCCGTCTGCAGCTTGTCCTTTCCTTCCTTTAACAGCATTTTTCACCGAGCAGACATTTTTAATTCTGATAAAGTCCAACTTATCAGCTTTTCCTTTTATCAGTCTTGCCTTTCGTGCCAGCTCTGAGAACTCTCTGCCTGCCTAGATCACAGAAATAAGTGAAAAATTTAAACTGGAGGTTTCCTTCCCTGTTTTTTCCCAAAGCCTGGTAGTTTTATGCTTTAACACCTGGTCGGTCCATTTTGATGCCAAGTGTGAGGTCTGGGTGGAGGTTCATTGTTCCACCCGGGAAGGTTCGATTGCTTCAGCTCCATTGGTGGAAAAGACACTGCTCCCCTGGCCTGCTCTTGCCCCCCTCGCAGCTGTGCACGTTTGTGGGGTGCGGTCCTGGGTTCTCTGTTCTGCTCCTTGGATCTCGTGTCTGTTCCTCAGTCTCTCTCCCAACGCACACAGTCTTCCTTATTGTGGCTGTATGATAGGGCCTGCAATCACATAGACTAATTCCTCTCCTCTCCTTTTTCAAGAATATTTAGCCACTCTGTTTCTTTGCTTTTCCATGTGCATTTAAAATCATCTTTTCTGGCCCTCGCCGGCTTAGCTCAGTGGATATGGCGTCAGCCTGCGGATTGAAGGGTCCCGGGTTCAATTCCGGCCAAAGGGCTCATGTCTGGGTTGCAGGCTCGATCTCCAATGGGGGCCATGCAGTAGACAGCAGGAGGCAGCCGATCAATGATTCTCATCATTGATGTTTCTCTCTCTCCTTCTCCCTTCCTCTCTGAAATCAATAAATATATATTTTTTTTAAGTAAAATAAAACTATCTTTCCTGTATCTATAAAATCTTGCTGGGGTTTTGATAGGAATTGCATTAAATTTGTATTTCAGTGTGGGGAGAATTGACACCTTTGCTATGTTGTCTTCTAAGCCATGAACAGTATTTTGTAGTTTCCAGCATATACGTCCTATCTCGTTAGATTTACACCCAAATGTGTCTTTTTTGTTTCATTGGGGGAAATGTATTATTTTTAATTTTAGTGCCCATGTGTTCATTGCTAGTCTGTAGCAATACAATTGATTTTTGTATATTGATGCTGTATCCTGTGATTTGGATTAGCTCAACTAGTTCCAGGGGGAGGTTTTTTATAGATTCTTTGGGTTTTTCATGTAAATAATCATGTCATCAGCAAACTGGGACAGTTTAACTTCTTCCTCCTGACCTATAAGCCTTCTTTTTCCTTTTCCTGCCTTATTGCACTGGCTACAATGTCTAGCACCATGTTGAATAGGAGCAGTGAAGGCAGGCATCCTGCTGCGTTCCCGATCTCAGGGGAAACTCTTCCACCATTAGTTATAATGTTCATGGGTGCTCTTTATCAACTTGAGGAAGTCACCTCTATTCCTGTATTTTTCTGAAAGATTTGACCTTGGATGGGTGCTATATTTTGCCAGATGCTTTTCCTGCATTAGTTGATATGACCATATGGCTTTTTCCCTCATCCTGGTACAGTGGTAGATGACATTGACTTTTTTGCATATTTAACCAACCTTGCATCCCTGAAATAAACTCCCCTCGGTCAGAGTGATTCATTCTTTTTGTAGATTGCTCAATTGTATTTGCTGATACAGTATTTTGTCAAGGATTTTGCATCTATGTTCATGGGAGCTATTGGCCTGCAGTTTTCCTTTTTTGACCTGTCTTTGCCTGGTTTTGGTATCAAGAGAAATACTGTCTTTGTTAAGTAAAGACAAAAAGAAGTGCTCCCTTCTCTTCTATTTTCTGCAAGAGGTTGCGTAGCGGTGGTGTTAAGTTTTTTGCTTCTTTTAAGCCTGGTAGACTTCTCCAGTGAGAACATCTGGGTCTAGGCGTCTGGGCAGAGTATTTTATTTTATTTATTTTTTTATTAATGTATTACATGTATACATATCTTCCCATTGCCCCCCCTCCCAGGCATACCCTAACCCCCCAGGGTCTTGTGTCCATTGATTATGTTTATATGCATGCATACTAGTCCTTTGGTTGATCTCTTATCTACCCCACCTCTCCCTAACTTTCCCGCTGTAATTTGACAGTCTGTTTAATGCTTTAGTGCCTCTGTATCTATCTTTTTGTTCATCAGTTTATAATGTTCTTTATTATCCACAAATGAGTGAGATCATGTGGTGTTTTTCTTTCATTGACTGGCTTATTTCACTTAGCATGATGCTCTCCAGTTCCATCCAGGTTGCTGCCAATGGTAAGAATTCCTTCTTTTTATGGCAGCATAGAATTCCATGGTGTAGATGTACCATGGTTTTCTGATCCACTCATCTGCTGACGGGCACCTAGGCTGTTTCCAATTGTAAGTACTGTAAATTGTGCTGCTATGAACATAGGGGTGCATAAATCCTTTCTGATTGGTGTTTCCAGTTTCATAGGATATATTCCTAAGAGTGGGATTGCTGGGTCAAATGGGAGATCCATGTTTAGTTTTTTGAGGAAACTGCATACTGTTTTCCACAGTGGCTGCACCAGTCTGAATTCCCACCAACAGTGCACCAGGGTTCCTTTTTCTCCTCATCCTCACCAGCACTTGTCCTTTGTTGATTTGTTGATGACTGCCATTCTGACAGGTGTGAGATGGCACCATATTGTCGTTTTGATTTGCATCTCAGTTAATTAGGGACTTTGAACATGTTTTCATGTGTCTCTTGGCCTTCCTTCTGTCATCTTTCGAAAAGGTTCTATTTAGATCCATTGCCCATATTTTTATTGGATCATTTATCTTTCTTTTATTAAGTTGTATAAGTTGGCTGTAGATGTTGGAGACTAAACCTTTATCAGAGATAACATTGGCAAATATGTTCTCCCATGCAGTGGGCTTTCTTGTTGTTTTGTTGATGGTTTCTTTTGCTGTGCAAAAAAGTTTTTTATTTTGATGTCGTCCCATCTGTTTATTTTCTCTTTAGCTTCCAATGCCCTAGGAGCAGTATCACAGAGTGTTTTAATGACTGCTTCCATGTCTCAGCAGTTCCAGAGCCATTCCAGGGGGGGGCCTCAGACTGGCTGAGCTGGCTCGTTGGTGCTTTACAAGGACTGGGCCCTCTTCATCTAAGGCTCAGATTCTAAGCTGTGCAATTCATGTGCATGGAGTTCTCGGAAGTGATCCCTTACGATCCTCTCGCTGTCGTGATCTTAGAGATGTTCCCTGTTCCGTTCCCGAGCTGGGCAATCTGTGTGTCTCCCTTGACATCTCTGTCAGTCCTGCTAACCAGTGATTGAGTTGTGTGTGTTTTTTGTTTTTTATTTTTTGTTTTTTCAAGGAGCCAGCTCTTCGTTTTGTTGCGCTTCTCTTATTTTTCTGTTTTCAATTTCATTCATTTCTTCTCTGACCGTTATTGTTTCCTTCCTTCTGTTTGTTTTGGGTTCATTTTGCTATTTGAGAGCAGAGCCCAGATTGATTTGATATTTTTTCCTCTCTCCCATTGGTTCTCAACCTTCCTAATGCCGCAACCCTTTAATACAGTTCTTTATGTTGTGGTGATCCCCAACCATAAAATTATTTTTGTCGCTACTTCATAACTGTAATTTGCTACTGTTATGAATCTCAATGTAAATATCTGTGTTTTCTGATGGTCTTAGGAGACCCTGCTAGCTGTCCGTGACCCACAGGTTGAGAACCAGTGCTCTCTCCTAATGTCAGCACTGATGGCTGTAAACGTCCCTCTGATCCTGCATGGTTCCATTGAACCAGTTGTCTGTCCATTTTGATTCAGTCCAACGTGATTTTTATTTCCCTGGAGACTTCCTCTCTGATGATTTGGACCCCGGAAGCAGGGTCCTCCCTTACCCTTCACGCCTAAGAAGTGCCGCAGCGGCCTCCTGGCTGGGACCCTGGCTTCTCCAGCCTGCCCCCCTGCCCTGTCACCTTCTTCATGACCCAGTTTTTGTGCATCCGTCTCCTGCTGAGGCCTCATCCTATGACATGTGGCCCAGCAGCCTCCCACACTCCCAGGACGCCTACTGAGACATCCCCACCAAAAAGCCCTCTCCCAGTGATTGCGTTCCGTGTGGGTTGAAAAATAATGGATAACAGAGACTTCCGTTTCCGCTTAGACTGCAGAAAGCTGCGAGGAACATCGCTCCCACGCTAACGGCGACAAAAGTCAGGTAATCGTCGAAGCCAGCAGACAGATGAGTCACGGAGGAACACAGGGAGCTGGATCACCCTTCCCAGGCGGGAACTGTCTCATCGCCGACAGCACGAAACGAACAGGTGGCCACCTGCAGGCGGACCGGAAGGATTCCGCTACATTGTAAGAGATTCTTCAAGACTAGCTAGTAGGACAATCGGGAAAAGCTGGGGGTCACTCCAGCTTTTCCCAAATTGGAGGAGTTTGCACCCACTTGCAAGCTCTCTGCCATGCCCCCACCCTCCCCCCACATGCTTCCTGGACTCGTTTACAAGCAAAGAACTGAGGCTGCTGAGGGAAGGGCATAGGGAAGACCCCATGGTGCTCAGGGGACAGAGGGGGGTGGTAAGAGCTTGGCAAGGGACCCCCTCTGTGGAACAGACAAACAACAGTGAAAAGCTGAGGGGACAAAGGAACCCTGGGAAGAACCTTCCAGCCCACTGGCCCCCGCTGTCACCAGGAGGCCGAGGCAGCCACACCTGGAGGGACTGGAAGTCTGTGGCACTGAGATAACCATGGTAACAACAAAGCCAAGCCAGCAGTGCCTGGCCAGGGGGTCCAGCCCCACCCCCTCGGGGCCTGCAGGAGGCTAGAGGCCCTGACTGCTGGGCCTCTGTCTGCATGTGCAGTCCACACATCCATCAGGTCCTGAGACCCACACGGAAGGCCCCAGCGTCCTGGTTTATGGCAACATCCGGTTCTGTCAGGTCTGTTTGGTTTTTCTGTTTGTTGTTGTTGTTGTCATTGTTATCGTTTTCATTATTTTGAGGCCCTGTTGTTGGGACATACACATCTAGGGTCGTGATGTCTTCTCCGTGACTTGACCCTGCATCTTTATGGATGTCCCTCTTAGTCTCTTGGTCCCTCGTAACAGGGGTCACGATGTGGCTTCCTGAACTGGCCACCAGAGATAGCGGGCTGACTTCCTGCTCAGCGGACTCACAGCCGCTGGCTCCCTGGACCGGTCCCTGGAGAGAACCGGCTTCCTGGCCAGGGTGCTGCAGGCTGTGGGTCAGAGTCTTCTTCTTACACGGCCCATGTGTATGTTCAGTCGCTCAGCATTCGTTATCAAGGTCACCTCGTGGTCCCGAGATGGTCACTGCGGGTCCAGCCACTGGACCACGTTCCAGGCAGAAAGAAGAAGGCAGGCAAAAGGGCAAAGAGCACGCTTTCTGAGGAGTCTCTTACAGGCTCTTCCAGAGTCTCACCAGATACACGTGTTGACATCTCTCCCGCCCTCCCCGCTTTCAGGGAGGCTGGGGATGTGACTTTTACTGGGCACAGGGACGTCCCCCCAAAACACCAGGCCTTCTGCTAAAGGAAACGGGAGACGGACAGACAACTGGCAACTGCTCTCACCCCTGCCGATGGGAAAAGTGGAAGAATAAATCCACAAAACAACAATGCGTGTATGGAAAATACATCACTATCATTTTGAATATATTCTTGAACATATTCTTCAATATGATAATTACTTAATAACCAGCTGGTGGCTGAGAACTCTTCAGAGTCAAGATGATGTGCATAAGGTGCCCTCTCCACCGCCCTGCCAACCCTCCCCCACCACCACCCCATCCCTCCATCCCCAGGGCACTGGGGCAGAGACAAAGGAGCAGCCTGAATATTCTGATAGGGAGGCAAATTGAAAACTGCTCAACTGCAATGAATTAGCGCAAAGGAACAATCCACTCAGGGAATTGGTCACTTGGCCAATTAGCTCTGCAGAGAACTTGCAGCGATTGGCAGAGTGAGTTCAAGCAGAAGCCCATAGGACAGCCCACTCCCACCCCCACACCTCCCACCCCACGCCCACCCAGCTCAGGGAGGGTCCCGGGGCTGGAGCCGTGACTTCACAGCCCGGTAATCGCTCCCTTTGAAGTGGCTGAGTGATGTCCTCTGGAAGAAGAAAGGGGACAAGCTGCAAATTCAGGGTTCTGAAGGAAGAGATTACGTTCTGCACTGCAGAAATGCACGGGGAAGGGCGCTTTGCACACTGCAGACCCAGAGTGCTTTCAACACAGCTGGGGGTGGGGGGGGAGGGCCTGGCTGGGGAAGCAGGCTCCCCGGAGGGAGCGGCGGGGAGGGGCTACGAAGGGGGGGGGGGGGAGGTTCTCCAGGGCACCCACATTGCTTAGGAAATGAGAACGGCTATTTTTTTTTAATTATGAATTGAACCTTTTTTAAAAATATATTTTATTGATTTTTTACAGAGAGGAAGGAAGAGGGATAGGGAGTTAGAAACATCAATCAGCTGCCTCCTGCACACCCCTCACTGGGGATGTGCCTGCAACCAAGATACATGCCCTTGACCAGAATCGAACCCTGGACCTTTCAATCTGAAGGCCGGTGGAGAGCGGCTATTATATGGGTCCCTTTCCAAACGAAGGGTCCAGATGAGTACACACTTGTGCACCCGCACATGCACGCGCGAGCGCACACACACACACACACACACGTATATACACACATGCATGCACACACACGTGTATACACACATGCACGCACACACCCTTCACTTGCCTCTCCTTCCCCGGAGTTTGCCGCTCCCTCCCGACCCACCAACACCCGCAGGGCCCTCCTGCCACCAGCCTCCCCGGAAAAGTCCTCCGTCAGAAATCCGTCTCCTTCTGTGAATGAAGTTCCCGTCATCAAAACGCACACCGGAGGCAGGCCGCCACGGCCCGGGTGACGGCACCGAACAGAGAACCGCTGAACCGCCTCCCGTCCCTCCGGAGAGGGACTCACAGCCCGGGGAGGAAGGAGCGTGGGCCTGGCCCTGCTCTGGCTGCACCTTCAGAAGCAAGAATCTAGAGCAGCGGTTCTCAACCTGTGGGTCGAGACCCCTTTGGGGGTCGAACGACCCTTTCACAGGGGTCGCCTAAGACCATCGGAAAATGCAGATATTTACATCACGATGCATCACAGTAGCAACATTTCATAGTTGGGGTTACCACCACATGAGGAACTGTATGCAAGGGCCGCGGCCTTAGGAAGGTTGAGAACCACTGATCTAGAAGAATAGGGAATGGTTGGGTTGGAAGCTTTTTAATGGTAAAAAATTAAAATTAAAAAAAAAAATGGTGAGTGAGCCAAAACCAGTTTGGCTCTGGATAAAGCGTCGGTCTGCAGACTGAAGGGTCCCAGGTTTGATTCCGGTCAAGGGCATGCACCTTGGTTGTGGGCACATCCCCAGTAGAGGGCGTGCAGGAGGCAGCTGATCGATGTCCCTTTCTCATTGATGTTCCTAACTCTCTATCCCTCTCCCTTCCTCTCTGTAAAAAATCCATAAAACATATTTTTTTTTAAATGGTGAGTGAACACATTATTGACAACTTAATGGGAATCAGTCCTCTGCTCATGTCTAACGGCCCCTGACAGGAAGGCCTCAATCCCGAGGAACCATCCAAGCCTCGTCTTCCCGGCCCTTGAGCTGGTTTCCTTGGCAAACTGCCGACTCGAGAGATCAGGGGGCCTGGGAGGAGAGGTGCAGAAGCGGTGCAAGGGTCGGCGACGGCTCCCCCAGCACCAGCCACGGGCTTCTCCGAGACTCCTACATGTGTTGCTCCCCGTTTTCCTGGATTAAGCTTTTCTATCTCATTTTCTTTCTGTTATTTGAGAGTCTACACGAGTCCTCTTTTCAGCCTTTTTGCTGGTGCCATTCACACTCAGCTGGATGCTTAGCGTAACAAAGTGAAGTTACCACCTCGGCCCTCTTGCCAAAGGCAAATACCTTTGGACACTTGGGTCTGTGTGTTTCTGCTGCCCAGTGTTTGGGGGTCTGCTAAGTGGCCCGCATTAAACTGTTTCCCCTACATTATTTGCTATCGGCGACACTTGTTTCTATCCCAGGGCCGCCTCTCTCTCCTTCTGCGTCTCCGCTTCCTTCCTCGGGCAGTAAAGTTCCCATCAGGGTCAACTCCCTTCGTTTTCACGTCTTGGCACATGTCTTTAGCCGAAACTGGTTTGGCTCAGTGGATGGAGCATCAGCCTGTGGACTGAAGGGTCCTGGGTTCGGTTCCGCTCAGAGGCATGTACCTTGGTTGCGGGCACATCCCCAGTGGGGGATGGGGGGTGCAGGAGGCAGCTGATCAATGTTTCTAGCTCTCTATCTCTCTCCCTTCCTCTCTGTAAAAAAAATCAATAAAATATATTTTTTAAATATTTAAAAAAAAAAAGAAGAAAATGTCTATTTCGTCCCTCAGGAAAGATGATTCAGCCACGTTGGCCCACCCTCGTCTTTTCCTCGGCACTTGGCTTTTCCTGCCACCTCCCAGCTGCCTGCCTTGCCGCCCAAGTGTCAGCTGGCCGCCGTAATTGCCACATGTCACTTAGCGCTTCTCTCTGCACGCTCTTAGGATTCTATTTTCGTCCTCCAACAGGAAATGGCTAAAGTGGGAAAGCCACAAGCAGGGGAACGAGGCACAGATCAAGCCAGAGGGAAAAAAAAATGAAGATGAACTGAAATATAACATGAACTTGAATTTGACATCTGACGGCGGTGACATGAAGACAGAGAGATGAGGGCAGAACAGCGTGACAAGGGGAGGCCAGCGCGGGGTGAATCGGGCATGGCTTCCGGCCGCCGGGGGCCTCTGGTCTGTGGCCGGTCTGACACGTCCTGTGGTTCCGCGTGGAGCTCCCAGCAGTGACAGCGAGTCCTCAGTGCAGCGCATGAATGATGGGGGGCTGTGGGGGGAGGGGTAGGAGGAGGGGGCGCATGCTTGATTACTGGCGAGGCTGACCTTGATCCCTAGGCTGAGGCAGTGCCTGCCGGGTTTTCCATCACAAAGGCCTGGTTTTCCGTTTGTAACGAATCAACACCTCAGAGGAGGCACTTAGACACGGGCAGATACCCCGCTGCTCCCCAACAGGGTCTGGCGGGCAGCAACCCCATTCCTTCTACATTACCAGCTGGGGTTCCTCTGTCAGGAAGAGCTGTCCCTTCTCCATTTCTGTGTTTACTCTTCGATGATTTCTTTGCATCAGGATGGATGCGTGGAGATTCGTCATGCTATGGGTGACCATCCAGGTCTCCCCTCATTTATTTTCTTGCTCAAATCGTTCCAGCGTGGGCCATCGGGAGCTCCTTCAGGTTGGTTCCCGCATTCTTTCAACAACCCCATCCTTTTTTTTTTTTTAATATATTTTTATTGATTTTTTACCGAGAGGAAGGGAGAGAGAGAGAGAGTTAGAAACATCGATGAGAGAGAAACATGGATCAGCTGCCTCTTGCACACACCCCTACCAGGGATGTGCCCGCAACCAAGGTACATCCCCTTGACAGGAATCGAACCTGGACCCTTCGGTCCGCAGGCCGATGCTCTATCCACTGAGCCAAACCGGTCTCGGCAACCCTATCCTTCTTAAGCACATCCGTATTTTCTGGTTCCACAGCGTGTCCCAGGCTCCGCTTGTATGTTCCCCGCCCCAGCTCTGGAACCAACCACTTCTCCGAGGAACCCTGGTTTCTCACGCAGGCGACCATCGGAGACGCTGTGGGTTCGGTTCCAGCGCCGCAGGGAAGCCAGCATCGCGGTCAAGCGAGTCTCGCAAGGAAGGGAGACGCAATCTCTTTGTTGGGGGGAGGTTTGCCTTCCTTTATTAAAAACACATCTGGCCCTAGCTGGCTTGGCTCAGTGGATAGAGCGTCAGCCTGAGGACTGAAGGGTCCTGGGTTCGATTCCAGCCAAGGGCACATATCTGGGTTGCAGGCCCGATCCCCAGTAGGGGGCGTGCAGGAGGCAGCCAATCAATGATTCTCATCATTGATGTTTCTATCTCTCTCTCCTTCTGCTTTCCTCTCTGAAATCAATAAAGAAATATATTTTTTAAAACACACACACACACATCTGGCCCACTGCGATTTAAACAGGATTTTAAGCGCCACATCCACGACAGAAGCGAGGCATGCCCGCAGAGATGGCGTCCTTCCTTGGCACCGTCACGCTCAGTTGGCCCCTCCTGTGTGGCCGAGGGGCTCCCACCGGGGCTGCGTGTGGGGCGCAGCAGAGGCAGGGGCATCGGTGCCTGTCCCTGACCTTGGTGCGAGTGCCTTCGGCTCTTCACCAAGTAGGACATGGACTTGAACACTAAGGTGCACAGGTTTTATCAGTCAAACATGGATCGCTTGGCTGCAAGCAAGGTGAGTGCACTTCCTGCCACTAAACTGGACACTGAAAGGCTATAATGGCCCGGCCGGGCGGCTCAGCTGCTTGGAGCACCGTCCTGTACCCAAAAGGTTGTGGGTCCAATTCTTGGTCAGGGCACACACCTCGGTTGTTGGCTCGATTGCCAATCAGGGCACCAATTCCCAGGCAGGGCACATACCCTGATCTAGGCACAGATGGGAAGCAACTGAGCAATGTTTCTCCCCCCTCTGCCCTGCCCGCCCATCTCTCTGAAAATCAATAAAAAACATATCCTCAAGTTAGGATTTTTTTTAATATTTTTTAAATTGATTTCAGAGAGGAAGGGAGAGGGAGAGAGATAGAAGCATCAATGATGAGAGAATCATGCATGCCTCCACTGGGGATTTAAGCCCACAATCCAGGCATGTGCCCTTGAATGGAATCGAACCTGGAACCCTTCAGTCCGCAGGCCAATGCTCTATCCACTGAGCCAAATCAGCTAGGGCAGGATTTTTTTTCTTGTAAGCTAGTCCTGGCGTGTGTTGCTCAATGGTTAGAGTGCCAGCCTTCAAACCACAGAGCTTCAGGTTCCATTCCTGGTCAGGGCACATGCAGGAAGCAACCTGTGGATGTGTCTCTCTTGAATTATGTTTTCTTTCCCTCTCTCTCTTTTCTCTCTCTTTCTCCCCCTCCTCCTCCTTCCCTCTGAAAAGCAATGGAAAAAATTATCCTCAGATGAAGATGAACAAAACAAAAAAAGCTAAAATGGTAAATTGTATGTGATGTGTATTGTACCATGACTTTTTAAAAAGTACCCCTCATTCCATGTTTTCTTGGGCGTTTTTTATCATGGACACTGAATTGTGTAAAAGACTGACCTCTAGAGATAACTGGGTACATCTTTCCCTCAGACGTGCTCATACAGGACGCTGTCCTTACTTTCCAACCTGGAGCACTGTGC
>JAAGEH010000017.1:135367-148208 GCA_011751065.1 Lasiurus cinereus | reverse complement strand
ATCGGGGTCTCCCGGCCCCGACGCGCGGCCCGCGGCCCGGCTCCCTGCCCCGAGGCCGGCCCTTTACCTGCTCGCGGTGGAGGCGGCCAGGAAGCGGCTGCCTCCGCGCACCACCAGCGCCGGCGCGCACACAGCCAGCCCCGCGGAACTCGCCATGGGCCCGGCCGTCGCCCTCGGACCCACGTGCGCCGCCCCGCGCCTCCGCCCCGGCCGCGCCGGAAAGTGACGTGGCGCGCAGGCGCAGCGGGGTGACAGGGCGCCGGTGACAGCGCCGGCCCCGGGCATGCGCAGAAGGTCTTCTCGCTCCCTCCTCCAAATCGAGGGGGTCCTGTCTCTGTGGGCGATTCAGCGTCTGGCGCGGATCGAGTTTGTCCGGGGGATACTTTCTGACTTTCTCTCTCTCTTTCTCTCTGTAAAAAATCAATAAAATATATATTTTTTAAAAAATCCCCAGCGCGGGACTCGCCCACCGGCCCAGGGTCCCGCCCACCGGCCCAGGGCCCCGCCCACCGGTCCAGGGTCCCGCCCACCGGTCCAGGGCCCCGCCTACCGGTCCAGGGTCCCGCCTACCGGTCCAGGGCCCCGCCCACCGGTCCAGGGTCCCGCCCACCGGCCCAGGGTCCCGCCCACCGGTCCAGGGTCCCGCCCACCGGTTCAGGGCCCCGCCCACCGGCCCAGGGCCCCGCCCACCGGCCCAGGGTCCCGCCCACCGGGCCAAACAGCGCACGCGACAACGCTTGCTGGGTGTTGGCCTTTTCCTCCAGACCCAACAGGCCGGTCCTGAATTCTAATCGTGCACCAGGAAGCCACCTGAGGTCTGGCCCCACGAGACAGGGGTTAATGCATAAACCAGGGGTTCTCCACCTTCCTAATGCCTGGACCCTTTAATACAGTTTCCCATGTTGTAGTGACCCCCACCCATAAAATTATTTTCGTTGCTACTTCCTAACAGTAATTTTGCTCCTGTTGTGAATCGTCATGTAAATATCTGTGTTTTCTGATGGTCTTAGGCGACCCCTGTGATGGGGTCGATGGACCCCCCCCCAAAGGGGTCGCGACCCACAGGTTGAGAACCGCTGGCATCAATAAGACCTGTGTTTGGCCATCAGATGGAAGCACAGCTCAACCCTTTTGATCTTTTTGGGAGGCTAAGTCACTTGACTCACCCTTTGACTTCTCACAGTGCTTGTGCAAACAAAACTGATTTGCCTCAAGATCTTTTTTCTTATCAAATTCCATCATAACCCGTATCTTGCTCTTTAATTTTAAGTCTGAAGTGAAACGTTTTTCAGCTAAGTCTTCTTTTCATAATCTTTCCCTTTTTTTATGTCTCTTCTGGAACTACGTACTTGTTTTGTTGTGAGCTATTTGGACATTAACGTTTGCCTGCAAAAGTATCGTTTAAGTGGCTTTTTATCATATATAAGTAAGCTGTAAATTTCATCATTATTATGATGCGTTGATATTTTACTATCTAATTATCTTAGCATATTAGCCAAAACCCCACAACTTGAATTTCAGTCCTATGTAACTTGTCTGTTGTTGTTTTTTTTACTTGCTTAATATGGCTAGTTAAATTATCACCACGTTTTCAATTCTATGAAGTTTTAAAAAACAATGAGGGTATATTAATCATTTACAGCTTTGATAAAAATGGAGAATTACTTGGTTTCAGACCATCTCTCTTGGTAATTGTTAGTTCACCAGAGGAGACACACACGAGGCCAGAGTGGGGAGGATTACGAATTTATTTCATTCGATCAGCCCTCAGTGATGGGAGTCAGCGGCTTTTAAAGGACTTTTGGCGGGCTTGTTTTCTGGGTGGAGACTTCTTTGAGCATATAATGTTGGGAGATAATGGAATGTGGTCTCTGCAAGTGAAATGTGGTCAAAGGGAATGTCCGTAGGGAAATGACCTGAAAACTCAGCCCCGGGGGGAGAGGTATCCATTCAATGGCTCCATCAAACCTAACGGTAATTTTCTCAGGGAAGGCAGCTGTGTTATTAGTAACTCTATCGGCCATCCGCTGCCATAACAACGCATGGCAAACACAAAATTTCGTGACCAAAAACAGCATTCACTGAGCTCGATTCTGTGGGTTGGCTGTCGAGGCTGCACTTAGCTGGGCGGTCCTTCTAGTGCTGAATGAGCTGTGCTCGTGTCTCCGGCCAGCCACCTCGCTGGAAGAGAACTAGTTGGTTTGAATGGCCTGGGATGGCGCATCTCTATTCCATCCGACCTCTTGTCTCCAGAAGGATGATGGGTATGGTGTGAATGGTAAGCAAAATGAGGAAAAAGCCCGCAAACCTCAGGAGATCCAGGCACTGTTCTAAGTGCACTTTTGACCCAGTCTGTTGACCATAAAAAACAAGTCACACGGGCAGTAGGAGCCCAGGGGTGGGGAAATAAACGGTCCCTCCTGACAAGCAGTGCAGCAAAGTCACATACAAAGGGCCTGCGCAAGGGAACTGGTGGAACATTGAGGGCATTTTCAGAGTCCTGTCTACCACAGCCCATCCTCTGGCTCCAGTGATTCATATCTGTTCACCTGGAGAGCACGTACCTCCTCCAACATCCCCAAAAGTCTCATCCAACACAACATCAGGCTCAAAGTCCGGGATCCTAGGATCTGTACCAGGTTGGATGTGGCTCCTCAGGTGCAGCTAGCTCCTCTGGATCAGAGACCTACAAACTAAAAGGCCGAGTTATGCCGAGACCGGTTTGGCTCAGTGGATAGAGCGTCTGGCTTGCGGACTGAAAGGTCCCAGGTTCGATTCCGGTTGGGGGCATGTACCTTGCTTTCGGGCACATCTCCACTGTGGGGCGTGCAGGAGGCGGCTGATCGATGTCCTTCTCTCATCGATGTTTCTGACTTTCTGTCTCTCTCCCTACCTCTCTGTAACAAATCAATAAAATATATTAAAAAAATAAAATAAAAGGCCGAGTTATCTCCCCTACACACCCAACCGGCGCCAGTGAGTGGGGAAAGGAAGGATAACCACAGGAAACACTTCCCTTTGGGGAGGGGGAGCCTGGGATACAGCTAGCAATCTCTGGTCTACAGCAGTTCTGAACCCCACAGGAGACTGTCTGCAGGGCGCCCAGGAGTGAGAGTATTCCTTGATGAGGTGAGACATCCCATCCCGTCTCTTTTTTTTTTAATATATATTTTTTATTGATTTTTTACAGAGAGGAAAGGAGAGAGATAGAGAGAGAAACATTGATCAGCTGCCTCTTGCACACCCCCTACTGGGAATGTGCCTGCAACCAAGATACATGCCCCTGACTGGAATCGAACCTGGGACCTTTCAGTCCGAAGGCCAATGCTCTATCCACTGAGCCAAACCGGTTTCGGCCCCATCCTGACTCTTGCCTCTGCCCTCTAGGATATTCCTCCTCTTCCAGAACCTTCTTGGTCACTTTGAAACAGCTTTAAGCAACTCTCTTAAACCTTTGTTGCCTTAGCAAGTTGGGGGCCCAGAGGCCTTTTTTCACGTTAAACTTCCCAGTGCCCTTGAGCCAGCAGGTGTGCTTTGTTCAGGACAACTCCCGTAAAAACGTTGTGGAGCCCGACCAGTGTGGCTCAGTGGTTGAGCACACACCTATGAACCAGGAGGGCATGATTCAATTCCCTGTCAAGGCACATGCTCAGGTTGTGGGCTCGATCCCCCGTGGGGGTGTGCAGGAGGCAGCTGATCAATGATTCTCTCTCATTTATGATGTTTCTATCTCTCCTGTCCTCTCTGAAAGCAATAAAAATATTTTACTTTGAAAAAAGCTTTGTGGAGATGTCAACATTGCAGTTGAATAAGATAGATCCCTGGTCATGTGGGTAAAAGTGACCTTGAGACAGCTGTGGGGTCCAGTATCATATGCCAGGAACCCAGGAGTACCACCACCTATGCATCGGATAATAGGCATACACGCCTCAGTCCCAGCTGGACCATGAACTGCCTCCACCCCTCTCGGCCACAACCTTGAAAACACCATCCGAAACCATCACCCATGAAAGAGCTCTGGTAGGAGTCCAGGTTCCCGTGGACAGGTCCCAGCCCATCATCAGAGCAAAAATCTGAGGGTGAGAGGAGCGGTTTGACTTGGCCAGCACCACCCTCCCCTAAGGCAGCCCAGCTTACGGCCACGAGAGACCTTTTCCGCCATGATTTCCCCCACAGGAGAAAGTGAGAGCACCTGAGTGAGCACCCAGCTTCCCCAGCTGTGCCAGATGCTGCTACCCTGTTTCCCCGAAAGTAAGACATCCCCCAAAAATAAGACCTACTTCCAGTTTTGCCTCTTGCTGTCATATAAGGCATCCCCCCGAAAATAAGACCTCCCCGATAATAAGGTCTCCCCCGAACATAAGGCCTCCCCGGAATAGAAGGCCCCCGAAGCTACCATCAGGCCTCTGACTCCTGATTTAAAGAGACCTCGCCCTGCCTGAACAGCTCCGGCTGCACTGCGGCCCATCAGTGAGCTGGTTTGTGATGACAGCTACTGTACCATATACAGGTAATAAATTTCCTTTTTTTTGTTGTTGTTCAACAATAAATGTGTACCGTATTCTTCTCCATGGAAAAATAAGACATCCCCTGAAAATAAGACCTAGAGCATCTTTGGGAGCAAAAATTAATATAAGACACTGTCTTGTTTTCAGGGAAACAGGGTAAGGAGTCTATTTCTCTCTTGCCCCGACCAGAGTACCGAATTGTGAGGCTGGGAGAGCAGGAGATAGAATTCTCAGAGGAACTTAAAGGGACATCAACACTATTAAATGCATCACAGACTCTTATCAAGAAGCCTGACCCGCTAGAGTCACCTGCAGAATCCACAATGGCCCACAGGCACCCTAGCACACCACACACCTCATCCTCACACACTTCTACCCTGTGAGCAGCTCCCTGTGCGTTCCCAGGGGTGGTGAGAGCCAGTTTGGGCAAAGGAATAGTGAGCACACACTGGGGTTGGCGGGCTGGGCTACGTCTGTGGGCCAAGGAGGGACAATAAACTTGAGCTGTAGTGCCACTTTTGGAAAACAAAAGGGAGTGTCAGCACCCGCCTTTTGCATTGCAGGATCCAGAAAAGGCATGGAGCTTAGGAATTCTACCACAAGAGGGAGCAAGAAACGTGAAGCAGATGTCTCTACAGAAGGTCTGAAAGACAGAATCCCAGAGGCAGTCAGCAAAGATTGAGGAAGTGGACTGCTACTTCAAATGCGAAGACAGCAACACAAGACTTCAAAGAACATGAAAAATCCAGGAAACAGGATATCACCAAAGGATCACAATAATCTTCAAGTAACTTATCTCAAAGACAATGGAGATCTTGCAAGTTACCACACAAAGAATTCAAAATAGCTGTTTTAAGAACTCTCAATAAATTGCAACAAAGCAAAGAAGGACAATTGAATGAAATCAGTAAAACAATGCATAAAAAATGAGAAGTTTAGAAGGAGAAAACAAAGTGTAGAAGCAGAGACATAACAGCAGATTAGAGGAACACAGGAATCAAGTCAAAGATTTGAAATACAAAGAAGCAGAAAACACTCAACTGAAAAAGAAAAAAGAATCCAAAAATGTGAAGATAGTGTAAGGAGCCTTTGGGACAACTTCAAGCGTACCTAACATCAGAATTATGGGGGTGCCAGAAGAAGAGAGAGTGCAAGATACTGAAAACCTATTTGAAGAAATAATGTCTGAAAATTTACCCCACCTGGTGAAAAAAAAATAGACTTACAAGTCCAGGAAGTGCACAGAACCCCAAACAAAAGGAATCCAAAGAGGACTACACCAAGACACATCATAATTAAAATGCCAAGAGCAAAGACAAGGAGAGAATATTAAAAGCAGCAAGAGAAAAACAGTTAATTACCTACAAGGGAGCACCCATACGACTGTCAGCTGATTTCTCAACAGAAACTATGCAGGCCAGACGGGAGTGGCAAGAAATATTCAAAGTGATGAATAGCAAGAACCTACAACCAAGATTACTCTACCCAGCAAAGCTATCATTCAGAATTGAAGGACAGACAAAGAGATTCACACATAAGAAAAAGCTAAAGGAGTTCATCACCACCAAACCAGTATTATATGAAATGCTGAAAGGTACTCTTTAAGAAGAGGAAGAAGAAGAAAAAGGTAAAGATAAAAATTATGAACAACAAATACATATCTATCAACAATTGAATCTAAAAAGCAAGTGAATAAAAAATCTGATGAACAGAATAAACAGGTTACTATAATAGAATCAGAGGCATAGAAAGAGAGTGGATTGACAATTCTCAGGGGAAAAAGGGTGAGGGAGATGTGGAGAGAGACTGGACAAAAATTGTACACCTATGGAAGAGGACAATGGGGGTAGTAGGTAAGGGCAGAGTGTGGGATGGGAACCCAGTGGAGGAACAATTGTAATAATCTGAACAATAATGCTTTGTTAAATTTAAAAAATGAGAAATTTAACAAAGATAGATATCATAAAAAAGAATCAAAGAAAACTCTGGAGCCTAAGAACACTATGAATATTTTTTTAAAAAGGCATTAACAACAATGGATCCAGCAGAAGAAAGAATCTGTGAGTTAGAAGGCAGAAACTTTGAAATATTCCAGTTGGAAGAGAACAAAGAAAAAAGAAAGCCTAGGTGATCTATGGAATACTAACAAAAAGAACAATTTGCAAATTGTTGCAGGTTCAGAAGAAGAGAGAAAAAAAGGGGCAGAACATTTATTTAAATAAATATTAACTGGGAACTCCCCAAGTCAGGGGAGAGATTTGGACATCCAAGTTCATGAAGCTCATAACTCACCAAACAAACTCAGCTTAAAGAGATCCTCTCAAACACACATAACAATAAAGTAAGAGATCCCTAACTAGTTTAGCTCAGTGGGTAAAGCGTCAGCCTGCAGACTGAAGGGTCCCAGGTTCAATTCCAGTCAAGGGCACATGCCCTGGGTTGCAGGCTTGATCCCCAATAGGGGCATGCAGGAGGCAGCTGATCAATGATTTTCTCTCATCATTGATGTTTCTATCTCTCTCTCTCTCTCCCTCTCCCTTACTCTCTGAAATCAATAAAAATATATTTTTTAAATGCATGATGAAGTATTTCATACATGTCAAAAATATCTAAGTAAGATACAAACACTCAAGAAAAAATAAAGATTACTAATGGAACTGAAGCCCTGGGCTCCCTTCCATGTGGCTCTCACTCCAATCCACACCCCCCGCCACCACCCCTCCACAGGGAGCCATTATCCTTTTCTTGTGGGTAGCCTGTCTTTCTTGTTTAATGAGTAAGAAAGTCTTTATGTACTCTGGATACTAATTCTTTTTTTTATTACTAATTCTTTTTGAATTAAATAATGTCCTAGTTTGTCTTTCTTAACTTTTTATAGTGTCTTTTGTAAACAACAAGTTTAATGTCATTAAATAACTTGGAATGTCCTGGACCACAGCATGTGTGTGTGTGTGTGTGTGTGTGTGTGTGTGTGTGTGTGTGTGTTTGACACCAAGTTCCAAAGAGAGTAGGTCTGTGGATATTTCCCCCTGCCAGTGCCCAGGCTGAGGTAGACACGTCCCTGTGGCCTTTTTTTTTTGCTGGCAGGTGGCTTTGCCCAGCTCTGCTAGGGCTTCCTCTGCTTTCCAGCCCACTCCCAAGGGTTCACAGGTGCCAATCTTGTCTTCTCTTCTGATAACACTTAAACCTTGGGCCTGGCGTACTGCGATCCGCAAATGCTCCCTGGCCAGTGCTCTGGGCCTCTTGTGTATTCTTTCTTCTGCTGTGTTTTTTGTTTGTTTGTCTGTCTGTCTGTCTTTCTGTCCCTGGCGAACACTTCTATGGCCCAGGACATTCCAGACTATGAAAAAACGATCACATGAGACCAAGATGGGCATCGCTCAGAAGAGCCTGGTGGACACGAAAAGCAAATCCACGTGGGAGGCATGCACACGCAATCCCGGCTTAGGGATCCCACAGTTAGGAGCCCAGAAAGACATGAACTTCAAGGACATCGCTGCACAGTGACCATAACAAGCAGCAGCCACAACGGAAAACAGAACTGGATATGTGAACGGAACTGGTGATTTAAATTATCCTTGTAACATTTTGCCCAGAATTGCTAAATGTTCTGTAGCCCAAGGGTTTTTCACAATACCTCGTGGCCCAATACTGCCAGGAAGAGAAGTCATTTACATGTGTTTTCAATCACAGTGTTAGGTACTCCCATTTCACTTTAATTTTCCTTAATTTTTCTTGGCAAAACGTTTTTTTAAATTTACTTTTCCTGTATGCTGAGCTACCCATTTTTGTTCTTTTATTAAAAAGAAAATGATCATCCCTGGCCAGGTATCTCAGTTGGTTAGAACATTGTCACAATATGCCAAGGTTGTGGGTACAATCTCTATTCAGGGTACATACCAGAAGTAATCAAGGAATACATAAATAAATGGAACAACAAATTGATGTCTGTCTCTATCTCTTTCCCCCTTCCTCTCTCTCTCTCAAATCCATAAATAATGTCTTAAATAAAAGTAAAGAAAATTATCTTACTAATTTAGAAAAGCATAATATATGGGGTCATCCTAAACAATATTTTAAAACCAGTGTAACTGAAAGCTCTTTAAAAACAATCTTAATTTAAAATGTATAATTACATTGTGTTAATTTACATAGGATAGTGGCATAGTACATTCTTTTTAGGGCTTACATATTAAACAAGAATGCAGCTGGACTGATGTGGCTCAGTGGTTGAGCATGACCCAGGAACCAGGAGGTCACAGTTCCCCTCCCAGTCAAGGCACATACCTGGGTTTTGGGTTCGATCCCCAGTAGGGATTGTGCAGGAGGCAGCTGTTCTATGATGTTTCTCTCTTGTCATTGATGCTTCTATCCCTCTCTTCCTCTCTTTCCCTCTCTCTGAAATCAATTTTTAAAAAAAGAATGCAGAGCTAGGGTGTGCAGATGGTGTGATATCTGAGTACCGTATTTTCCGGCGTATATGACAACTGGGTGTATAAGATGACCTCCAACTTTTCCAATTAAAATATAGCATTTGGGATATACTCGCTATATAAGATGACATCCGGCGTATAAGATGACCCCCAACTTTTGAGATTTTCCTGGGTTAAAAAGTCATCTTATACGTTGGAAAATACGGGTATTTTTTATTTTCTTCTTTGACCCCAACACCTTTGAGTTCACAGTTTGGGTCCAAGTAATGCTCCAGTTATCTAGGAAGTTATATTTTTAAAAGTTTAATTTTTCCCTAGGAGACATCTAGTAGTTTATATAAAACTACAGGTGATTAAAAAAATGAACATGGACAAATGTAAGTTTTGGAGGTTGTTAACCTCAAAATAGAAAGCCGAAGTGAGAGGCAAGCCGTGTTTGAGAACAAAGGCTAACTAACCCAGAAGCACTGACTGATGCAGAAACCTAGTGTTCCGATAATGGGACTGAAGGCAAGAGGTTTTTATGCGAAAAAGCAGGGAAAGCATCACACGAATAGAAGGAAGGAATTTGTATTGCTGTTAATAAGCTAGGTTATTCTTTAGCTACGTGTGGCTGTTTACTGATTCTAAAGAATGTCTTTATTTTTAGTCCTATAATCAGGGGTGTTTCCTGTTAGCTTTACAACTGTTTGGAAGACAATGCCGCTCCAGCCCAGTCCAAAGGTTATTTTGCCAAGTTCAGAAGTTCAAGGAGTAAGACATGCAGGCGGGACCTCTGGGATTGCTGCCCGACTCTAGTTTAAAATGGCTCCACTTGTGCCAACTTTTCACAAGTTTTTATCTAAAAATGCGGGCTTGGTCCTTGGGAGAGCTCCAGGCAGAGGTGCTAAGTGCCTGCAGAAAGAGTTTGGACAGAGAATTAACAGTGTGAGGACCAAACCCAGCTGCCAGCAAACCCTTGCTGCCAGGCTAGTTTCTGAGCTGATTGGAAAATCTGGTCTAATCCCCTCTCCACAAATACTCGTTAAATCACCAGCCCTTTCTAGCCTCTGCGTCTTTGATTTTTCTGCACTTTATATTTGCTTCTTTTTTTCCAAAGTATTTTTATTGATTTCAGAGATGGAGGGAGAGGGAGAGAGAGAAACATCAGTGATGATAGAGAATCATAGATCGGCTGCCTCCTGCAGGCCCCCCACTGGGGATCGAGTCCGAAACCTGGGCATGTGCCCTTGACCGAAATCAAACCTGGGACCCCTCAGTCCACAGGCCAACGCTATCCACTGAGCCAAACCAGATAGGGCTATAGTATTTGCTTCTTGCACTTGGCTCTGTGTTTTCTATTCCCTGTGGCCAAATGCATGCAGACCAGTAATAACCTCCCCACCTAACTGCACTGGGTTCCCAGTGGATCCTGTGTCCTCCAGGATTACGCACTGATCATACATGCTGCCATAATTACCTTCACATGCATGATTATGTTGGTTCTTTGAAAACCAATAGGGTCTCTTCTTTCCCAAGGCTCCCCTCAACCATATCTGTCCCCCTCCTCAAATCACTCTGGCTGGTGATCACACCCCATCTCACTGGGGGAGGTCTTTTCACTTTGTTCTTGAATCTTAAAACACCAGCCAGATGTCTAACTTGAGCTGATTGTGCCTGCTACTGGGGCTCCGGATCCAAATCAGGTTCTTCAAGTGGAAGCTGTGGGTAATCACCTTCAATTTTATGTATATACTAGAGGCCCGGTGCACAAAATCCGTCCCTTAGCCCAGCCTGTACTTTCCCCAATATGGGACCCCTCAAGGGATGTCCAACTGCCCATTTAGGCCCCATCATATTGGGATTGGGCCTAAATGGGCAGTTAGACATCCCTCTCACAACCCAGGACTGCTGGCTCCTAACAGCTCGCCTGCCTGCCTTCCTGATTGCCCCTAGCCACTTCTGCTTGCCATCCTGATCACCCCGTAACCACTCCCCTGCCAGCCTGTTTGCCTCTAACTGCCTCTCCTGCAGGCCTGGTCCCCCCTAACTGCTCTCCCCTACAGGCCTGGGTCCCCTCCAACTGCCCTTTCCTGCAGGCCTAGTTGCCCCCAACTTCCCTCCTCTGCCAGCCTGGTCATCCCTAACTCCCCTCCCCTGCTGGCCTGATCACCCACAACTGCCCTCCCTTGCAGGCCATCTAGGGGTGGCCATCTTGTGTCCATATGGGGGCAGGATCTTTGACCACATGGGGGCAGCCATCTTGTGTATTGGAGTGATGGTCAATCTGCATATTACTCTTTTATTAGATAGGATAGAGTTTTGGTGCATGGGTGGGGGCCAGCTGGTTTGCCCTAAAGGGTGTCCCGGATCAGGGTAGGGGTCCTTTGGGACATGAGGTGGCCTGGGCGAGGGCCCTGTGGTGGTTTGTAGGCTGGCCATGTCCCCCAGTAACTCAAACAGAGGCTCTGGTATCTGTGATTTATTTATCTTCTACAATTGAAGCTTAGTAGTCTGGAGCGGAGCCAAGCCTACTGCCCGCTCCGTGGCCGCAGCCATTTCTGTTGGGATTTACTTATCTTCTATAATTGAAACTTTGTAGCCTTAAGCAGAGGCCAAGGCAGGCCAGGGCTGTGGAAAGCTTGGCTTCCTCCATCGCTGGGGGCAACCCTAGTCTCCTGCTCTCTCCAGAGCTGTGGCTGATGCCATTTTTGTTGGAATTTATTTGACTTCAATAATTGAAACTTTGTAGCATTGAGTGGAGGCCTGGGCCGGCCAGGGTGTGTGGAAAGCTTGCTTGGCTTCCTCCATCGCTGGGGAAACTCAAGCCTCCCTCCTGCTCACTCTACGGCTGCAGCTATCTTGGTTGGGGTTAATTTGCATACTTGCTCTTGATCGGCTAGTGGATGTGGCTTGTGAGTGTGGCAGAAGTGTGGTCAATTTGCATATCACTCTTTTATTAGATAGGATATATATTATTGATTTCAGAGTTGAAGGCAGAAGGAGATAGAAACATCAATGAGACAGAATCATTGATTCACTGCCTCCTGCACGCCCCCTACTGGGGATCAAACCTGGAACACCCGGGCATGTGTCCTGACTGGGACTTGAACCTTGACCTCCTTCACCTTCAATTTTCTTAATCACTTACACAAGAGGACACGTCACAAAGACAAGCATGAACGTTCCCCCTGGGACAACAAAGTTAATGTGGTTTGAGCAAAGGATCATTATTCTGTTAGCATGTGTGTTTTTTTTTTTTCTTCTCCCTGTAGAGATGTTAGTAGGACAAGGGTCTCAAGGTCTGGGCCGTTCTAAACGTTATTACCAAATGATATTCTTGCTAAATGTTAGAATGTAACCCAGTATTGTGCAGGCCGGCTGTAAACAGGATGAGCTTGACGGGTACCCCAAACGGGATGCACGTGGCCAACTGTAAAGAAGAGATCCATGTGCAATTAACCAAATACGCAAATAAGCAATGGCTCACTTTGGATGTAATGCTTTTTATTAAGGCGGCTACTGGGCACAGAAGGAGTGGGGGCGGGAAGACATGGTCCATGGGGAAGGAAGCCGATTGCCTAACCACATTTACTCCACGATTGTGCCTAACGCTGGGGAAATTTTACATTGAAAGCAAGTTTATTTTACATTAAAATAAACCTGCATGTCTGCTCTGCCTGCGTCCGGCATCGGGGTGGTCACGGGCCAAAAGCACCAGGCCGCGCCCCACGGACCCACTGGAGGACAACAGTCTGCAGGCGTCCCGCCGAGAGCCGGGAGCCACCGGGGTGCGCGCTCGGGACCCCGCCTCCGCCCCGCCCCGCCCCCTGTGCCCTCTTGTGATTGGTGCCCAGGGAGCATGTCCTCCATGGTGCGCGCGCAGAGGCTGTCTCCCCTCCCGTCCCTGCCTGGGATTGG